>CAWUFW010014785.1:0-396487 GCA_963921515.1 Calotriton arnoldi
CCGTAATGAGCCCCTATGTGTGTCTGTGTCTCTAGATACTTCATTGATTCGATGTAATAAGCAATGAGTATGTGTTGGGAGTTAATGTGAAATTCCAAATGCAAGACTTTCGGAAACCGTTTTTCAGGAAGTTTAAAAATAGCCATTTTGTGCACCCACCAGAAATGACTAGTCATTTTGACAATTTTGCTCAGTTAGCAACACATTTTTAACTAAATTGTCCGCTTTTATTACAAACGACTTTTTTTTCATTATTTGCATTACATCCTATAATTTGTCCGTTATTGTTAAATACTTCAAACACAAACTCTACTAACTGACGTTAACATTTTAGTGGTTACTAGATCGTAGATCGTTTACCAGATCCACATTATATCAGTTAGTACACAGCCAGACATTATTTTGAATTTCAGGTAGCCAAAATACGCATTGCAGCTAGGAGTGATTTGTTTTTTACGTAATTCGTATGCACATTTGGATTTTTGTACACTCGTTGCCCAAATGTGACACGCATATATTTTCAATTTAGCACCTAAACCTTGGTATGTGCGGGTAGCTTTTTCCCTGCTCTTTGGGGCCTATGATAACTTCTGCTGCCTGTGTCCACCATGCCTTGTATTACTGTTCAAGACAGGAAAAATATTTGTTGAGTGCCTAACCTTCTGTTGCTTTGACCTGGGAGCCATTGGTTTTCAAATTCAGGTAATTGTTTTCCAGCTCAGCCGTCAATACCTAGCAGTTGCCACACAGAGGCCTCGCTCACTCATAATTTAACAGGCAGGTGCCATATTATAGATAGTGCCCTGGGGGCTCAACAGGCATATGCACCTGCTTTGTGCACTCCCGGGGCACTTTGGTATTACAGAAGAGGTCTCAAGAGGGTGTGTCCTCATTTGCGTGGGGTATGGCCTGATGCAAATGAGGTCATCTCTTTACCTCTGTGCCCGCTCTGTATTATGCATATGGGTGCAAAGGCAAAGAAGCTGTCAGGAGGCACACTGAAGCTTAAAATTACAAATTGTCCTGAAGTAAATATAAAACTGTTGTACATACGCTAACTAAACATATAACGTGTTACTTCTTTACAAAGAATTTACTATATCTCATGACTCCATGTGTGATCCTGAATACAGTTTCTAATATTACAAAACATTTGCACGTAAAACTGTTGTGGCTACAAAAACAGCCCTAACAGATTCAAGGACCTTAGTCATTCCAGAGATCAGATTAATTTATTTCTGTAACACATGACATCATATTACAAATCTGATATCATAAGTAGCACTGCAAATGTTTTGTAAGTGTACAAATGTCCCGGGTTAGCTCCAACAATTACAATTCAGTGATGTTCATTCCCCAAATCTAGTTTACTGAATATTTTCATCATCTGAAATTATTTGAAAATTGCCTTTTCAACAAATTTGCGAGCATAAGCCATACAGAGGTAGAAAGAACAACTTTGTTCAGTATTGATTTTTGAAACCCCTTGTTGGCTAAGCTCCATCAGGCTCCAATATTGTAATTATTTGCTTCCCAAATACCATTTCAAATTCTAAAGATCAAAGGGTGATTCTTTAGAAAGCTTTGCCCATCACAACACAAGAGACCTTAAATCATGGCTAACTTTCCTGACTCACAGTCCACACCCCAAACAAAAGATATCTAACATGAGACATCCAAGGAAAAGACTTAGGGGCTCATTAGGATGGCAGAGGGACTGCCACCGCCGGGCCAGCGGTGGCGGTCCCTCCGCCATCTGACTCCCGTTTCCCCCGCCACATTAGGATGGCAGGGGGAATCGCTTCGTGACCGCGGCGGTCACAAAGACCGCCATCCACGCTTCCGTCACAGGCTATTGTCACGATTGCCTGGCGGAGCGTTCAGCATGGGTATAATGGCGGCGGTGCCTAGCAGGCACCGCCCGCCAGATTACAATGCTGGAACCGCCATGGAAAGGCTGGCGGAGGCTGGGTTCGGGGGCCTGTTGCGGGCCCCCTCTGTGTGGGGGGGGAGGGTGTACTGCATTCTGGGGGGGTACTACATTTCCATGCACAAGGTGGCAGGCACCGTGTGGTGCCTGCCACGTTGTGCATTGAAATGCACTACGTGGCATTTTGGCATTGCGGACGGTGCTGCAGCCAGCAGCACCGTCCGCAATGTTCAGGGCCCTGGATGCGCCCACCATAGTGGCGGGCACATCCTAATACACACAGCGGGACCTCCGCCTTACCGGCGGGCGGTCCCAGAACCGCGACGATGGCGGGCGGACTGATGTCCGCCCGCCATCGTAATGAGCCCCTTAGCCACTTACCTTGCCACTTACCTTGCCATTTCAAGAGCACATTTCGAGAGCACATCATGATAGGTATGATCCCTTAGTCTAGAATGAAGTCTACAGTACTGGTGAGAGAATCCTATGGATTCCCTTTTTGCCACAGAGGCTTTCTGAATCCCAGGCGAGGTAATCCTTTAAATTAAATAGATTTCTAGTGGTGTGGGGAAGATGGGACCTGCCTTCTAGTCTCACTTGGAATCGCTGAACTACCCCAGTCCTGTCAAAGGAACATGGCAGCTCCAAATGGAAAATCTATGAGAGGTAGAAAAGCGAAGGTGGGGGTACAGCCACCCTGCAGGAGGGGGGATACATTTTTCCCCACCGCTATCCTTCTCTGAATGCCATGCAAAAATTGGGGCAGCAAGTATTGACTCTAACATGGTGGAAATTTGCTGATTTATTGGTATGAATTAAAAGTGGGTATTGCATCTCCTCATGGGCAGTATACCCACACCTACAAACGCCTTGTAATTGGAGGCGGGACCTTTTTTGGAGGGAGGTTTTGCTTCCCACTATCAAGGTTGAAATAGGATCTTACCAAAGTAGTTCATTTCGAAGAAAGGGCAGTTTACCATCAGTAATTTGCAACACTTTTTCAGAGGTCTAATCAGGCTTTGTTTTTATAATACATAAAAGGTCATGTTATCAAGTGTAAATTAAAAATGGCTCTGTGCCAGAAAGAAGCAAGTTAAGCATCTTTGAAAGGACTAAATAATTTATCCAAGAGTTATATTTTAATTAAAAATGGTTGATAATTTTTCAATGAGGACAGTGCTCTTATTAACAAATACTTGCTTTAAATAATTTCCACTGAGTGCTAGCATTTCCATTACTCTCCAGCAAAGTATGTGCGCTTTTGTAAATATATATATGTTAGCAATTTCTATTTGCTTTTGTTTCACATCATTATTTATGTGATGTCTGGTACAGTATCATAAACTTCAAAGCAAAAACTCAATCAGCTGGGTCTCTGACTAATGAAATTTCTGCTAGTGTTATTTGTTTTGGAACACTTGACGTGGTGCTGAGCATCGTGCATTTAGCGGACCAGATTTTCTAAGGGCTTGCGCTGCCCTTGCTAAGCTACAAGTCATTGCAAGTCCTTTAGTGGGATTTACCTACCTATGCAAAGACACCTTGTGTGGCTCTGCGTGGTTTAGTAAATTCAAAGTAACGAAAGGCAGTGCAAATAGCTACCTTGCATTTCCTTGCAGTAGAGAGGCATTCCATGGGTGGCGTATGACCTTTCCCAAGCATCCACCCATGTATTTTGGCGTATCCCAGATTTAGAAAGAGTTGTAAACCCGGGAACTTATCAAAATGGTTCATCTCTTAGACCCAGGTGTAACGAGGAGAAATATCCTTATTTCTCCTTCTTACTTCCTTTTTCTACTTGCAATGCATTCCACATCACACAAAATGCCTTTAAGTATTGTTTTTGTGCAGGAAGGTGTCACATCCTGCACAAAAATAAACCTGCCTGTAAAGCAGGCACCCTTGCACCATGGTCCAACGGTGCTGGCATTGGCGCTAGTCAGCACACAGTGCGCCAGCACAAGGGGGGAGCAGAAATGCACCATATATTTGCAAACACTAACAGCAGGAGCTAATGACATACTTTATACTAACAGATCAATATTCAGATTTGGAACACAGTGAGGAAAGCATCACCGTGGGGAAAGTAAATGCTAGACCTACCTAAACCAAAATGATGCTATTGATGCTGCCCGAGAGTCATGAATCATAAAAGACTGCCTATTTATACAAATAAGCCCTTCTTGGTTACATGACTGAGAGACACTTTCACATTTTTTGATGTCTGTCTTACCTCCGTGTTTGAGTTAATCCTCTTTCCCTAAAGTCACTAAACAATTGACTGCAATCTCTTCCCAGGCCACTGCGAAAATACCCATCAGTTCTCTTTGGGCACTTGTAAGTCCTTCCAGGGCACCATAACACAGAGGTCTGATGAAACAATTGATTCACTGACAACGATGTAATAAATATTGATGTAAAAAATATCGAGTAAAAAATATATACAACAAAAAAATCTACTCCTATACTTAAACAGGTACGTACAAAAATATTGACTAAAAAATATTGATGTAAGAAATACAGATCTATAAAATATCGACTTTTATATCAATATAAAATAAAATAATATATATTAAATGAAATATTTTTAATATACATTTTAATGAAAAATATAACAAATAAACTTAATAAAAAAATATAAACACATAAACATAATTATTTATACATATATATTTACTTTAAAACAATTAGGGGTCCATTACGATAACCAGCGGTAAAAATACCGTTAACCGCCATAGCCTGAAAATACCGCCCGCCTGCAACATTGAAATAGCGACCGAGCTATTATGATGATGCGAAACAACCACCGCCCGCAGCGGAAAAAAATAACAGAATACCGCCCGTCCACGACAGAGTCCAAGACAAACCGCCCGCCACGGACGCAATACCGCCCGAAAAAGCAAAGACGACCGCGCGGACGGACCACACACCGCACGTCAAATTATGATCTCCCCGACATGAAGGCGGGAAACCAACACAAATCCCGCCTGCTACGACGAACAACAGAAATGAAGAACTGACAATGCGGAAGGCCTGGCGGCCACGTCCGTGCACAGAAATCAGTGGTGGCACAAACAAATACACACAACACAGCCAACAAGTACACACAGTAAACGACGCCAAAATACACAGACACAGAACCCATCCCAAAGACACATCCCCCTGTCAAAATATAGATTTAGCATAAATCCCAGGACACCACGCCCAACACACCTGAAAACGATAGACCATCATGACACACCCACATAGGTGAGTACAAAAGCAGCCCCCTTACAGACCACAAACCCTTGCACCACGACAAAGCCAATACCACAGCAGAGAACATGGAGAGACACAGAGGAAAGCAGCATACCACACGCACACACACATCACATCCATCACCACAACCACCACAATCACCACCTAAACACCGGCACCACAAACCCCCCGCACATCACACACCAAACACACCACACCAGCATCCACAACAACCACACTACGCACCATGGCAACACAACGAATGCCCAAGTTCACTGCCACAGAGTTGACGGTCATAGTCGACGAGGTCATCAAGGTGCACCCACAAATCTATGGGAACCAGGTCCAACAGACACCAATAGCCACCAGAAACAGGATGTGGAAAAGGATCGTAGACCAGGTGAATGCAGTCGGGAACGTGCCACGCAACCGGGGGGAAATCACCAAGAGGTGGCAGGGCATGAAAACCCTTGTCAGGAAGAAGGAGGCCAAGAACCGGGAGCTGGCTGCCAGGACTGGCAGCGGACCACCCGCGCCATTCAAGACCTTCAAGGCGTGGGAGGAGAAGGTGCGAGGCATACTACATCCGGAGAGTCTCATCGGAATACCAGGGGGAGTGGAGGCTGGTAAGTACAAACAAATGTATACCAGCACACCGCTATGTACTGACATGCACTAACACAATGCCATAGCACCCAGGCCCAAACATCCCCATGTCCAGCACACAGCACACCAGACATCTCTCACACATGCAACAGACACACCCACACCCACAGCCCAAAGGTACCAACAAACAAAACCATGGGGGCATGTGCACAGGCAGCCAGCACCACAACTCCCACCAGGTCCCTCTGTCCCCCAGAAGTGCGGGAAGGAGCACTACCCACACCCACACCCATGTGCCAGCCATAGCTGCACCAACCAACAAGTAACAGGGAAGGAGCCGTACCACAATCTCCGAGTATCGGAGGGGGGACAGCAGAAGTCCCCCCACCCAGGCCCCCACCCCTACAGCGCAGCAAGATGGAGCACTCCCCACACCCATGTCACAGCCATAGCAGTGCACACCCACACCCGACAAGTAGACATGTCACTCTACATGGAGGGCTGTCTGTTGATGGTAAACCATCACCACGACTCACAACACGGCCCCCACACCCACAGACCAGCAAGATGGAGCACCCCTCCCTCCCACAACCATGTGGTAGCCATTGCATCTCACCCTCAGAACCAACAATTGGGTAGACAACTGTATAGGGCGGGGTGTCTGTAGGCATGTGGACTGTACTACGATCAACATGTGGGACATGTCACCTAGCAGAGCGACAGGTAGCACTGCTCCCTGCCACAAACATCTGACCAATGTGCACACGGACAGCAATCACAGAGTCACATCCCACATGAGCCATCACAAATGCAGAAACACGTAACAAGTCACGTCAGCATGCACAGGTCTAACTGGAGTACTGACCCACATGGCGTGCACTGTGTCAGTCATCACACACAACAGCAACACCATCCAGGTCTTGTCCATGTAGTCGTGTCTGCTTCTACCCTTGACATAGTACAACATCAACCATGTAAGACTATCTCGTCCAAATGAAACATAGTGGAACCCCAGTAATGTCACATACACCACTGGACCCATGAACCACACAGCTACACAATGCACATTTAAGATCCCATCAATCCCATCTTCCAGCCCCAGTGACAGGAAAGGTATATCATCCCAACAGTTGCCCCATAGACGGTAGTACAGCAAAGAGTCCTGCCGATGACCAATAATGTATCTGCTGTGTCTGAAGCGCTCGTCACACTGTGCGTAACAACATACAGAATGCAATCAACACTCCAAGGGCACTGCACTGCTGCACATGGGTGAGAGTAGCACGCACACCAAGGAATCGTACAATCTGCAATACGTCGTGTGGCATACAACCATTACTCACCCACTACAATGCCTGCTGTGGAATGCCCATAAATGACAACAGTGAGCAGATATGCTGGCTAAGACAGACATACACACACCTCTGTCCCTGTAGTGTCGTGTGGCCAAAACACATGTCCCCCTCTGCACCCATATGTCACTGTATGTACCACAGTACCATATTCCAACACCAAACCGTCCATGGGGCTGTACCCCGTTCCCACCAAAGCCACAACATGTAGGGGCACTGCAACACACACCAATTGGCAATTCAAATCCGTCCCATGCCAGATGCACCCATCACACTATTCCAGTGACTTGATCACGCACACACATTGGAGAGACATACACACGCATCCTGCAAATCAGTGCACAAACTGTGCATGGAAGACATCTAACACAAACCCTGCAAGGTGCAACACAATAACGTTTCGTCTCCGCCCCACAGGTGACGACCAGCAGGATGCTGAGGATGGAGACACCAGCCATCACAGCCAGTCCACAAGCCCCCCACACGGACTCACGGATGTAGAAGACCCGGACACCTCTTCGGACGAGGACCACCGAGCAGGCCCATCTGGTGTGGCAGGGCCCAACCGCTCCCCAGGGCCTCTCCTACCCACCAACCCATCTCCCAGGGCTGGTGACCAGTCCCAGGCCCCTGCTGCCACGGTCATAGCGGCCACCACCACCGCCGCAACCACCACCACCGCCGCAACCACCACCACCATCACCACCACCACGGCCTCCCTGACCACGCAGCCATCCCAAGAGGTGGCGCGAACCACAACATCTACCCTGGGAGCCAGGAGGAGGACCCAGATGAGCAATGTGGCTAGTGGGCAGGCCGGTGGCAGCAGTCCAGGTGGGAGGAGCAGGGTCAGGCCAACGCCAACAGAGCCTGGGAGCCAAGCCCTGCCGCAAATAGCCAGAGTCCTTGGGGCCTATGAAGAGGCCCAGGGACAATGGGCCAGGACAGCTTCCGACACCAGGGAAGTCCTCGGGGTGTTGAGGTCCATGGACGCCCGTATGGGCCAATTCGTGACCCGTATGGGCAAACTTGTGGATCTCATGGGCCAGCTAGTGGTGGAGGTGAGGGCCCACAGAAGGCCAACCACAACACCTACGACACCACCTGCTGGGGCGCAGGGACGTGCCACATCCAGTTCCCCGGCGTCCACAGCGAGTGGGCAATCCACAGCCACCACCAGCAGCCCACAAAACACCCCCCCCCAAACGTGGAAGGGGCCGTCCAAAGAGGAAACAAATGTCCAGGGAGGACTTCGCACGCACCAAACGCCAGTGAGTCAGCCAGCCATGGTGGCCACCCCCTGCATTCACTTGGACTACCATCCTACCCCACACTGCCAGTCGAGTGGCAAATGTCTGTTGGTCTGCGGACCCAGGACTACATGGGTACACCTTGACCATCATGCGGACATGACCGTCCACTCATTGTACAGCATGCACCACCTCCTTGATCACCTTCCCCACAATCACATGTCAGCTTTTAAATAAATACACCTGTATCACATCCTATGTCATCTGCTATGTTTATTAGCAATGGTGCACAAACGTCAGCATGTTCAGAAAATCATCTGTACTGTGTCCTGTCGATAGGGCAGGAGAGGCTGTAGGGACCTAGGGGTGACAAACAGAACAAGAGTCCATTGACTGTGTGCGTCACACACTCATCACACAGTACTTCTCATCAGGCCTAAGCAATGTACACACATCTCACAGAGCAACAGGGCACAATGTCACAGCCACCCTCAGTGGCATACTACCCTGGACAAGGACCATTGCCACACAGCACTCAGTCAACAATAGGCCGCCCTGACAATGCACACATACACATACACAACTACAGCGACATCAGCCGTCGTACATGGTCACTCACCGTCAGGTGAAGTAGCGGGCGATGAGCTGCTGACGCTCATTCACTGCTTCCTCCTCTCCACTGTCCTCGTCACTGGACACGGCTTGGCCTGCAGGCGGGGGCCCTGGCTGATCACCGTCATCCACTATCAGGGGGATCCGCCTGTGAATAGCGAGGTTGTGCAGCATGCCACAACAATCTGGCACACCTTCTGTGGGGAGTATGCCAGTGCACCCCCGGTGCGATCCAGGCACCTGAATCTGGATTTCAGGAGTCCAAATGTCCGCTCCACCACACGTCTGGTCCTCCCATCTGCCTCATTGTACCTGACATCCGCTGGTGTACGAGGATTTCGTAGTGGACTCAAAAGCCAAGGGCCATTAGGATATGCAGAGTCACCAACAATCCACGCACGGTCCGGTTGAAGATTGGTCATCAGACGTAGGAGGATGCTGTGGCGCATGACGTGCGAGTCATGGGTGGACCCGGGAAACTTCGCACACACGTGGGTAATGATCATGTCCGCCAGGCACACCACTTGCACATTCAGGGAGTGGAAATGTTTCCGGTTCCTGTAGATGTGCTCAGTGGCCTGTGGTGCAACAAGGCCAACATGGGTGCAATCAATTGCACCAACAACCTGGGTGATGCGTCCGAGTGCATAGAATGCACCCTTCACCGTAGGCAAATCACGGGCCCTGGGGAATCTGATGTACCGGTTCCTGTACCGCATCATAGCCGACAGGACATCCCGTAGCACCTTGCTGAACATGGGCTGGGACATCCCACCTCCACTGCCCACCGTGTGTTGGAATGACCCGGTGGCGAAGAAATGCAGTGCAGCCATCACCTTGGCCATGGGGGTGAATGCAGTTGGATACACCCTGCGAGGACGAAGGTGGGGTTCCCACATGGCACATAGGCGATGCAGGGTGGGCCGGTCCATACGGAACTTCCTGATGACCTCCACATCCTCCATGGCCGACAGCAATTGGTAGGGGCGATGTATGTTTGGTCTCCTCCTAGGACAGATGGAAGTGGACACATGTCAATGCAACACACAACATGGCATCTACACATACACAACACAAAGAACACCGTCAAAGCAATAGTATCAACGAACAGCTGACAAGTAGGGACAGCACAGCAACATTACTCTTACACAGATCCCCTTACCAGTAGCAAGGACCACTGACACATACCATTGCCATGAGCAGACACATGGGGATTGAGGCCATATCAGCTTGATAGGCATGATGATGGAGTCAGACTGCATATGTGAGTAGCGGCAACACCACGGCATTATACCTAGCTGCTGTGCCTGACACCTCTTCCGAGGCTGGGTGAGTATGGCACACACCAACAACACAACGTACACAGGATGAGCGGTACACCAAGCGCAGCAGCTTGGTCACGCAGAATCAGCCCCAAGGGGGCTATATCAGTGTAGGAGGGAGACAGGCTTTACCACAGCTACCAGGGACTGCTGACTGCCACCCCACGACAACACCTGCTGCTGCTGCCACCTGTCCACCTTAATGTCGACGACTCTGAGGACATGTCCATGCCCACTCACTGGCGAGGAGCTGCAGTCCCTGGAATCCGAGCTCCACGCACACTGCCCAAGGCGAATACCGGCAAAAGTCATGTGTGTGTAAGACAACTACAGTGTGTAGGAGTGCATGTGGGGGACACACATTTCGGTCATCCGCAGCACAATGATACTGAGCCTGTGGGGTCCCAACATGCACAGGAGATGGCTTGCACCATCAGACTCATTGCCTCCCCTCGCTCACCCCACTCTTGCGATTGCATCATGGGATCACGCACGTGTGCAGCAGCACTAATCTCTCCCCAGAGAGGCCAAAGAGGGAATGTGTGGCTCCAGTCACTCCAGTCATCGAGCTCACGGGTAAATGGGTGGGGGGACGCCGTACAGCCGCATGGTACCCCGAGTCGTGCCCTGGACAACAGTGACAAAGCATGGCTGTCTCCGTAGTCTGGATACACCACATACCACACACGGGAGCTGTAGCTGCCCTAGCGGGCCATGCTGCAAACACCATCCCAGACGACATGTAGACACACCCCGGCACGCAATGTCATAGCATCCACTGACATTGGCAAGGGACCCATGGGGTGTGATATGTGCCTCATGGTGTAGAGCACGGGTACTCATAGTACTGGCCGCGGGCCGCCAGCGGCCCGGCAGGCCTTCCTTGGCGGCCCGCGGACCTTGCAGATATCCTACCTGTGTACTTACTGTAAGTGTCAGCAAACTGCGCCGGTTGCAGCAGGGCTCAATGGGGGCCGGGTGATGCTTTGAAAGACCATCCACTTGTTAATGAGGCTGTGTTGTATTTCACCTCTTCTCAGCGCCCCTGCATCTCTGAGTGGAGATGCAGGGGCGCTAAGTAGAGGTGTAATGCAACGAAGCATCAATAGCAAGTGAATGATCTTTTGAAGACCTGTGAAATACTCGGTGCGGCTGTGTGTATGCCCGGGAAGCTGTCTCAGCCCTGGCTGACTCACAGGCGGGGTGAGGTGACAGAGGGTGACAGAGGGAGGGAGACAGACAGAGGGAGGGACACAGTGAGAGAGAGGGAGACATGGGGAGGGAGGAGGGCGACAGACAGAGGGAGGAGGGCGACAGACAGAGGGAGACAGATGGAGGGAGACGGAGGGAGAGAGAGAGAGAGATAGATGGAGAGAGAGAGATGTGTGTATGCCGGGTCTGGTGGCTCAGTGGACGAAGGCGTCCACTGCAGGGGCCTGTGTTCAACCTCATGGTCATAGTTCTTCTGCACTAGCCCCGCCCCCTCCCCACTGACCCCGCCCCCACCGGTGCGGCCCTCGGCCACAAACCACGCTGTGGATTTGGCCCCCGAGAGAAGGTTTGTGAGTACCCATGGTGTAGAGCCTCCGAGCCATCCCCGCCAACGGGTGTCATGCAAATCACACACTTCGCAAAACCAATAGGTAGCTATGCCTGCACACCAGGGCACGAGTCCGGGTACCATGCGGGTGTACGGCGTCCCACCACTTATTTTACTGTGGGCTCGGTGACTGGAGCGTGTGCAGCCACACATTCCCTCTTTGGCCTCTCTGGGGTGAGATTGGAGCTGCTGCTCACGCGCGTGCTCCTATGATGCAATCGCATCTGTGGGGTGGGCGAGGGGTGGCGATGAGTCTGATGGTGCAAGCCAGCTTCCGTGACGTCACTACCTGTCATGTCGTCTGCGTCCCCCCACATCTTGTTCGGGACTTGGCCCTGCTGCACACTGAGAATGTATTGCCTGCGAGATGTGACCAGGAGCAGGGTGCCATGGCATCCCACCCACCAAGCTCCACTGCCATCCCATGCCCTGGGTAGCCTGTGCAGGTGGACGATGTGGGAGTACACCTGAAGGCCAGGGGTGTAAATGTCTCGGCAGGGGCCTGGCTGCGTACATCAGTATCCAACATGTCCCCAGAGGGGGAGCCAACGTCCACACCTGATGCAGCTTGGATCGTGTGCCCGCCTGTTGTGCACACACTAGTCCACATTCGTCCCCAGACAGCTGGTCGTACCACATTCCCAGAACAGTGGTAGTCTACCCCACACAGTCTGTTTCGACACTGCATGTGTGCACCCACCCGTGTCACAGACCCACCTGTGCCAAGTAGCCCTCCCGCTTCACATGCCACATGTGTGTATTCCACAGTTGTGCTTCTCTCTCAGGGGCGGACATCCAACTGTCCCGTAGCATACAGCCTGCACCCAGTCAGACTGGCATCTTGTTTGAATGTTGGGCACCCTCACACACCTACCTGTGCCACAGTGGTGGCTGTGCTGGCTATCGTGACTGCCATGGCAGTGTTGCTGTCCATGGCAGGGTACACCCACACACAATGCATACGTAGCTTATCCTATCAGTACTCTGCACAGCGGAGTGGCCACTGTCCCTGGTGTAGTTCATTGTTGCCAACTGTCCATGTATTCTGTGACTGGATGCTGTGGTTCCTGTAGTGGGTTGTGTCTGTGAAGTTGCTGTTTGCTGTTGTTCCTGTGTTTGCATAGTTAGGTGAGGCACATGCCGTGAATGGTACCTCAACAATTGCAATGTCTGGTCACACATTCCTATGTGTATGATACGTGGTTGTGACTTCACTTCTTACAGACTCAGCTACTTGTGTGTGTGATGTTGACGTGTGTCTGTTACACGGATTGTCTGCATGTATGTTGTGCTATTTCTGTGTTGATGTGTACATGTCATGTTTACGTGCATGCACAGCACAGGGTGTGTGTCTGGCCACAGGATGACAGGTGGCATGTGCAGAGTGTGCGGGTTTGTGTGAGCTTACTGGCTGGCTGGCCAGCAGTGTACGTGTATGTGTATCTTGTGATGAACTTCGAGCCAGGGCACATGGCTTACTGTTAATGTGTGCATTTGGGAGGTGTGTGTGTGTGGTGTGACTTTGGGGTGCTGTTGGTGTGTGTGTGTGCGCTCTGGCAATGTCAACTACACACATGTGTTACACAGGGGCATGGTCAGTGTTTGTGTCCTTGTTCGGGTCTGTTCATGTGGGCACATGTGTGTATTGTCTGTTGCACAGTGTGTGGGTGTGTCCTTGCAGTTCAGGTGGACTCCTACTTGATGTGTATTGGCCATTGTGGGTCTGCAGGGTGTGTGAATGTGTAGATTGTGGCTTGTTCAATTGTGCATGTCTGTACATCTCGGCGGTTCGTACTCACTGTGCAGCCCTGCCCACCCACACTGATGTCGTGTGTGTTTTGGCATGCATTGATGTGGCGTGCAACTGGCGTGGCTCCTATATTTGCTTGTTGAGTGTGATGTCAGACTGTGAAGGTGATTGTACACATTTGTAGGACTGTGCTTTGTAGTGACCAGGCCGTCAGTGTTGATGTGAAGATCTGTTGGGCCACGTCAGACTCTGACATGCCAAGGCCCACGACCTGTGGTATTTAACCGGGTCCACAGTGGCAACGAATCATATGCATTGACATCCAATGTCACTTGACTACATGGTTATCTCACACGTCCCGTGTACTTCACACACTCTCATCCTCTCTCATTCGTACTTGTCTACGATCAATAATTCTCCAGAGTCAGGTATTGGCTTTAAGGCATGTATTTGAGCTTACCACCCCTGTGATGCAGGATGTGGACACTACTGGCAGCGTTATGCATGTGGAGGATATACTTAGCATGATTACATATACATAAGGGGGTACAGGTAGATGGTATGAGTCGTTAATTGTGGAGATGGGGCTTCAGAGTTCAGAACGCCCTGCCCTTGCTATGCTACAGTTCATTAGCTCATTACTGAGGTGCCCTTGGCTGTGACACAGACAGTTTTGGTTTACCCTATCAGACAACTTTACATCATGTGCACAGTACATCTGAGTCCCATGGCACAGGTTTACGACAATTGTGACCCCGACACACCTGCGTCAGAGGTGTCATCAGAGCATGTGCCTACATGCATGCAGCATAGCCTGTCATGTTGTTGAGATATGGTGGCTACTGTACATGACTCACTGCCCGGGGACATGTTGTGGGGTGTTGCATTTGTTGTCCATGCAAATGTCCTGGCACGGACGTTCAGAGGGAGGTGAGATGACAGTTCTCAAGTTGTTCAGCAGACAGATAAGCGTGCACATACAGGAGCATGTGTTCAGGTGCGCGGCATGCATGTTGTAGCATTGTGGTGCGTGCAATGTTGGCCATGTGGTCACTGTACACAGGACCCATTCTCCAGCCTCCCCGTGTTCATGCAGGGACAGGGGATTTGGTGATGGACAGGGTGCATGTCCCGGAACTGTCAGGTGTCATGACGGTGGAGTTGATGGTGAGGCGTTTCTTTCCGAGTGCATGGTGTAGTTGTTGCACAGCTGACTGGCCACTGCGTGCGGACGGCAAGCATGGGTGGGGTGTTGCACATGAATGTTCAGTTGTGGGTATTGATTTGGGGACCCATGAATTGACAGGTTGTCAGTTATGCGATACCTTCCTGCAGAGCATCCCTCGCATTGGTGGTATTTGTGGCTGACATCCAATGAAGCGGATGGTGGGTTGCAATGTGTTCCTCGTAAGTTGTCCCTTGTATGATCCTGATGGGACATGTCGGGTGACATTCGATGAAACTGTGATCCAGCATACGTTGTGCGGAGGCACACTGGTTCCATTGCAGTGTGTGTCCTATTGCAGCCACGAACGCCATGCCCCCATACACTGAACAGTTCCTGTCATGGGCGTCCAGGGGTGAGAACAGTTGTACCAGGTCCCCGATTGGACATGCCGGGTTGGAGAGACATACATCCACAGGCCAGTGGTACGGGCACCTCCGACAGTAGAAAACGGGCTTGACGCAGCTGAACATTTCAATGCGGTAAGTTACTCGATAACTTACGTTCAGCATGGCCAGATTTGCACTGCCTAGTATCTGTTGCAAGCTATTGCTGTACAGCTGCATCTGTCTGGCATAGGTGTATAGTGCTGGTGCCCCGTCCATTTTGCTGCGGTGTGCTGGGATGTCGTGCTCCGTCTGTCTGGGCTGTCTGCTGCGTTCAACCTCCGACGTTGCTGTGTGTTCTTGTATGGATGTTAGGCGGCAGGACTTTGTGTATGGCTTGGGAGGCGGCCACAGGCCCTCATCCCACATGCTCCTATGAATGGTCAAGGCCAGTGGTGTCTGACTCCTTCCTGATTACTTGCATTTGAGCCACAAGGCACAGTGGTATGATTGTATTTTGTAGTTTCATCTTTCTTTCATGTTCAGCCTTATCTGCCAGTGGATGGTTGACTCAGCATGGCTATGTTTGGGTTGTGGTTGTTCCAATGGCTCCGTTCTCCTGCGGGATATGTTGCAATGTGATTTGGCTGTGGGAATGGAAGGACATTCACTGCTATCTGCTCTCGCGTGTGTGGGTGTGTCACTTCTTTCCCGCTGTGCATTGGGACTGGTGTGTGGGCGCCGTGATTGTGAACACCTGTTCGCAGGCAGCAGCGTTCCTCAATTTTGGACATGGCATGGCTTGTTGTTGCGTGCAGGATGGTATAGCTGTTGTTTGTTGTGACTGGCGTGCCTTTTGCGGTCAATGTCCATTGTTTGTGCAGTTCTGTGGCAGCTGCCGTGTGCTTCTCCATGCTTTGCACACAGGTGTGTGTCCTCTTCCGACGTCACTTTGCTCCCCTGTTCGGCACACTTGTGTGACTACGTTTTGGCAACTGTGAGTTTTCGGTTGTGGTCATGGTTGACGTAGGGGGACCACGTGACTTGTGCCTTCAGGGTGGGGCTGGTGTGTGTGGTGTGTTGTTGCGGCCCTGCGGTGTTTGTGTGTAGCCCATGCGTGGCGCTGTCATTGGCCTCTGCGTTGTGCGCATGTGCGTCATCGCCGGGGCGCTGCGGGGCCGTGCCGGGTACGTCACCTCTTGGGCCGGGGTATTGGGTGCCCATGATGTTGCGGGTTGCCCATATTTTGCAGGTGGGATATGTGTGGGTGCAGTGTTGGATGTGTCCTGTCCCCACAGAGGTGTCTATGGGGCCCATGTACAGTTTTCCCGCCCTTGCATGGTGTGCGTTTTTTGCATGCCCTTGTTGTGTGTCTGCCTACCTGCGTCGTCGTGGCGCGTTCTGTCCTAGGTGCTGCATCAGGATCAGCATTGGGATGGCCTGGAGTGCAGGATTCATGTCGGAGTAGTCCGGGTTGGTGTTTCTCTGGTCAGCAATGTAGTTTCCGCCTCCTGTTCTCGTGCGGTGTCTCTTTGCCGATGGGGCTGTTTGGTTGTGTCATCGTAATTTGTACGCCGGGCAGTGCGTCATTTCGTCGGACGGTGTGCTTCCGTTGGCTGGCGCCGCTACGTGCGCGGGCGCACTTTGATGGCGGGCGGCGTCGCAGGCTTGCGGGCGGTATTGGCCTGACTTTTCACATCCTAATTTTGCGGGAGTGCGGGCAGTTGCTGGTGGACGGTAATGGGCGGTTTTTACCTCCGTCGGTACGGCGGTAGTGTTTCCGCCCAACATCGTAATGGGCCCCTTAATAATCTAATATTTGTAATTTATGTTAAAAGTTTAAAAATATATAAAAAAAATAAAATATACATCAATGATTTAAAATATAAAAAACCAAAATCTATAATAAATTAAAACATTAAACTATTAAAAAATATTTGAACTTAAATTTCACAATACGGTCAGTGCAACAGTAGGGAAAGTGTTGGATAGCGGAGGGGTAAAAATTACTATTCCCACTCCAGTAAGTGCAACAGTAGGGAAAATGTTGGATAGCGGAGGGGTAAAATTTACTATTCCCACTCCAGTGAGTGCAACAGTGGGGACAGTGCTGGATGGCAAGGGTAAAATTTACTATTCCCACTCCAGTGAGTGCAACAGTAGCGAAAGTGTTGGATAGCAGAGAGGCCAAAATTACTATTCACACTCCAATAGTTAAAAAAAATATATATATATATAAAAAATTAAGAAAAATTTAAAAAATAAATAAATAATATTTTAAAAACTGAAAACAAATGATTAAAGATATAAAAGAAAACATATTATAATAGTAATTACTTATAACAAATACCTACAAATATTATATAAAATTATATAATTAATAAATTAAAATATATTTACAAACAAAAACATTAATTATACATAAATGTATTTATTTTATTTCCTACCCTATAACACCACACCAATAACAACATACTTCAACATTTTAAATTAAATTGACTTCCATAGTTAATATAATCAATAGTCAATTCAAAAAATATTATTAAAAAAAGAAATAATAAACATGAATTAACTACACACACTTTAACACTATAATGTCCACAACACACACCTAAATTAAACTATAAAATATTAAAACACAATTAAAACTTATTTTTAAATTAAAAACTATTAATATTAACAACTAATTATAAAGTAATTAAAATGTATGGGATACCCACCCTTTACCCCTTTAAAAGTAAAAACAACACACACAAAATAAACAGTTACCCAAAATAAATATCAAATAATTAACATTAATCAGCAACTATATATTAATTAATGAAACACAAATTACTTCCCATCCATTACCCCTATAAACACCACAACACACACCTAAAATTAATTACACAATTGCCATAATAGTATTTTTTAATTATTTTTAATTAATAAAAATTAACAAATAATTATTAATAAAAAATAAATAAATTGCTTAACACCCTTTACCGCTATAAGCCCCAAAACACACACCTAAAATTAATGACAAAATTACTATAATTAATTACCAATAATTATTATAATTCATTAACAACCAACTATCAATTCATCAATTAAAAATTAATTAATTCACACCCTTTACACGTATAAACACCAAAAGACACACCTAAAATTAATTACACAATTACCATAATTAATTAACAATTAATTAATTAAAGTTAATTAACAACCAATTATTAATTAATTAATAATAAATTACTTTACACATTTAACACTATAACATCTCAATTAAACAAATACTAATAAATAAAAATCATCAATTAATTTAATATAATTAAATTACTTCCCACCCTATTCCCCTATAAACCCACAACCCGCTACAGAACTAAAAACGCAAAATTCAAATAAAAAAATTAATAACTACTAAAAATTGAACACATATATTAAAAATACAAACAATTCTTATACACAAAAAATACATCACATTTAAAACATATACTAAAATACATAACACTAATTAAAAAATCGATATTTTTAACCACTATATTTTTGCAAACGATATTAAACACTTCGATATTTTTAAAATCGATATTACTTACCTTAAGTCGATATTCTTGACCACGATATTCTTTCTGTCGATATTTCTGAACCCCGATATTTCTGACTCTATATTTGTGCAACTCGATATTTTAAACTTGTTATTCTGTCTGCACACCGAAACAATTGAATCACCATGTATCAGACTTCATGGCGCCTTACAGTTTGTTTTTTGCTTGTCTTTGTTCTATCTCCCCTCTATGGCTGGCCAGTCTCCTTCCTCTCTACCCAGTTCGCTTCTAGCCACAGTCCATTCTAAGCATGCTCCCACCATCTGCAGATACTTCTCCTAGTTGCTCATTGGCCAGTGTAGAAAGATTCTTGTAGCCTCAATGCAGCCAACCTTCCAGAAAACATGTACCTTGTTCTTACGCTTTCACTATCTTATTTTAGTGCTGGGACTGCATGCCACAGAACCTTCCTTGCTTGAATATAGAGAATGCAAACACCTGATGCCATTTATATAAAAGTAGTAGCATCATTGAAACTAGTCAAAGGACATAGAAAATTGAGGTTCCACAAGGAATTTATGTGCCAAGTGTTAGTTCCTTTATTCAGTTTTCCCGAAAATTGCTCATGTCTTTTACAGCACTTGCCACAAAAATAAGATTGAGCAACTTCCAACTGGTGGATGTCATTATAATTTCAATTTGCGTCTGATAGCCAAAACATGTTTTGCCTCTTTAAGGCGTAATGTCTGGGGCTTTTTCACGGTTTATGGGAGGTTCATACTCGTAAAGATATACAGAAATACGTAATTCTGCCTGTGATTCTTAGTATCAAGTGTTGTAGCTGGTCATAAGTTTGCATGAGTTTCCAACTTTAAATTCCTGAAGCACAAGAATTTTACCCACACTTGAAATCATTTATGCAATGAAACGTGCCATAAAAAAGAAAACTAGTTCATCAGTCTCTCGCTCTCTCTCTCTCTTTGGAAGAACAGCGTGCAGTCAGGCCATCCCCAGATTCATGAAAACAAATGCAATCTAGATGCTCCCAAACTTTACTAGCCCACCTTCACAAAATTCCGCGGCTTTTCCTCTGTTATCACTGTCCTCTAAAGAGTGCTGTGACTGGGCGTCATTGGACCTCAATGGGGTTATCTTCGTAAATAATACATTAAGATACTCATTTGGCACTTTCATTTTTGCTTAAGCCTCAGTCTCTCCTCCGAGGCTGAGATGTTCATGCTCCTTGTCAGCAATATGACTAGTGAACACAGTCTCTTCCCTGCCATTATCCACCACCCCAGCCTAAAGCTCCTGCAGTGCTCTATGAGCTTTCCAGTATCATATGACAAAGCCATTTTAAGCAATGTATTTTGAGTATCCTCTGAAGAGCGCAACTAAATAGCGTATCCAATTAAAGTGGACTGCCTCTGCAATCCCTGCTTGCCTGTTTGATGATGCAGCATCCTAGAAGGACCCAGGTTTGACCACCTGCTCTGCTTCCTTTGGGTATATTGAAGAAACCCCCTACTCTCACCAAAGCTGCCACGGCATATGCACTCCTAAATAGAAACCCCCCTCAATGACACACCAACCACAAATTTTCACTCCTTCTCTGTCTTGCACAGGAGACCACCATCCCTTACTGAGCCCTACTACTATGGACTTGGCATGTATCCCTGTTTCCTTCTTTGAGGACCCATAACCAACCCAATCCTTACACCCAAAAAATTCCCTCAAGAGCCAGCCTCCCTACCTCTTCCCCTGGAAAAGAACCAAATGTGCAGGAACCCACAAGCTGTGAGGAAGTTCTGCAACCATTCACAACGTCTGCCCAGAGACCAGAAGCCATGGCTATCTAGAGTACCATAGTCCCATGTATGTACCTTCGCACACCCAGATTGACATGCAGTGGCACAACCACATAGTCACCTACAGAGAGGAATGATCATGGACAGAGATGTAGAGGTCCTGACCTTTGCTTACCAAGGTGTAAGATTGGGCCCACGGTGCTTCAGGAATGCATTCCAGCTCCCCAGAAATAGTACTGACATATCAGCTTGCAAGTAAGACACCTTGTGGCTCTGGGGCTGAGGCTGTTGAACCAGAAGTTTTGCTACCAATAAAAATTGCAATGTGTGCTGTTCCAGTGCCACGAGACCCTCATGGGTCTTTTCCCGCTCTCCATAAATGTTTGATTGATTGATTGATTGCTGTCAGCAGAGGCTGGGAATAAAAAACCCATACTGGTACTTGCCAACCCGATGCCCCACGGTCAAGAAGACTCAGACAGTGGTGGTTATAGCAACCTTAGGAGGCTCAGAGGTTGCCAAGATAGAGGCTCATTCTAAACACACACAAACCATAATTCAAGCACAAATGAGAGTCTGTCTGACAATTAGGAATTATAATGTCTTGCATTAATTACTGCAATCTGAATTCTGAATTATATGCCTGGAAACATTTCATCACATTTTTAAAGGCATACAGCACCATTTTCTAGTTTATTACACAGAAATTGGTAATAACATGAACACTTGCTATAATTGATTGATTTTGAGTTTAATATAGTGAACATATCCCCGGAAAGGGAGGTCCTGATACCAGTAAGTACCAAATTTGTACATTCAAAAGGGCAGAACAAGATTGGACCTGAAAATAGGTGGGTTTTAAGGAGTTTCCGAAAAGTGGTCAAACAGTGGGCAGAACAAAGGCTAAGGGGAAGGCCTTTCTCTAGGTTGTTCCCCATTACAAGGTCTGAAATTCAGAATGGTGTGGTAACACCACACCTGAAAAATACTGCATTAGGTGGTATTGTGGGAGGTCTAATGACACCTTTATAGTCCTTTTGCACATCCATGGTGGCAGATTTTTCTGATGCGTTGACAGAGGCTTACGTAAAGTTGTTACCAGGAGCTTAGACTGGTATTTCAATAATTTCAGTTGGTTAAGTAATTTTCACGTACTTCCCCTGGAAATAATGTGGTGTCAATCATATCCATAAATGCGTTCCTCCCCGGTTCAGATGGTGCTTCTGCTGCATGGTCTATAAACCAAAAATATGTAGTCCTTACTAAGCAATGAATGTATGTTGCATTACTGTACTTTTATAGTACAGTAACAATACAGTGAAGTGTTGGCTAAAATAAGCATTTTGGAGAGCATCCTGCACACTGCATTGTCCTGAACAGGCAATGCTTACATTTCTATACTGCTGTATACTTTACAATAACAAATATATTTTTCTTACATTTCCACATCTTAGAGAATTCTCTCCACCCTTCGCACTTTGACACAAATCTGATCTTTAAAAACAAAAAATGGTGACCTAAAGCGACAAATGAACTGGCCTCTCACCTAAATGGGCAGGCTTCATGGGCTCCATTTTCCGTTATCTGACAGCCTTGGCACACTGTCATTATATAAATATACTTGCACTTGTTTTTAACAGTGTTGGCACCTCAGCACTTTAAGTACAATTTTGTGTTTTTAGTTAATTCAGCTATTTTTATGAATTTTTGACTGTCCTGGTTCTAGATTTTAAACTTGTATTGTGTAATGTCTTTTACAATGCTTGTGTTTCTGCAAAGGTTTTAATTAACTTTGCAATTAACATTTTGAATTGAATCGAACTGAACTGTACAATAGCAAATATATTTTTTTTTACATTACCACATGATAGAGCATTCTCTCCACCCTTCTCACTTTGACCAAATCTGATCTTTAAAAACAATCAATTATAACCTAAATATCAATAAAGACAACTCTAGCACCAGCCATGAGTGGAGGAACCATTGCTGTGGTTTCATTTATACAATTGTCAGCTCTCTAGAAAGCTAAAACTATTGTATGAATGCAACATATGCAACATCTAAAGCACATCAAGCTAGCATTGCAATGAAAGATTGATGTGACAAACTCACAGTGGATTGCCACCATTATTGTCGCATTCTAAAGGCAACACATCCTGATTCAATAATATCTTTCATGACACCTAGCTCTTTTTAGCCATACTCTTCAGTTTCCCACACAGGATCAGCAGATGAATTATAGGAGACTTTACATGTAAATTAAGGTCCTTATTATGACTTTGGCGGTTCTCCAGTGGCACCGCCACTGCGCCGTCTGCTGGAGGACCACCAGGACCATGATGTGCCCCCCGCTGGATTACGAGTGTAATTCATTGGTGTGCGGGCGTTGCAACAGCGGTCTGACAGTGGTGGTCTTTTAGGCTCATCGGAGACCCAAACATGCTGAATGCTGCAGTAAGAGCACCGACTGCACGTTCCTGCACAGTGTGGCATGCATGACACATCATGCAGGAACTGGGAGTGCAAATCCAGTAGGGCACATGTTGTGCCCCCCGCATTCACCCCCAGGCCCAGGAGGGTAGGGGGCCTTGGTAGGGCCCCCTTTGTTGCCTCTCCACTACCTTTTTCATGGCGGGCTCACTGCCATGAAAGATGTGGTGGACAGGTAACTCATAATATGCTCGGCGGTGCCGCAGTGGCACCGCCAGTATATTGCAGCTCCCTGACCACTGAGCAACGCCGCGGTATCCTGGATCCCCGGCGGACGCCGCAGTTTAATTTTTTTGGGGGGGTTTGTTGTATGATATATTTAGAGTATAAGTATAGTGTCTATTTTATGATGCTGTAGATCTGTAGTTGCTGTCATTTTATAGGTAATTGTATATATTGTTTTATTCCAGTGAATAGTTATATTTTATTTTGTTCTAATTAATATCCTGCAGTTAATTATATTAAGATAATGTTGTATATTTGTTTATTGTTTGTAATATATTTACTATAAAATTTTATGTATAATTTTATTTTTTGTAAATCTGATATAAAATTAATTTTGTTAATTTTTAACTATGTTCCTTGTATGTTTTAATTTCTTTTAATAAATACTTACACATGTGTTACATTGCATTTACATGCTTTCACATTTGTGGACAACTTGTTTTTTATTAATTTTTAAAATAATTTTTCATTTTTATGTTAATTTAAAGTTTTCTAAATTGAAAAATTGTATATGTATTATATTTTATTGTTTTAGAACTCTAAATGGTATATATATATATATATAATTTTATATTTTTAGTTTTTATTTTGTATTTCTATGTATTTGTTAAATGCTAATTTAGTTATTGCTATTTTTTGGGTATTATGTTGTTTAATTTGGAGTGATAATAGTACATTTGTACATCCAAAAATCCATACTTTTCTGTTATGGAGCTCAGTTTGGAGTGGGAATACTAAACTGGACCTTCACAAAGTCTTTTGCCAAGGTGGCTAAGGTAGGAGTAGGAATCAATCAATCAATCACAGAATTTGTAAAGCGCGCTACTTACCCGCGAGGGTCTCAAGGCGCTGGGGAGAAAAAAAGGGGGGGGTGCTGCTACTGGTCGAACAACCAGGTCTTGAGTAGCCTCCTGAAGGTCAGCAGGTCTTGGGTCTGTCGTAGGCTTAGTGGAAGGGTGTTCCAGGTCTTGGCGGCGAGGTGGGAGAAGGATCTGCCGCCGGTGGTAGTTCTTCGAATGCGAGGGACGGTGGCGAGGGAGAGGTCGGGCGGAGCGGAGTTGGCGGTTGGGGACTTAGAAGAGGAGTCGTCTGTTGAGGTAGGCTGGGCCAGTCTTGTGGAGTGCCTTGTGTGCGTGGATGAGGAGTTTGAAGGAGATTCTCCTGTCGACGGGGAGCCAGTGCAGGTTCCTCAGGTGGGGGGTGATGTGGCTGTGGCGTGGTACATCGAGGATCAGGCGTGCGGAGGCGTTTTGTATGCATTGCAGTCGCTTGATGAGCTTGGCCGGGGCTCCCGCGTAGAGGGCGTTCCCATAGTCCAGTCTGCTACTGACGAGGGCCTGGGTGACTGTTCTTCTTGTGTCTGTCGGGATCCACCTGTAGATCTTGCGAAGCATGCGGAGGGTGTTGAAGCAGGAGGATGAGACTGCGTTGACTTGCCTGGCCATGGAGAGCGTTGAGTCAAGGATGACTACCAGGTTGCGTGCGTGGTCGGTGGGTGTCGGGGCTGCTCCCAGCGTCGTTGGCCACCAGGAGTCGTCCCAGGCTGAGGGGTTGGAGCCGAGGATGAGGACCTCTGTCTTCTCCGTGTTCAGTTTTAGTCGGCTGATCTTCATCCAATCGGCGACGGCCTTCATTCCTTCATGGAGGTTGGATTTGGCGGCGAGGGGGTCCTTGGTGAGGGAGAGGATCAGTTGAGTGTCATCAGCGTAGGAGATTATGTTGAGGTCGTGCTGTCTGGCGATGAGTGCGAGCGGGGCCATGTAGATGTTGAACAGTGTTGGGCTGAGGGACGATCCCTGGGGTACGCCGCAGATGATCTCGGAGGCTTCGGATCGGAATAGTGGGAGGCGGACTCTCTGGGTTCTGCCGGTGAGGAAGGAGGTGGCCCATTCCAGGGCCTTGTCTCGGATCCCTGCGTCGTGGAGGCGTGCGCGTAGAGTGCGGTGGCAGACAGTGTCGAAGGCGGCGGAGAGGTCCAGCAGGATGAGGGCTGCGGTCTCACCGTTGTCCAGCAGGATCCTGATGTCGTCGGTGGCGGCGATGAGGGCAGTCTCAGTGCTGTGGTTGCTGCGGAACCCCGATTGGGATGGGTCCAGGATGCTGTTTTCTTCGAGGTATCGGGTTAGCTGTTTGTTGACGATCTTCTCGATGACCTTGGCTGGGAACGGAAGCAGGGAGATGGGCCGGAAGTTCTTGAGGTCTCTCGGGTCCGCCTTGGGTTTTTGAGTAGGGCGTTGATCTCTGCATGTTTCCAGCTCTCTGGGAAGGTCGCGGTCTCGAAGGAGAGATTGATGACGTTGCACAGGTGGGGTGCGATGGAGCTGCTGGCTTTGTTGAAGATGTGGTGCGGGAAAGGGTCTGACGGGGAGCCGGAGTGTATTGTGCTCATGGTCTTGATGGTGTCCTCAATGTTTACGCTGGCCCAGGCTGGCAGGGGGTCGTGGACGATGGTGTGCGGTGGGTCTGGTGCATCGATCTTAGTTGGGGCTGTCTGGGTGTTGAAGCTGTCGTGGATGTCGGCGATCTTGCAGTGGAAGAAGGTGGCGAGGGAATCGCACAGGGGTTGCGACGGCGGGATGTCGTTGGTGTTGGAGCTGGGGTTGGAGAGTTCCTGCACGATGTTGAAAAGCTCCTTGCTGTTGTGTGCGTTGTTGTCGAGGCGGTCTTTGAAGGAGATTCTCTTGGCGGACTTGATGAGGTGGTGGTGGTTACGGATGGCGTCTTTGTGGGCTGCATGGCTGTCCGGTGTCTTATCACTGTGCCATTTCTTCTCTAGTTTCCGGCAGGTGCACTTGGAAGCTAGGAGTTCCGAGGTGAACCAGCTGGCTCTTTTGGTGGTGTCACTGTGGGTGAGTTTTTTCAGCGGGCGAGGGTGTTGGCACAGTCGTCCATCCATCGTCTAAGGTTGCAGGCGTCGTCGTCGGTGTTGGATGGGTCGGAGGGAGGGCTGAGAGCGAGGGTTGCCCGTAGTTGGTCTTCGGTGACTTTGCTCCAGCAGCGGCATGGGATCTGTTGGGTGCGGTGGTGTGTGGTGGGTTTCTGGAAGGTGAAATGGATGCAGCGGTGGTCGGTCCAGAGGAGTTCCGTGGTGTGGCTGAAGGAGACGTGGGAGCTTGAGGAGAAGATGGGGTCAAGCGTGTGGCCGGCGGAATGGGTCGGTGTTGTGACGAGCTGGCTCAGACCGAGGTTGACGAGCTGGCTCAGACCGAGGTTGGCGAGGTTGTCGATCAGGGTGGTGGAGTTGCTGTCGTTGTTGTTCTCCAGGTGAAAGTTCAGGTCTCCGAGGAGGATGTAGTCGGTAGAGGTCAGGGCGTGCGTGCTGATGAAGTCGGCGATGAAGTCGCTGAACTGGGGTCAGGGCCCAGGGGGTCTGTAGACAAGGGTGCCTCTAAGGGTGGTGTTGGGGTCCGTGTGGATCTGGAAGTGCATGTGTTCGGCGGTGCTGAGAGTGTCGTCGGTGCTGGTCGAGACCCTGATGGTGTTCTTGTGGACGATGGCGATTCCTCCTCCTACTGCGTTGACGCGGTCTCTGCGGGTGATCTTATAGCCGTCTGGGATGGCTATGGCGATGTCGTTCATCCAGGTCTCTGTCAGGAAGGCGACGTCTGGTGATGATGTGTCGAGCAGGTCCCAGAGCTCGACGGCGTGTTTGCGTGCGGAGTGGGTGTTCAGTAGGATGCATCGGAGGTGGTTGAGGTCCTTCTTGGCGGGCGCTTCGGTGGCTCTGAGGCTGGTGTAGCTGCAGTTCCGGCAGGTGAAGGGACCATGGGTGCGTTTCGGGGCGGCCTTGAAGCAGTTGTGCGTCCGTCCGGGGTTGAGAGCGTGGAGTGTGGTGGCATCGTAGCGGCGTCGGTCCTCGAGGCTGGTGCGGGGGCGCACGGCCCAAGGGGTCTGGTGCTGGGAATAGTAAATCTGATGTCCCTGCAGTCTAACATTTTCCGGAAACAGGCTGTGACTAGAGTAGGAAGAGTAACTATGTCCTCTCAAAAGTCATTCTCCATTGTGGCTAAGTTTTCAGTGTGAATTGTATATTTGACTCTCCCTAGTGTGGCTAAGCATGGAGTGGGAATAGTAAATCTAATCTTCTCAAAGTGTAACGCTTGCCCCAGTGTGGATATGTTTTGATTGGGGACAGTAAATCTTAAGTCCTCAAAGTGCAACACTTCCACCATTATGGCTACATTTTGAATGGGACTAGTAACTCTGACCTCTCCAACACTTTTCCCAGTGTGGCTAAGTTTGGTGTGGGAACTGGAAATATGAACTCCCCAAAGTCCAAAGCTTTCCTCATTGTGACCACACTTGAAGTGGAATAGTAAACCTGACCATCCCAAAGTCACCCAGGCCCTCGTCACCAGCAGGCTGGACTACGGAAACGCCCTCTACGCAGGAACGACGGCTAAGCTCCTGAGACGGCTGCAACGCATCCAGAACGCCTCTGCACGTCTTATCCTCGACATCCCCCGACGCAGCCACATCACACCCCACCTGAGAGACCTGCACTGGCTCCCTGTCAACAAGAGGATAACCTTCAAGCTCCTCACCCACGCACACAAAGCACTCCACAACTCCGGACCAGCCTACCTCAACAGACGACTCAGCTTCTACACCCCCACCCGCCAGCTCCGCTCGACCAGCCTCGCCCTCGCCACAGTCCCCCGCATCCGGAAAACGACCGCCGGCGGCAGATCCTTCTCCCACCTCGCCGCCAAGACCTGGAACACCCTCCCCACCAACCTCCGACAGACCCAAGACCTACTGGCCTTCAGAAGACTCCTCAAGACCTGGCTCTTCGATCAGTAGCAGCACCACCCCCCTCTTCCCCCAGCGCCTTGAGATCCTCGCGGGTATGTAGTGCGCTTTATAAGTGACATGATTGATTGATTGAAAGTCCAACACTTTCTCCAGTTTGGTTAGTTCTGGAGTGGGAATAGTAAATCTGACTTCCCCAAAGTTGAACACTTCACCCTAAGTGGTTATGTTTGGAGGGGGAATAGTAAATTTGAGGTCTATAGCATGTTACAGTTTCCATATCTTTTATGTTGGCAGCTTGTATATTTATAAAACTTTGGGTATAATGTAATTTTCAATTAGTTACATATTTTAATAATTATTATTTTTGTTGATAATGTACTTATACATATTTTCTAAATACATATTATACAGTCAGACATGCTCGTCGATATGATAGATTTCTGTCTTAACCACAACGTTTTTTTATTCAACAACAAATATTATTTGCTAGTGCAGGGAACTGCTGTGGGAACATCATTCGCCCCAACATATGCTAATTTATTTATGGGTCGCTGGGAAGCAGAAGTGGCCTGGAATGAATTAAATAAAACTAAGATGGAACAAATGATTTTATGGGTACGATATATCGATGACCTCTTTCTAATTTGGGAAGGGGAGAAATCAGATATAGAGTGCTTTTTAAAATCCTTGAATCAGAATGATCTGAATCTACAATTCACATTTGGTATCCAGGATAAAGAAATACATTTTCTGGATATTACGATCTACATTGACAGTGAAAGGATTTGCACGAAAATGTACAGGAAACCAACTAGTACCAACAGTATACTTCATGCCAATAGTGGACACCCTCTACCTTTGAAATGGAGTGTCCCATATGGGGAGTTCTTAAGAACAAGACGATGCTGCTTGGAAGAGAGTGTTTTCAAACAACAAGTGAAAGAAATGTATAAAAGGTTTCAAACAAGAGGCTATCTGGAAACAGTTCTACAGGATGCCCTTAAAAGTGTGAGCATGAAGAAATGGGAAACTCTGTTAATACCTCAAGAGGTATTGAATACGGAAGAAAGGAATAAACATCAAGATGTTAGATTCATAACTGGATATAAACACATCTAGTACAAAGGTGAGAGAGATACTCAAGGACAAATGGAAAATTTTACTGATGGATGAAGACCTTAAGAAAATACTTCCCACAACTCCGAATATAACCTACAGTAAAGCACCCTCCTTGAGGGATCTCCTCACGAGTTCCTATATGACACCCACTGATGTAGAAACTGTTGTGACCACATGGCTCCCTATTCCATCCAGGGGTTTTCTCAAATGTGCTAAGTGTAAAGCCTGCAGATATGGAACTAACAAGACAGAGTACAAGACCATATACGGAAAGACAAACAAGATAAAAGAGAAAATTACCTGTGAAACAGAATCAGTGATTTATGTTCTCGAATGCCAATGTGGGATAAAGTATGTCAGAAGCACAATCAACAAACTCAAACTCCGCATACTACAACACTTGAAAGCCATAACAAACAATCAGTATGCCATGTCCAAACATATCTAGGAGACGCATGATCGCAAATTGGAAAATGTGAAGTATTATGGCATTCAACATGTACAAAGTAAACCAAGAGGGGGAAATCTGGAATTAGAGCTACGTCGAGAAGAATCTAAAAAGATATTATTATTGGGAACTGAGATCCCCAATGGATTGAATATGGATGCAGAATTATATATCCACATTTAAATCTGAAGATCCGAGCCTTTTGAATAGATTTGTACATGTTTTAAACTTTATCTTTTTCCACAAATTCTTTGACGTACTAGTTCCCATATCTCTTTGAAGTAATAGGACAAGAACATGTGTTGGATTACTAAACACTGAAAGAAATGTATTTGACATGCAGGTCTCAAAAGGATTCCATGTTTCAGGCTATTTATGCATATGTATAATTTAATAACATGTGACTGAAAGACTCTTTGAACCAATTACGAGGAAAATTCCGAAATGAGGGCTGGAGATGAGCGTCAATGAAAATGACAAAATGAATTGGATGTTGCCTTTACAAATAGATGATATTGTGGGGATTGTTCTGCAGGGTGTTTATCTCTGCACTGGCACTTTAAGGTCTCTTTTATATACATTGCATCTCTGCATATTATTAGGATTGGGCATTATTGCACAGTTTTTAAGATACAAAGCTGATATGGTTCTAAAAATTACATATTACCATCCAAAATGAGATTCTAATTAGAGTACAGCTGTGCATGTTCTCAGCTATCCGTTTTCTGAAATATCTGTATTTGCACTTTAACATCTTATCCTCAATGCACTTAAATTAACCTTGCACTAATAGTCTACCTTATGGATTTTAGGATTGCATTTTTACATATTCACTAACATGCATTCTTATATAAGATCAAGCACTTTAAATTTAAGTTAGTCTCTGCTCAAAATCCTGTCATCAGATATCACTACTGATTTACGCTTATATGTTATAAAAATGATTACTATGTCCATACATGGTGATCATTGTGAATATAAGACATGAAATGGATATTATTTCTAATATAATTTCGATTTTGGGTATAGTTTTGTTTGCTCTCAAATATTCGCACTTGCACTTTAAGTTGTACTCCTTAATGCACCTTAACAATAAAACAATTCTTGAACTACTAGTCTGTCCCAGAGAGTTTAGGACTAGATATGAAAATAAATGTTTACATACTGATTAGCATGCACTTTAATAGATGACCAAGCACTTTAAAAACATTTAAGCTTTCCCTAAAAAAATGGTAAAGAGGAACAATCATTGACGCCTGTCAATATGGCAGAATATAAATATTATCATGTATTTATATTGTAGTAACATGATTGGTTACTACTGGAAAATTCAAGACCTGAAATAGATATTTATCTTATAATTCTATAATTATGGATACTGTGCCCCAATCTTGGTTTATGCATTGACATTTTAAGATCTTGTTAGAAACGCAGTTTTGCAATTTTTTGCACTAATATCGTATTTTAATTTATTTCTAGTACTGTATATGAATCCCCTAATTAAAATTTTAACCTTTGGATACATCAATTAATTTATAGGGAGTCATACACTTATATTTATATATATATATATATATATTCACTGAAAAAACCATAGGTTTTAGGGACAGTTATAGTTAGTTGGACATTTCACTCGTACAAAACCCGTGAAATTCCCCGTTATAGTTAGTTCAGCTAACTATAACTCGCGCCCCGCAATGCACTGCTGATGACGTCACATATTACATCACTCATGACATGGTCAGTGACATCACTGATGACATCACTGATGACATCTCAAATGACATCACTGATGACATCATCCAGTGACTGTGTGTTTCTGTAAAGTTTAAATATTTTTAATATATATAGGAAAAGACGTATTGAAGAATGAGTGGGTGTGTAAGTGTCTGTATGGATGATTTAGTAGGTGCGTGACTGACTCTATAAGTGAGTGATTTAACGTATCTTACTGAATGCATGGGTTAGTGACTAAACTGGCTGAATGTCTGTATCCGTCTGTCTGTTGCTGTGTAAGTGGCTGCATGGGTTTGTGAATAGCTACATGAGTGTCTATATGAGTTATTGATTGGTTGTCTGAGTATCTGTATGGGTGCCTGAGTGTTTGTGTGGGTGGGGTGTGTGCGACTCTGTGCATAGATGTGTGAGTGGGTGATTCACTGGGTGGATGGTTTCAAGAGTGCATCTGTGATAGACTGTATGGGTGGGTAAGTGTGTGTAAGAGTGTGTTAGTGAGTGAATGTATGTCCCAGTGGTACATGTGTGAGTAACTACATATGTGAAAGCCAGTATATATGTGTGTTGGAGTATATAAATAGCTATAAGCGAGAGTGAGTGATTGTGATAGTGGCTGTATGGATGAGTGTGTGCTTGTATCAGTGATTGTATAAGAGCGTAACAATGTGCTAGTATTTGTATGATTAAGTGAGCTGGTGTGTGTATAACTGTATAGGTGAGTAAATGGCAGTGTGTTTAATTATTTGCATGACTGACTAGGTGTGTGAGTACCTCTATGGATGAGTGGCGGTGTTTGAGTGTCTATATAGGAGTAAGAGTGCATATGATAGTCCTGTACTGAGTGACCATAAGTATGAGTGACTGTACGGGTGAGTGAGTGGATGTGTGTGTGTAGACCTAAGAATCAGTGAGTGGGTATGTAGTTATTGGTGTTGGAGTGTCTATAGTTTTGCGAATGGCAGTCTGTAATTTAGATTGGGTGTATCAAAGGTTATATTAGGGTGTGAGGAGCTGCACCAGATTATCACGTGGATGATGTCATCAGTGATGTCATTTGAGATGTCATCAGTGATGTCATCAGTGATGTCACTGACCATGTCATGAGTGATGTAATATGTGACGTCATCAGCAGTGCATTGCGGGGCGCGAGTTATAGTTAGCTGAACTAACTATAACGGGGAATTTCACGGGTTTTGTACGAGTGAAATGTCCAACTAACTATAACTGTCCCTAAAACCTATGGTTTTTTCAGTGAATTTCAAAGGTTTTTTAAATGCTAATTTGTAACTATAACATATCTGAAACCTATGGTTTTTTCAGTGAATTTCAAAGGTTTTTTAAATGCTAATTTGTAACTATAACTGTCCCTAAAACCTATGGTTTTTTCAGTGAATTTCAAAGGTTTTTAAATGCTAATTTCTAACTATAACGTGTCTGAAACCTATAGTTTTTTCAGTGAATTTCAAAGGTTTTTTAAATGCTAATTTGTAACTATAACGTGCCTGAAACCTACGGTTTTTTCAGTGAATTTCTAAGGTTTTTTAAATGACATTTTTTAAATGTATTAATTTTTATATTAATTTTTTTCATACTGATTTACTACATTTTTAGCAACAATTTCTTTTACATAATTTATTTTTTAAATTACATTGTAATTACATTATACATTACATTACAAAAAATACTTTCTCAGAATGAATTACTTTAGTTTAAATACTTAGCACATAGGCAATAGACTTTTAAGTACAGTAGTTACAGTTGTTGCAATGGGCAACACATTTTCAAACACAATGCAACATTCAGCTCAATGTGAATTTCTAGTTAAATGCAATTAGTTACTTTATGGATTACTTTTCTAACCACAGGACTGGATCCTAGATTCAGTCCTGGGACATCTCCTGTAAACAGTTGAGTAAAAGCGTTTTGGTTACAGTCGTGATTTTTAAGGAATATTATTGTATTTTAAAAGTTGACACTTAGAAACTTTTCCTCATAGAATCACCAATGTTATCCTATGGAAGGAAATTCACTTAGCAGGTAAAAACTGTTATCGTTACTTTTTCTTACTCAGTGTTGGATCCTGGATCCAGCACTGGTGCATCTCCTGTAAACAGTTGAAAAAATGCGTTTAAGTCATACAGGCGATTTTTAAGGAATATTTGTAGTTTGTGAAAATCGACACTTTGAAACTTTTCTGCTGAAAACCAGACAATGGATTCCTATGGAAGAAAAGATAAGTTACTGGTAAGTACGGTTAAAATTACTTTTCAGGGTCAGTGCTGGGCTAAAAGATGCAGCACTGGGTTCTCTCCTGATAACAGGTGAGTAAATCGGAATTCGTATTTCGGCTGATTTTAGAAGAATAATTTAAAGTTCCAAAACTCCACACTTAGAAGAATTTTCAAGTGAAACCAGTCAATGTTAGCCTATGGAAGGAAATTCAAGTTACTGGTAAGTACGGTTAAAATTACTTTTCAGGACCAGTACTGGGCTGAAAGATGCAGCACTGAGGTCTCTCCTGATAACAGGTGAGTAAATCGGAATTCGTATTTCGGCTGATTTTAGAGGAATATTTTAAAGTTCCAAAACTCCACACTTAGAAGAATTTCCAAGTGAAACCAGTCAATGTTAGCCTATGGAAGGAAATTCAAGTTACTGGTAAGTACGGTTAAAATTACTTTTCAGGACCAGTACTGGGCTGAAAGATACAGCACTGAGGTCTCTCCTTATAACAGGTGAGTAAATCGGAATTCGTATTTCGGCTGATTTTAGAGGAATATTTGTAGGTTTCAAAAATCAACACTTAGAAACTTTTTCAGCAAAAAGCAGGCAATGATATCCTATGGAAGGAAATTCAAGTTACTGGTAAGTACGGTTAAAATTACTTTTCAGGACCAGTACTGGACTGAAAGATACAGCACTGAGGTCTCTCCTTATAACAGGTGAGTAAATCGGAATTCGTATTTCGGATGATTTTAGAAGAATATTTGCACAATGGTGAAGGGAGGGGGCGGGGCCTGAGGTGACATCTGTGCAAACGCGCCCCGTGGCGCGTTTTAAGTTGGGGATTAAGTCCCCTTGAATCCTGAGGGTCCCTAGGGGCCAACTAGCCCACCAGGAACCTCCAATATGCACCAGGGGCTGCGTTGCAGAGACGTGTAGAGAGGCCACACCCCTTTTACACCTCTCTGCAACGCAGCTCTGTGGCGCTTTCTGGATGTACCTGTTGGGCTAGTTGGCCCCAGGGACCCTCAGGATTGAAGGATTTAATCCCCAACTTAAAACGCGCCACGGGGCGCATTTGCACAGATGTCACCTGAAGCCCCGCCCCTCCCTTCACCACTGTGCAAACGCGCCCCGTGGCGCGTTTTAAGTCGGGGGATTAACTCCCCTTGAATCCTGAGGGTCCCTGGGGGCCAACTAGCCCAACAGGTATATCCAAAAGCGCCACAGAGCTGCGTTGCAGAGAGGTGTAAAAGGGGCGTGGCCTCTGTACACCTCTCTGCAACGCAGCCCTGCGCATACTGGAGGTTCCTGGTGGGCTAGTTGGCCCAAGACCCCAGTATTCAAGGGGAATTCGTTCCCCTCTGCAAACGCGCCAGGGGCGCGTTTGCAAAGTGGTGAAGGAAGGGGCGGGGCCTGCGGGCCCGATTGTTTTTTTTTTTTTCGTCCCCTGAAGGGGGGCTGTGTGGCCCCCTTCCTTTTCCTGTTTTTGGGCCCTGGGGACCCCATCCCCCAGGGCCTTACCCCTTTTTGTAATTACATTTTTTAAAAAACGGGAAGGGGGCCGCGTGGCCCCCTTCCCTGGGCCTGTATTGGCCCCGGGGACCCCATCCCCCGGGGCATGGCCTCGATTTTTTTTTTCTTTGGAGGGGGCTGCGTGGCCCCCTCCTCAGGCCATTTAAGGCCCCAGGGACCCCATCCCCCGGGGCCAGCCTTTCCGTTTTTTTAATTTATTTTTTTATTTTTTGGGGAGGGGGCCGCGTGGCCCCTCCCGAGCCACTACTTGCCCCGGGGACCCCATCCCCCGGGGCTGGCCCTCTCGTTGGGGACTGTGGGGGGTCCCCAATCCCCCACAGTCCCGCCGGCTCCCGCGTCCATTGGGAGCCGGCATTGCTTTCCACATGGGGAGCTGCTAAGATGCAGCTCCCCATGTGGAAAGCTAATGTGCTTGGATATTGGAAGAGAGAGCAGGTTTCCTGCTCTCTCTTCCAATATCCAAAGCAGTTTGCTATGGCAGGACGGGAGCCGCGAGGCTCCGTCCCTGCCATAACAAACTACAGTGTCCCGGGGGTAGGCACCCCGGGACACTGCAGGAGCCGGCCCTGGGGGTGGCGGTCCCCAGGGCCATCAAGGGCTCCAGGAGGGGGTCCGCGCGGCCCCCTCCCTTAAATTGCACAGCCCCGGGAGGTGGTGGTCCCCGGGGCTCTGGGGGTCCGTAATGGACCCCACATTTATTTTATAAGTGCCCCGGGGAGGTGGTGGTCCCCGGGGCGTGTGGGAGGCTGGAGCCCCCCCACACCTTATTCAAATAAAAAAAGAAGCCCCGGGGGTGGCGGTCCCCGGGGCTGCGGGAGGGCAGAAGAGCCCTCCCGCACTATTTTTCAATAAAGCCCCGGGGGGTGGCGGTCCCCGGGGCTTGGGGGCCCTTGAGGGCCCCCACACATTAAATTATCCCCCCCACCATGCCCCCGGGACTTGGGCCACCCGGGGCAAAATGCCATCGAAGGGCGGGAGACTGCGCTTCGATTTTTTTCGGCAGGATTCGCGCACCCTGAGCGCATCCTGACGAATTTTTTAAAATTTTTTATTTTTTTGCCCAGGGGTCCTTGTGGGACCCCTGAGCAAACCTAGGGGTCAGGGTGTTTCTACCCTGCCCCCTTTGTGCGCTTTGCGCACTTGTTTCTGTCCCTCGGTTCTACCGAGGGACAAAATAGCTGCCAACATTTCCTGAATCGGAATGTTGACAGCCAGCTGACAACCAATTAACATGCAGCTCGTGATCGGGACGGTGCGCGCAGGGTGCGCTGAGGGTACGCGGACCCTACTCGGCCATAGATATCACTATCTTTTTACTTTTGATTTTCTCAGCAACTACTGAACGGATTTACACCATTTAACAAAAAGGGTTCTTTCTGAACCAAGAACTACCTCTTTGCCAAATTTGGTGTAATTCCGTTCAGCAGTTCGGGCTGTAGCCGTGTCTAAAGTTTCCTATGGAAAATTGCATGGGGAAACGCGTTGTGGGACCCCCCTTTTTCTCGGCCCCTGCTTGACGAATCCCCCGAGACTTTCAGGGTAGGAGCGGACCGGAGCGGGCCATAAAGTTTGAAAATTTTGCGAAGATACGTCAACCGGCAAGAGAGTTATTTCAAATAGAATGTCGCGGATTTCCTATGGATAATAGGTTGTAACTATAACTATCTACTGGCGACCGCCAGTAGATAATATATATATATATATATATATATATATATATATATATATATATATATATATATATTCACTGAAAAAACCATAGGTTTTAGGGACAGTTATAGTTAGTTGGACATTGCACTCGTACAAAACCCGTGAAATTCCCCTGTTATAGTTAGTTCAGCTAACTATAACTCGCGCCCCGCAATGCACTGCTGATGACGTCACATATTACATCACTCATGACATGGTCAGTGACATCACTGATGACATCACTGATGACATCTCAAATGACATCACTGATGACATCTTCCAGTGACTGTGTTTCTGTAAAGTTTAAATATGTTTAATATATATAGGGAAAGGCGTATTGAAGAATGAGTGGGTGTATAAGTGTCTGAATGGATGATTTAGTACGTGAGTGACTGACTCTACAAGTGAGTGATTAAACGTATCTTACTGAATGCATGGGTTAGTGACTAAACTGTGTGAATGTCTGTATCCGTCTGTTTGTTGGTGTGTAAGTGGATGCATGGATTTGCGAATAGCTACATGAGTGTCTATATGGGTTATTGATTGGTTCTCTGAGTATCTGTATGGCTGCCTGAGTGTTTGTGTGGGTGGGGTGTGTGTGACTCTATACATAGATGTGTGAGTGGGTGATTCACTGGGTGCATGATTTCAAGAGTGCATCTGTGATGGACTGCTTGGGTGGGTGAGTGTGTGATGGGTGTGTTAGTGAGTGAATGTATATCTCAGTGGTACATGTGCGAGTAACTACATATGTAAAAGGCAGTATATATGTGTGTTAGAGTATTTAAATGGCTATAAGTGAGAGTGTGTGATTGTGAGAGTGGCTGTATGGATGCGTGTGTGCTTGTATCAGTTATTGTATAAGAGCGTAAGAATGTGCTAGTATTTGTATGAGTAAGTGAGCTGGTGTGTGTATAACTGTATAGGTGAGTAAATGGGTGTGTGATTAATTTTTTGCATGACTGACTAGGTGTGTGAGTACCACTATGGATGAGTGGCGGTGTGTGAGTGTTTATATAGGTGTATGAGTGCATATGATAGTCCTGTACTGAGTGACTGTAAGTATGAGTGACTGTACAGGTGAGTGAGTGGATGTGTGTGTAGACCTAAGAATCAGTGAGTGGGTATGTAGTTTTTGGTGTTGGAGTGTCTATGGTTTTGAGAATGGCAGTCTGTAATTTAGAGTGGGTGTATCAAAAGTTATATTAGGGTGTGAGAAGATGCATGCAATTATCACATGGATGATGTCATCAGTGATGTCATTTGAGATGTCATCAGTGATGTCATGAGTGATGTCACTGACCATGTCATGAGTGATGTAATATGTGACGTCATCAGCAGTGCATTGCGGGGCGCGAGTTATAGTTAGCTGAACTAACTATAACAGGGGAATTTCACGGGTTTTGTACGAGTGCAATGTCCAACTAACTATAACTGTCCCTAAAACCTATGGTTTTTTCAGTGAATTTGAAAGGTTTTTTAAATGCTAATTTCTAACTATAATGTGTCTGAAACCTATGGTTTTTCAGTGAATTTCAAAGGTTTTTTAAATGCTAATTTCTAACTATAACGTGCCTGAAACCTATGGTTTTTTCAGTGAATTTCAAAGGTTTTTTAAATGCTAATTTCTAACTATAACGTGCCTGAAACCTATGGTTTTTTCAGTGAATTTCAAAGGTTTTTAAATGCTAATTTCTAACTATAACGTGCCTGAAACCTATGATTTTTAAGTGAATTTCAAAGGTTTTTTAAATGCTAGTTTCTAACTATGCCAACAGAGGTAGGACATGAGAAGAAAGAAGAAAAACGCACAGAAAGAAGCAAAAGATGTGCAGAAAGAACCAACAGAGGAGCAGAAAGAGGCCTTGTTGCAAAATCATCCTGTGCCCACAACTTTTTCAGACGGGTTCTGGTGGTAACTGACTCTGACTAACCAGAGCCAGTGCGCGTTTGTACAGTGGTGAAGGGAGGGGGCCTGAGGTGACGTGTGCAAACGCGCCCCGTGGCGTGTTTTAAGTTGCGGGATTAAGTCCCCTTGAATCCTGAGGGTCCCTGGGGCCCAACTAGCCCCCAGGTACCTACAGTTAGGACCACAGAGCTGAGTTGCAGGAGGCGTTCCGAGGCCACGCACCTTTTTCACCTCTCTGCAACGCAACTCTGTTGTGCTTACTGAAGGTACCTGGTGGGCTAGTTGGCCCCCAGGATTCAAAGGAATTAACTCCCCAACTTAAAATGCACCACAGGGCGTGTTTGCGCACATGTCACCTGAGGCCCCGCCCCCTCCCTTCACCACTGTGCAAACGCGCCCCGTGGCGCGTTTTAAGTTGGGGGATTAGGTCACCTTGAATCCTGAGAGTCCCTGGGGCCCAACTAGCCCACCAGGTACTTCCAGTAAGCACCACAGGCCTGCGTTGCAACGCCTGTAACAAATTGTGCAGTTGTGTTTAGGTAGTGAAGAGGGTCGTGCTGGGGGTAGTGTTTTAGGGTTTAGGGTAGTGCAGTGGTGTTTGTGTAGTGTAGGGGGTCATGCTGGGGGTAGATTTAGGGTTTAGGGTAGTGCAGTGGTGTTTGGGTAGTGTAGGGAGTCGTGCTGGGGGAGTGTTTTAGGGTTTAGGGTAGTACAGTGGTGTTTGGGTAGTGTAGGGGGTCGTGCTGGGGGTTAGTGTTCTAGGGTTTTAGGGTTTAGGGTAGTGCAGTGGTGTTTGGGTAGTTTAGGGGATACTGCTGGGGGTAGTGTTTTAGGGTTTAGGGTAGTGCAATGGTGTTTGGGTAGTGTAGGGGTACTGCTGGTGGTAGTGTTTTAGGGTTTAGGGTAGTGCAGTGGTGTTTGGGTAGCGTTGGGGGTACTGCTGGGGGTAGTGTTTTATGGTTTAGGGTAGTGCAGTGGTGTTTGGGTAGTGTAGGGGTTCGTGCTGGGGTAGTTTTTTAGGGTTTAGGGTAGAGCAGTGGTGTTTGTGTGGTGTAGGAGGTCGTGTTTTAGGGTTTAGGGTAGTGCAGTGGTCTTTGGGTAGTGTAGGGAGTCGTGCGGGGGTATTGTTTTAGAGTTTAGGGTAGTGCAGTGGTCTTCGGGTAGTGTAGGGGGTTGTGCGGGGGTAGTGTTTTAGGGATTAGGGTAGTGCATTGGTATTTGGGTAGTGTAGGGGGTCATGCGGGGGTAGTGTTTTAGGGTTTAGGGCAGTGCAGTGGTGTTTAGGTAGTGTAGGGAGTCGTGCTGGGGGAGTGTTTTAGGGTTTAGGGCAGTGCAGTGGTGTTCGGGTAGTGTAGGGGGTCGTGCTGGGGGAGTGTTTCAGGGTTTAGGGCAGTGCAGTGGTGTTCGGGCAGTGTAGGGGTCTTGCTGGGGCTGGTGTTTCAGAGTCTAGGGCAATGCAGTGGTGTTCGGGCAGTGTAGGGGGTCTTGCTGGGGCTGGTGTTTCAGGGTTTAGGGCAGTGCAGTGGTGTTCGGGCAGTGTAGGGGGTCGTGCTGGGGGTGGTGTTTCAGGGTTTAGGGCAGTGCAGTGGTGTTCGGGCAGTGTAGGGGGTCGTGCTGGGGCTAGTGTTTTAGGGTTTAGGGCAGAGCAATGGTGCTCAGGCAGTGTAGGGGGTTGTGCTGGGGGTGATGTTTCAGGGTTTATGGCAGTGCAGTGGTGTTAGGGCAGTGTAGGGGGTCGTGCTGGGGGTGGTGTTTCAGGGTTTAGGGCAGTGCAGTGGTGTTCCGGCAGTGTAGGGGGTGGTGCAGGGGTGGTGTTTCAGGGGTTAGTGCAGTGGTGTTCGTGCAGTGTAGGGGGTCGTGCTGGGGTGGTGTTTCAGGGTTTAGGGCAGTGCAGTGGTGTTCGGGCAGTGTAGGGTGTCATGCTGAGGGTGGTGTTTCAGGGTTTAGGGCAGTGCAGTAGTGTTTGGGCAGTGTAGGGGGTCGTGCAGGGGTGGTGTTTCAGGGTTTAGGGCAGTGCAGTGGTGTTCGGCCAGTGTAGGTAGTCTTGCTGGGGGTGGTGTTTCAGGGTTTAGGGCAGTGCAGTAGTTTTCGGGCAGTGTAGGCGGTCGTGCTGGGGCTGGTGTTTCAGGGTTTAGGGCAGTGCAGTGGTGTTCGGGCAGTGTACGGGGTTGTGCTGGGGCTGGTGTTTCAGGGTTTAGGGCAGTGCAGTGGTGTGCGGGCAGTGTACGGGGTCGTGCTGGGGCTGGTGTTTCTGGGTTTAGGGCAGTGCAGTGGTGTTCGGGCAGTGTAGGGGGTCGTGCTGGGGCTGGTGTTTCAGGGTTTAGGGCAGTGCAGTGGTGTTCGGGCAGTGTAGGGGGTCGTGCTGGGGCTGGTGTTTCAGGGTTTTGGGCAGAGCAGTGGTGTTCGGGCAGTGTAGGGGGTCGTGCTGGGGGTGGTGTTTCAGGGTTTAGAGCAGTGCAGTGGTGTTCGTGCAGTGTAGGGGGTCTTGCTGGGGGTGGTGTTTCAGGGTTTATGGCAGTGCAGTGGTGTTAGGGCAGTGTAGGGGGTCGTGCTGGGGGTGGTGTTTCAGGGTTTAGGGCAGTGCAGTGGTGTTCCGGCAGTGTAGGGGGTGGTGCAGGGGTGGTGTTTCAGGGTTTAGTGCAGTGGTGTTCGTGCAGTGTAGGGGGTCGTGCTGGGGTGGTGTTTCAGGGTTTAGGGCAGTGCAGTGGTGTTCGGGCAGTGTAGGGTGTCATGCTGAGGGTGGTGTTTCAGGGTTTAGGGCAGTGCAGTAGTGTTTGGGCAGTGTAGGGGTCGTGCAGGGGTGGTGTTTCAGGGTTTAGGGCAGTGCAGTGGTGTTCGGCCAGTGTAGGTAGTCTTGCTGGGGGTGGTGTTTCAGGGTTTAGGGCAGTGCAGTAGTTTTCGGGCAGTGTAGGCGGTCGTGCTGGGGCTGGTGTTTCAGGGTTTAGGGCAGTGCAGTGGTGTTCGGGCAGTGCACGGGGTTGTGCTGGGGCTGGTGTTTCAGGGTTTAGGGCAGTGCAGTGGTGTGCGGGCAGTGTACGGGGTCGTGCTGGGGCTGGTGTTTCAGGGTTTAGGGCAGTGCAGTGGTGTGCGGGCAGTGTAGGGGGTCGTGCTGGGGCTGGTGTTTCAGGGTTTAGGGCAGTGCAGTGGTGTTCGGGCAGTGTAGGGGGTCGTGCTGGGGCTGGTGTTTCAGGGTTTAGGGCAGTGCAGTGGTGTTCGGGCAGTGTAGGGGGTCGTGCTGGGGCTGGTGTTTCAGGGTTTTGGGCAGAGCAGTGGTGTTCGGGCAGTGTAGGGGGTCGTGCTGGGGGTGGTGTTTCAGGGTTTAGAGCAGTGCAGTGGTGTTCGTGCAGTGTAGGGGGTCTTGCTGGGGGTGGTGTTTCAGGGTTTAGGGCAGTGCAGTGGTGTTCGGGCAGTGTAGGGGGTCTTGCTGGGGTGGTGTTTCAGGGTTTAGGGCAGTGGTGTTCGGGCAGTGTAGGGGGTCTTGCTGGGGGTGATGTTTCAGGGTTTAGGGCAGTGCAGTGGTGTTCGGGCAGTGTAGGGGGTCTTGCTGGGGGTAGTGTTTCAGGGTTTAGGGTGGTGCAGTGGTTTTCGTGCAGTGTAGGGGGTCGTGCTGGGGGTGGTGTTTCAGGGTTTAGGGCAGTGCAGTAGTGTTCGGGCAGTGTTGGATGTCGTGCAGGGGGTGGTGTTTCAGGGTTTAGGGCAGTGCAGTGGTGTTCTGGTAGTGTAGGGGTCATGCTGGGGGTGGGGTTTCAGGGTTTAGGGCAGTACAGTGGTGTTCGGGCAGTGTAGGGGGTCGTGCAGGGGGTGGTGTTTCAGGGTAGTGCAGTGGTGTTCGGGCAGTGTAGGGGGTCGTGCTGGGGCTGGTGTTTCAGGGTTTAGGGCAGTGCAGTGGTGTTCGGGCAGTGTAGGGGGTCTTGCTGGGGGTGATGTTTCAGGGTTTAGGGCAGTGGAGTTCGGGCAGTGTAGGGGGTCTTGCTGGGGGTGATGTTTCAGGGTTTAGGGCAGTGCAGTGGTGTTCGGGCAGTGTAGGGGGTCTTGCTGGGGGTAGTGTTTCAGGGTTTAGGGCAGTGCAGTGGTGTTCGTGCAGTATAGGGGGTCGTGCTGGGGATGGTGTTTCTGGGTTTAGGGCAGTGCAGTAGTGTTCGAGCAGTGTAGGGGTTGTGCAGGGGTGGTGTTTCAGGGTTTAGGGCAGTGCAGTGGTGTTCGGGCAGTGTAGGGGGTCGCACTGGGGGTGGTGTTTCAGGGTTTAGGGCAGTGCAGTGGTGTTCGGGCAGTGTAGGGGGTCATGCACGGGGTGGTGTTTCAGGGTTTAGGGCAGTGCAGTGGTGTTCGGGCAGTGTTGGGTGTTGTGCTGGGGCTGGTGTTTCAGGATCCAGGGCAGTGCAGTGGTGTTCAGGCAGTGTAGGGGGTCGTGCTGAGGCTGGAGTTTCACGGTTTAGGGCAGAGCAGTGGTGTTCGGGCAGTGTAGGGGTCGTGCTGGGGCTGGTGTTTCAGGGTTTAGGGCAGTGCAGTGGTGTTCGGGCAGTGTAGGCGGTCGTGCTGGGGCTGGTGTTTCAGGGTTTAGGGCAGTGCAGTGGTGTTCAGGCAGTGTAGGGGGTCGTGCTGGGGCTGGTGTTTCAGGGTTTAGGGCAGTGCAGTGGTGCTCGGGCAGTGTAGGGGGTCGTGCTGGGGGTGATGTTTTAGGGTTTAGGGTAGTGCAGTGGTGTTCGGGCAGTGTATGGGGTCATGCAGGGGCTGGTGTTTCAAGGTTTAGGGCAGTGCAGTGGTGTTCGGGCAGTGTAGGGGGTCGTGCTGGGGCTGGTGTTTCAGGGTTTTGGGCAGAGCAGTGGTGTTCGGGCAGTGTAGGGGGTCATGCTGGGGGTAGTGTTTCAGGGTTTAGGGCAGTGCAGTGGTGTTCGGGCAGTGTAGGGGGTCGTGCTGGGTTGGTGTTTCAGGGTTTAGGTCAGTGGTGTTCGGGCAGTGTAGGGGGTCTTGCTGGGGGTGATGTTTCAGGGTTTAGGGCAGTGCAGTGGTGTTCGGGCAGTGTAGGGGTCTTGCTGGGGGTAGTGTTTCAGGGTTTAGGGCAGTGCAGTGGTGTTCGGGCAGTGTAGGGGCTCATGCTGGGGGTGGTGTTTCAGGGTTTAGGGCAGTGCAGTGGTGTTCGGGCAGTGTAGGGGGTCATGAAGGGGGTGGTGTTTCAGGGTTTAGGGCAGTGGAGTGGTGTTCGGGCAGTGTAGGGGATCGTGCTAGGGGTGGTGTTTCAGGGTTTAGGGCAGTGCAGTGGTGTTCGGGCAGTGTAGGGGGTCATGCAGGGGCTGGTGTTTCAGGGTTTAGGGCAGTGCAGTGGTGTTCGGGCAGTGTAGGGGGTCGTGCTGGGGGTAGTGTTTTAGGGTTTAGGGTAGTGCAGTGGTGCTTGTGTAGTGCAGGGGGTCGTGCTGGGGGTAGTGTTTTAGGGTTTAGGGTAGTGCAGTGGTGTTTGTGTAGTGTAGGGGGTCATGTTTTAGGGTAGTGCAGTGGTGTTTGGGTAGTGTAGGGGTCGTGCTGGTGGTAGTGTTTTAGGATTTAGGTTAGTGCAGTGGTGTTTGGGTAGTGTAGGGGGTCGTGCTGGGGGTAGTGTTTTAGGGTTTAGGATAGTGCAGTGGTGCTTGTGTAGTGTAGGGGTCATGTTTTAAGATGCAATGCTCCAATACCTGACCAGTCTGCACTACATAAAACTGCAAAAAAACTAAAAATAAAAAGTGTTTTGCACACTTTTGTCATTGGGCTATATGTGGGCTACATCTGGGTAATATTTGTGCTACATTTGGGCTCTTTTTTCACTGGTGGCCATCTTGGAAGACTTCTTTGTTATGAAGTTTCCTAATTTCTTCATTTACTGCAGTCTTCTCAGTAGGAAATGCTTTCAGTTTTTACTTTGATTCCATCAAGAAGGCATTCAGATGTGTCTCACATCTGCCATAAATTCAGAATGTTAGCACTCTAGTTGCTCATTAGATCACTGGAGTAAAGCTACTGCTCACCAGGGAGTTAACTGGTAGTCTGCTGCTGGTATTGAAAGTGATTGTTTCAGTCTGCATGTCAGAATTTTCTAATGAAATAGAAGAGGATATGAGATCTCACTTAAAACATGTCCTAATTTTTCTTTCTGCAGCACTAACCATAATTTCTATTTCAAAAAGAACCCCTCATTTTGTTCCTTTTTAAATTAAATGTTTTAAGTGTTACCGGTTTATTCCAATCAAGATGGCTTCAGGTGTGCCATACTTTTGTCATAAGTAAGGCTGTTAGCGCTCTAGTTGTTCTTTAGAACACTCTGGGAAGCTGCAGTAGAACACAAAGGCATTAACTGGCAGGCTGCTCCTGTTGAAATATAACAGGAAGATATTTGAGATCACACTTGAAATATGTCCTAATTTGTCTTTCTACAGCACTAACCATAATTTCTATGACAAAATGAACCCCCTCATTTTGTTCCTTTTTAAATTAAATGTTTTAAGTGTTACCAGTTTATTCCAATCAAGATGGCTTCAGGTGTGCCATACTTTTGTCATAAGTAAGGCTGTTAGCACTCTAGTTGTTCTTTAGAACACTCTGGGAAGCTGCAGTAGAACACAAAGGCATCAACTGGCAGGCTGCTCCTGTTGAAATATAACAGGAAGATATTTGAGATCACACTTGAAACATGTCCTAATTTTTCTTTCTACAGCACTAACCATAATTTCTATGACAAAATGAACCCCATCATTTTGTTCCTTTTGAAATTAAATTGTTTAAGTGTTACCAGTTTATTCCAATCAAGATGGCTTCAGGTGTGCCATACTTTTGTCATAAGTAAGGCTGTTAGCACTCTAGTTGTTCTTTAGAACACTCTGGGAAGCTGCAGTAGAACACAAAGGAATCAACTGACAGTCTCTGCCCTTGTTGGATGTACATGTTTTACTGATAATGTCAGACTTCATTCTCACATGAGTGAGAAAGATAATGTGAATTTACAGAAAATATGCTCTCATTTTAGCTTCTGGAGCACCTTCCAAACCTCCATGGGACAAGCATGAGAAAATAGTGTTCTCTCAAACATGATTCATGATATCCAGCAGAAGGTTTTTCACATGGTAAAATCACCTTAGAATACACCACAATTCCTAAAATTAGTATGGTACCATCAACAAATAAATTCTAATGTAACTAAAGCCTGTTATCACCCTTTATAGTTCTCCTTTTGGTGACCCTCAAAATCTTCTATTCACTACAATGCATTTCAATGAGGTACTATCATTTATATTGGTCCCAAGATGGCTGCCAGCAATTCCAGGATGAAGTGCTGACAGCCAATCAGATCTCACGATGACATGTGTGGTTAGGCTCCGCCCAGATATATATGTGACTTTACTTTTGTTTTTCTCAGGAACTACTGAACGGATTTACACCATTTAAGCAAAAGGCACAACACTGAACCAAGGGCTACCTCTTTGCGAAATTTGGTGTAATTCCGTTCAGCAGTTCGGGCTGTAGCTGCGACTAAAGGTTCCTATGGAAAAATGAATGGGAAAACGCGTTTTGGGACCCCCTTTTTCTCGGCCCCGCTTGACGTATCACCCGAGACTTTCAGGATAGGAGCGGACCGGAGCGCCCCAACAAGTTGGAAACTTTTGCGAAGATTCGTCAACCGGCGTCAACGTTATTTCAAATAGAATGTCGCGGATTTCCTATGGATAATAGGTTTTAACTATAACTATCTACTGGCGACTGCCAGTAGATAATATATATATATATATATATATATAGCAGCATGCACTTTAATCTTTAAATAAGCACTTTAATTTTCATGTAGGTCCTGATCTGTATTCATTGGCATGGAGTAGTTTCCAAGATTGAGTTAACTTCCCTATGAATTCCCTCCTCCCCCTCTTTTAAATTATAACCAACTAATCTGGGGCTAGACCCCCAATAACATCTAAGGGGCTGATTAGGATGGCGGGCAGACGTTAGTCCGCCCGCCATCCTAGTGGTAATGGGACCGCCCGCCTGCCATGCGGCGGTCCCACCACCCAAATTATGATGCGACCGCCACCGCGGCGGTCGCATCTGGCATATTAACATTGTGGCGGGTGCTGTTGGCTGCAGCAACCGCCACAATAGAAAAATGCCATGTTGTGCATTTCCATGCACAACGTGGCAGGCACCGAGCGGTGCCTGCCACCTTGTGCAAAGACATGCCAAGTGCACCCCCTCTTCCCCCCGGGGGACCGCAACGGGCCCCCAAATAAAATCACCACCAGCCTTTCCATGGCGGCATCGCCGCCGGATGCCGCCATGGAAAGGCCTTGAAGTGCACACATCATAATATGGCTGGCGGTGCCTGCTAGGCACCGCCACAATATTGCAGCCCCAGCTCCGCCTGGCCGGCAATCGTAACGATTGCCGACTGGCGGAAAAGCGGCAGACGGACTTTCCCACCCACCGCCATCGTAATATGGCGGTGGGTATTGCACGTTACGATGGCGTAACAGTCGCCTTACGCCATCATAATTACCCCCTAAGTCTGAAAAAACACAAACCTTACAATGTGTGATTTGCACTGTCCCCCTTATTTTGAAATAAACTGTACTTTACTGAGAGGGAAAGAAACAGTGTAGTAGGAGAAACTGACATTAAGGGAGAGGTAGAGGAAAATAATTCTACCACCATTCAACTCATATACTAGTATCTGATAAATTTGCAATGTTTTCACTATTTTCACTATTTACATGTCAAACATCTTATGTGGCAATATAGTCTAACTATTTTTAATATCTCATAAGAAAAATCAACACAACAAAAACAGTAAAAATGTAAAAAATACAAAAAAAAATTGAAATGTGAAAAAAATTTGTATATATACCTTTAAAATGGAAGAGTTGAATTTGGAGGGAGTTTTCCCTTTAAAAAGGCTGTCTATACGTGAATACTCTATGACCCTGTTGAAGGCTCCGGCCGAAACGTGTTGGTCCTTGCTTTTGCACCTATGGCTATCACATTGTGATTGATCTATTAAACTCACCGAGCTGTGGAGACCTTGTAGTGCTGCTTTTTCCTCCTTTTTTCCCTTGGACTGTGGGAATTGCTGTGGAATCTTGCTTTGGACATATTATATTATATACACTTTTTAAGTTAAAGCATTGTTAAATAATCACACTACGTTTTGTAATATAATTGTTATTAATACATGATCATGTTTTATTTTTAGCGGTGCAAAAATAAGACTTTTATTGTGCATATTTCATGCTATTATACAATGCATTTAAAATGCTTTAATATGATGTTTACCCATGTTTATTTGTTAAGCATTTTTAGATTTCTTTAGTGATTGTAATATATATATATACTGTTTATTAACTGTACAATTAATTAAAATCATTGCAGTAAAAAAGCATAAAAACGAGCAAATGAAGAAATGATCACGTTAAAAATGTAGAGGCTGCCGATTAAAAGTTTTTGTTCAAGTATTATATCCCCTCTCCACTGCAACCACTCGGGCTACCAGCACCGTGTCTTTATCACGAGTCCTTGCACAGAGTTTCTTAAACAGCTGCGTAGGCCTTAGCGGTTTTCTGCTACGACAGTCTGTAGGTCGTTCTCCTTGGCCCTTCCATTTAGAGCCGTAGATGTAGTGCGGTCTCTGTAGGATGAGTGAGTAGGATCAGGGCTCTTCCCTCATTTGAGGGGAGGCTGCATTACCCCCCTTGTTTTGCCTCGCAGGTAGCCCTGGTTTTTATTGTGTTCGTTTGCTGCCTTTAGAGCCATTCTAATCAAATGAATGAATTTCCCCAGTCTCGCCAAGGTCATCGTGGTTGTTCTAGAAAAGCACAAGGCTGATGCTTCGCGGCATATCTTGGTTCCCTTGGTGATACAGACTGGGCGAAGAAGTCGTCGACGTTCGTTCCTGAGGGCGGGGCAGCAGCATAAAGGTGAAGCCAGGATTCCCTCGTGTAGGGGCATAGTCTGCAACTTGTGATTTCCCCTTGCGAGCCCATGCGGGGTTAAAATCGGTGATTCCTAAAGTGCATAGACTCATGGAGAGGATTTTGGTTCTGGCTTGTGGTGTCAGGGCCTCGTTTAGGTAGGGTTGTGCCTTGCCTACCATATAGGAGCCATTCAGCGGGACTAGGTGGGGGCTATAGCGAAGAGATTTAAGATCCAGTTCAAATGAGGTTTTGCAGACTTGTCTGTTTATGGCTTTTTCCCAGGCATTTAGTGGGATTTCAGGCAGTGGTATGCTCTTTTCCTCGATCTTTAAAATCTTGAGTGCTTTGCCAAGGCTGGTGTGCCATACTGATCTTGGCCCCTCAAAGATGACTCTCAGTTGGTGTCTTAAGGAGTTTGTTGGGGCCCTTATAATCCTAATATATATATATTACATTTTGTTTAGGCTTTTAAACAGCATAATGTTTGTAAATGTGTTATATTATTTTACAAACATTAATTGGAAATACACATTTATTTATTCCATAATTTCCTATGGGATTTTATTTTTTATGTCTATTTTCACAATTTTTTAAGTTTTACTTTTTATCTGTCTTCATCATTTTTTGTTGTTTGTGGACTTTGTGGTCGCCATTTTCCATTCCTGGTCCCCGGTTCGGAGCAAAGTGATTTACAGTTACTTTCTAAGGGTTTAGTTTTTGTGAGGGTTTTAAGAGTTAGCTGCTGGGGCTATGGGTAGGAAAAAAGGAGGCAACCTTGGCCCTGCTTCTGCGTCTGTAGTTCAGCCTTCCCCAAAGTCTACACCAAAACCTACTTCAATTGACCGGATGCTTCCACGCGCTGTTAGTGTCATCAGCAGTGAAATTGCCAGAACCGAATGCAGGCTTTCCATTGATACAGACGGGCTCAGCGCGGGCTCTCCTGGCCCGTCCGCCTGCCTCTCCATGTTGACGCACACGGTCTCACCCTGTACTACTGTCGAGCCTTTCCCCCAGCAAGGTCACACAGCGAAACAAGCAACGTCCCCTCCTTTTGCAATATCCTCGGACCCCTCTAATGGCCCACACAACAAGTCCTTATCTACAACATCAATAAAGAAAGTCTGACGCGGCAAGACGCGTAAGCAGTCGGCCAACCCTCCCATATCTCCCCCAGTGTCCACTTCTGTGTGGGGCCGGAGACATCATCTGCCTCGGTGGTAATTAGTGATGTCCCAGAGAATTCAGCTCCAATCTTTGTACAACTATCGCAGGATAATAGGTTGCATTTCTTCGATTCCATTAATGAACATCTGGTAACCCACCTTAAGTCTTTTTCTGAAAAATTGTGCTCACGTATCATCAATATTCTCTCCCCCCTAGTTTCACGTCTAGATATCATTGAGTCCAATCTGGCTACATGGGGCATCAATTTTCCAGACTTAGCCAAAGGATCTTCAACCAGTCCCCCTGCCAGACTCTGTTCCTTTTGTAGAGCGCCCAGCGACCTTTGGAAAAATGTGTACCAGCAACTCAGGTTTTGCCGTCCCCTAGCATTTTGCCAGCCCAAGCTGCCCACTTGGACAACAGAAAATCTGCTTCTGGCCAGCTTGCAGACCTAGCACCCTCTATCTCTCCCCATCTCTTCAACAACGTAAGGGCCCTAGGGGTCAGAGAGGCACCACTCCACACTTTGACATGCCCACAACTTCCAGTCATCAACCTCCCACCTGCAGCTTGCACGTATGTAGTCATATTGAGAGGTGCCCCTCCATTGCCCCCGGATCAAAGTGTATCTCACAAGTAGCTTTTCAAGAAATCTTTAAACTGGTTGGCTCAACACAAAGGCCTGCAATATCGGCACCCCAAGGATATCCTGCATGTTAGGAGATGCGCTTGGATTGGCTCAAAACCGCCTGGACTCATATGGGGACTGCATTGTGATTAATTGTAGATTTCCAGAGCTGGCTCATCATTTCTTATTCAATGCAAGTACCAGTAATGAGGCTTTCACTACTATCTCTATGGTCCCTTTAGGCTTCTTTTACAGGCCCCCCCTTTGATTCCTGGCTGTGTCCACCTAATTCAGTGTCAGCTAGTTGCGCTCTTGTTTTACCCCCTCTTAACCACCATAGGGACGTAATACACTCAGAGACATTTCAGCTCCAACAGCTAACAGTAGTCAACACCTTTTTAACAACCTCCCGCCATCCCAGGTTCCACTGAGTGCTCTCCCTGTCTCATGCCCCATATCCACATCCAATAGGTTCGAGGTACTTTCTGATCTAGATTGATTCATTGCTCCAACAGCAGTTTTAACACCCGCCCCTTTGGGCACCCTATCATCGGTAGACAGCCCTTTAGAGTTAAATACTGCCACTGCGCTGTCAGTACCAGTGGTGGTTGCATCCCACATCCACACCTCACATTCACACTAAAGATCTCTCTCCGTTCTCAGTTGGAACATGGCAGGCCTCAAAGGGAAGATCAAAAATGATGACTGGAGGGCATTTGTATCCAAGTTTGGTTTAATTCTCCTTCAAGAGAACTGGTTCACCGAGCCTATGCATTCTAAGGGCTATGCTTGTTATTCAAGTCTTGCCACTCCCTCCCCACACGGTCGAGCGGCCGGTGGGTTAGTTACCTGGGTTAGTCTGAGTTTACAGGTAGAGGTTTCACAGTTTAAATCTAGTTCCCCTGCCTTTTTAGTATTATTAATTTGAGTACCAAAGACAAACATGACTTTTTATTTGATAAATTTCTATAATAATGACTTTACCAATGCTAGCTGTTCACACTTTATCAGACTATTTAATTTTGTATCTCTACTACAATCTAAGGCTGATTTTAGCATTTCACTTGTTTACTTTTTCTTTCCGGCGATTTTAATGCTAAGACCAATCAAGATTTGGTCATAAATAGGCACTGTGCGGGGCAAGATGCTATGGGCGCTGAACTTTCTAGATATCAACCACCCATGGTTTGGTTGATCTATTCGAAATCCTTGGGGGTGCATGCATTACAAGGACATCATTTAGAGGAGGTAGGAGATCTTCCCTCATAGATTGTATGTTTGTCAGCCGAGACTTTTTACCTTGGTTCTCCATAAGTGAGATCCTGCCTACAGATTGGGGTGATCATAATGCTTTAAGTGTATCCTTACATTTACCACTTAAGGGCTTGGCACATAATAGCAACTTAGCCTCCATCACGCAACACTCCACGGATGGCCTCCGCCTAGTCTGGTGTATGAATAATCCCAAAGAGTCACTCACAGTTTTACTCAAGTTACACCTTAGCAAATTTCTTTACTGTCTTGGGGAGAACGCACCGGATTCTATGGCCCAAAAATTCAACCAGCTAATGTACGCAATTAGGGACTCTATGCTTAAGCCTATCCGCACCCCAAACACGAACCCAAGATGGTTCGACGCGGCTTGCTTGTTGGATAATAGGAGGCTGAGGAAAGCCCTAAATGCACGCCCTAGGAATAGGTCTGAAATCTCCATGGTATGCACTGGGTACAAATTTGCCCTCGCAATTAGGAAAAGGGAAGTATACATCAAAGACTGGGAACTTCAGGAACTCGCGTCCCAGGGAAAGGATAGTAAACCCTTTTGGTACGCAGTAAAATTAATTCGATACAGGAATTCTCCCACTAATCCCCCCTCCAAAATAATATCTCTGGTGCCGACTGGGTTACCCACTTTGCCTCTATTTACCACATTGAGGAAGATCCAATCATGTCTGCTGTTCTTCACACTGCATTGCAGAATTTGCCCCCACTTTTGCTAATTTTGGAGGAAGTTGAGTCGGCCGTCCTGCACAGTAAGGGAGTTAAAGCCCCAGGCCCAGACGGGGTACGGATGGACCTGGTGAATTCCATGCCCGATTTGTGGGGCCCTCTCATTACGAATACTTTTAACACTTCCCTATCTTTTTCTATACCTCCCTCATGGTCTTCTGCAACAACAGTCCCCATATTCAAAAAGGGAGACCGATCGTCGCCCAAGTGTTACCGACCAATTTCGCTCATTGATAGCATGATTAAAATCATTGGCAGAGCCATTTACGACCGTCTGGTCGCTTGGGCAGCATACTTTCTCCTTTTCAATTTGGGTTTCGACCTAAATTAGGTATGAACTAACAATGTCTGAATCTGGCTTTGATAATATCCAAATATACTAAGGCCAAGCGCTCCCTCATATATCTAGCTTTTATGGATTTAGCCACTGCCTTTGATTCAGTGAACAGAACCAAACTTTGGTTAATGTTGCTGGATCAAGGCATGGATCCCCCCGGTGAACTTTTTATATTGTCTGCATCTGGACCTCACTGCACGGATCCATTTAACTCCGCTTGGGGAGCTTTCGCCTGAATTTAGCTTAAAGAGTGGGGTGAGGCAGTGTTGCATATTGGTGCCTCGTTTATTCATTTTATATATTAACGGTTTAACAGCTCACCTAGCCTCCTCCCACACAGACACACCTAGAATTGAAGGCTCCCCAGTCCCCGCTTTGTTATACGCGGACGATGCAGTATTGTTGGCCCTTACCCCAAAAGCCCTGAGACACCATGTGGATTGTTTTTTTTCCTTTATGCATAAGCTGAACCTTATTACTAATTATTCTAAGTCGCACATCATGTCCTGTGGCCCAGGCAAACTCTATAAATAAAATCAGTATTAACAGGCATGTTCTGACGTCCGTTGAGAATTTTGTTAACCTGGGATTAAATTTTAGTTTCTCAGCGTCATGGAATCCCCATTGTGCTCAGGTTTGTACTAAGTTAAGCAAAACTGAAGGCACAGTAAGCAACTTCATCAGGCAACAAATTAGGGGGACACTGTCTCCACCTTTGAAAGTGTTTAACTCCCAATGTATTAGTGCGGCTACTTACGGAGCGGGTGTTTGGGGTTTTAGCAAGTGCGGCTCCATTCAGGCAGAGGAAAACCGCTATCTTCGAAGGCTTTTAAGTGCACCCCTATCCACCTCCACCCTCATCATGCACTTTGAGCTAAACCAGGGTTTTATTAAGGATACGATTCAGATGGCGCCACTTTTATTATGGGTTAGCATCTGGTCAAACCCAGCCGCCAAACTCTGTAAGGACATTATATCCGACTGCATGACATTAGACAAGGCTTCCTCAATACCATGGCTGAGCTATTTATGAGACACTTTCGGCTCCCTCGGCATACCCTGGTGGTACTCTGAACCCAGCCACATTCCTTTGGTTTTGCAATACTACAATCTCTTTTATAATGACGACTCCCTGCTGTATTTGGCCCTGGAGATGACCAGATAGGAGCGGTCCTCACTTTTTCACCTTCGAGCTGGGACAATCTACTGGTCTCTCTTTTTTAAACATTCTTTAGATCCTGTAGGGAATACGGTCTCCTGTTGTCCCTGCGATAATCACACTGTCTAATCTTTGGTGCACTTTATGTTTTTCTGCAATTTGTACAGTATAGCACGACAGCACTTTTTGATTCCCCTATTAAGGAGGCTAGGCCTTCGCCGCTGTAGTCCCGCTGTCCTTTACCTACAATCCTTAAGCTCCCCTGAAATTGTTTTTTTTGTTTGTGCCTTCCTGACAGCAGCGATTAGGACTAGACACACTATGGGGTCGATTCCGATCTCGGCCGGAAGCACACCTAACACTATTCGTCCGGAAAAAAACCAAGCCAAACGTGTGTTTCCCGACCGATTCGAACATTCGTACGAACGAGCAAGTACGATGCCCATAACTGCCCAGATCCCGACCCAGCCGTACGTACCCATTTCAGCTCCTATTCCCCACCCAAGCCGGATCCGCAAACGCAGAATCTAGTCGCACGGAAGCAAAAATACAGCACCTTCCGGCCGGACTAGTACGATGCGCCTTCCGTACGCGCGGAACCCGTTGCTACGTCCGGCACGTCAGAGCATCCGGGAGAGACGCACATAAGCTCCGATTCGCGCCACAAGACGATCCACGGCTACAAGACGAACAAGCCAGCGACGAGTACGAGTCGAAGCCACGAGAAACCCGAACGAGACGAACCAACCATGAATCCCATCGCGCAGGTCCTACCAATACTCTACATCTATTACCGGAACAGGTACGGACGTGTACGGCGCAGACGGTAAGTCAAACACCCACTACACAAACAAACGACACGTACCCGACATATGTCACACACACATAGGGATGCAGAAATGACGTACACTAGCAACAGAAGAACCATAGGGGTGGGATGGCTATCACCAATGCCATACACACCCATAGGGGCCTGGATGCCTACCACTAACACCACCCCTACTTAGGGGGGCTGGATGCCTACCACTACCACCACCCCTACTCATGGGTGCTGGATGCCTGTCACTACTACCATCCCCACTCATAGGGGGATGGTTGCCTGTCACTACTACCATCCCCACTCATAGGGGGATGGTTGCCTACCACTATCACCACCCCTACTCATGGTGGGCTGGATGCCTGTCACTACTACCATCCCCACTCATAGGGGGATGGATGCCTACCACTACCACCACCCCTACTAATGGGGGGCTGGATGCCTGTCACTACCACCACCCCTACTCATGGGGGCCTGGATGCCTTTCACTACCACCACCCCTACTCATGGGGGCCTGGATGCCTGTCACTACTACCATCCCCACTCATAGGGGGATGGATGGCTACCACTACCACCACCCCTACTCATGGGGGCCTGGAGGCCTGTCACTACCACCACCCATACTCATGGGGCCTGGATGCCTACCACAACCACCACCCCTACTCATGGGTGCTGGATGCCTGTCACTACTACCATCCCCACTCATAGGGGGATGGATGCCTACCACCAACACCACCCCTACTCATGGGGGCTGGATGCCTACCACTACCACCACCCCTACTCATGGGGGCTGGATGCCTACCACTACCACCACTCCTACTCAGGGGGGCTGGATGCCTGTCACTACCACCACCCCTACTCAGGGCATGCTGGATGCCTACCACTACCACCACCCCTACTCAGGGTGGCTGGATGCCTGTCACTACCACCACCCCTACTCAGGGGGGGCTGGATGCCTGTCACTACCACCACCCCTACTCATGGGGGGCTGGATGCCTACCACTACCACCACCCCTACTCAGGGGGGATGGATGCCTGTCACTACCACCACCCCTACTCAGGGGATGCTGGATGCCTACCACAACCACCACCCCTACTCAGGGGGGGCTGGATGCCTACCACTACCACCACCCCTACTCATGGGTGCTGGATGCCTGTCACTACTACCATCCCCACTCATAGGGGGATGGATGCCTACCACCAACACCACCCCTACTCATGGGGGGCTGGATGCCTACCACTACCACCACACCTACTCATGGGTGCTGGATGCCTACCACTACCACCACCCCTACTCATGGGGGGCTGGATGCCTACAACTACCACCACCCCTACTCAGGGGGGGATGGATGCCTGTCACTACCACCACCCATACTCAGGGGGTGCTGGATGCCTACCACAACCACCACCCCTACTCAGGGGGGGCTGGATGCCTACCACAACCACCACCCCTACTCATGGGTGCTGGATGCCTGTCACTACTACCATCCCCACTCATAGGGGGCTGGATGCCTACCACCAACACCACCCCTACTCATGGGGGGCGGATGCCTACCACTGCCACCACCCCTACTCAGGGGGGGCTGGATGCTTGTCAGTACCACCACCCCTACTGAGGGGGGGCTGGATGCCTACCACTACCACCACCCCTACCCATGGGGGGCTGGATGCCTACCACTACCACCACCCCTACCCATGGGGGCTGGATGCCTACCACTACCACCACCCCTACTCATAGGACGGGCAATGCATGACACAACCAGCATACTCCAACATAAGGAATGTCAGAAAAACACATCCCCCAACACCATGACAAGCGTGTGTAGTCTGTGTCAAATGCCTACAACACTGAACATGACATTGAACATACAATGTGACCCCCTATCACATGTGTCACACATAAATGTGTGTGGCCTCCACAATGCAAGCAGACCATGACCACTGTGGCAATGGGGTCTAACACCCCATCATCACAGTGACCACAAGGTAAGTGTGGGGTCCATAGCTGAAGCACCTTTTGAACATTGTGGCAATGGGGTCTAACCCCATATCATCACAGTGACCAAAAGGTAAGTATGGGGTCCATAGCTGAAGCACATTTTGAACATTGTGGCAATGGGGTCCAAACCCCTATCATCACAGTGACCAAAAGGTAAGTGTGGGGTCCATAGCTGAAGCACATTTTGAACATTGTGGCAATGGGGTCTAACCCCTCATCATCACAGTGACCAAAAGGTAAGTGTGGGGTCCATAGCTGAAGCACATTTTGAACATTGTGGCAATGGGGTCCAAACCCCCATCATCACAGTGACTAAAAGGTAAGTGTGGGCTCCATAGCTGAAGCACATTTTGAACATTGTGGCAATGGGGTCTAAACCCCCATCATCACAGTGACCAAAATGTAAGTGTTGTCATGGAAAAAGCTGCATATGCCAAACAGCATGGATGATTCCTGGTCACAGAACAACAAACACATCAGTGGCAAAGTAGAGCTTGTGTCCCATAGCAACATAGATTGGGTGAGGCAAAAAGTGCAGTGCAAATAAGACATACCTTTGGCCATGTGCAGACAAACATCACCCATGGAGGCTGACATTGTCAACATTCATCAATAACACAATGACAGAAGTGACCATCATAATGCAGACCCACATATCTGCACCAATGGACACACAAATGTAGATATCCTGGGGAGACTGTATATGTGAGGTGAACAAATACCATACTATGGCAGCAATGGGACATACAAACCATGATCATTGTGCTGACTGATGACCTAGGAGTCCCAGGGACAGCAGGGGAAACCCACCAAACAACATACAGCCAATGGCACACTAAAGATATGCCTATGCAGTGGTGCAGATGCACAAACACAAACAGGCAGCCTCACACTGCATATCAAACACAACAGGTGATGGGGGGGGGTGTGCGAGTGTCCCCAGGCAACCACACAACACATGAGGAGGCCTGAATCCCAATTTCACATATGTATATACAGTGCCACACAAAAGTAGTAGTTCCTGTTTAAAAGTACTCCCGTGAGTCATTGAGCTGACGAGCTCATGGAAGAAGCACCCGCGCGCCAGTGAGAGGTACCTGACCTGATGTGATGTTTGTCAGCCTACTCAGCAAACCCCAAATTTGAAGCCTGTAATCTCTACTGATGAAGGTTAAAGAACCAGAAACACGTGTCTAGAGATCATCACTATCTGCGCCAACTCTGGCGAAACACTCGTAAATATTTTAGCAAAGCAAGCAACATGAGACTGCATTTACCATAATGCCAGGGGCGAACCTTGCTGGGAGGTGAAGCGGTGTGCTCCCACCCCTGTTCCTGTTTAAAAGCACTCCCGTGAGTCATTGAGCTGACGAGCTCGTGGAAGAAGCACCCGCGCGCCAGTGAGAGGTACCTGACCTGATGTGATGTTTGGCAGCCTACTCAGCAAACATCAAATTTGAAGCCTGTAATCTCTACTGATGAAGGTTAAAGAACCAGAAACACGTGTCTAGAGATCAGCACTATCTGCGCCAACTCCGGCGAAACACTCGTAAATTTTTTAGCAAAGCAAGCAACATGAGACTGCATTTACCATAATGCCAGGGGCAGACCTTGCTGGGAGGTGAAGCGGTGTGCTCCCACCCCTGTTCCTGTTTAAAAGCACTCCCATGAGTCATTGAGCTGACGAGCTCGTGGAAGAAGCACCCGCGCGCCAGTGAGAGGTACCTGACCTGATGTGATGTTTGGCAGCCTACTCAGCAAACCCCAAATTTGAAGCCTGTAATCTCTACTGATGAAGGTTAAAGAACCAGAAACATGTGTCTAGAGATCAGCACCATCTGCGCCAACTCTGGCGAAACACTCGTAAATATTTTAGCAAAGCAAGCAACATGAGACTGCATTTACCATAATGCCAGGGGCGAACCTTGCTGGGAGGTGAAGCGGTGTGCTCCCACCCCTGTTCCTGTTTAAAAGCACTCCCGTGAGTCATTGAGCTGACGAGCTCGTGGAAGAAGCACCCGCGCGCCAGTGAGAGGTACCTGACCTGATGTGATGTTTGGCAGCCTACTCAGCAAACCCCAAATTTGAAGCCTGTAATCTCTACTGATGAAGGTTAAAGAACCAGAAACACGTGTCTAGAGATCAGCACTATCTGCGCCAACTCTGGCGAAACACTCGTTATTTTAGCAAAGCAAGCAACATGAGACTGCATTTACCATAATGCCAGGGGTGAACCTTGCTGGGAGGTGAAGCGGTGTGCTCCCACCCCTGTTCCTGTTTAAAAGCACTCCCATGAGTCATTGAGCTGACGAGCTCGTGGAAGAAGCACCCGTGCGCCAGTGAGAGGTACCTGACCTGATGTGATGTTTGGCAGCCTACTCAGCAAACCCCAAATTTGAAGCCTGTAATCTCTACTGATGAAGGTTAAAGAACCAGAAACATGTGTCTAGAGATCAGCACTATCTGCGCCAACTCTGGCGAAACACTCGTAAATATTTTAGCAAAGCAAGCAACATGAGACTGCATTTACCATAATGCCAGGGGCGAACCTTGCTGTGAGGTGAAGCGGTGTGCTCCCACCCCTGTTCCTGTTTAAAAGCACTCCCGTGAGTCATTGAGCTGACGAGCTCGTGGAAGAAGCACCCGCGCGCCAGTGAGAGGTACCTGACCTGATGTGATGTTTGGCAGCCTACTCAGCAAACCCCAAATTTGAAGCCTGTAATCTCTACTGATGAAGGTTAAAGAACCAGAAACACGTGTCTAGAGATCAGCACTATCTGCGCCAACTCTGGCGAAACACTCGTAAATATTTTAGCAAAGCAAGCAACATGAGACTGCATTTACCATAATGCCAGGGGCGAACCTTGCTGGGAGGTGAAGCGGTGTGCTCCCACCCCTGTTCCTGTTTAAAAGCACTCCCGTGAGTCATTGAGCTGACGAGCTCGTGGAAGAAGCACCCGCGCGCCAGTGAGAGGTACGTGACCTGATGTGATGTTTGGCAGCCTACTCAGCAAACCCCAAATTTGAAGCCTGTAATCTCTACTGATGAAGGTTAAAGAACCAGAAACACGTGTCTAGAGATCAGCACTATCTGCGCCAACTCCGGCGAAACACTCGTGAAATTTTTTAGCAAAGCAAGCAACATGAGACTGCATTTACCATAATGCCAGGGGCGAACCTTGCTGGGAGGTGAAGCGGTGTGCTCCCACCCCTGTTCCTGTTTAAAAGCACTCCCATGAGTCATTGAGCTGACGAGCTCGTGGAAGAAGCACCCGCGCGCCAGTGAGAGGTACCTGACCTGATGTGATGTTTGGCAGCCTACTCAGCAAACCCCAAATTTGAAGCCTGTAATCTCTACTGATGAAGGTTAAAGAACCAGAAACACGTGTCTAGAGATCAGCACTATCTGCGCCAACTCTGGCGAAACTCGTAAATATTTTAGCAAAGCAAGCAACATGAGACTGCATTTACCATAATGCCAGGGGCGAACCTTGCTGGGAGGTGAAGCGGTGTGCTCCCACCACTGTTCCTGTTTAAAAGCACTCCCGTGAGTCATAGAGCTGACGAGCTTGTGGAAGAAGCACCCTTGCGCCAGTGAGAGGTACCTGACCTGATGTGATGTTTGGCAGCCTACTCAGCAAACCCCAAATTTGAAGCCTGTAATCTCTACTGATGAAGGTTAAAGAACCAGAAACACGTGTCTAGAGATCAGCACTATCTGTGCCAACTCTGGCGAAACACTCGTAAATATTTTAGCAAAGCAAGCAACATAAGACTGCATTTACCATAATGCCAGGGGCGAACCTTGCTGGGAGGTGAAGCAGTGTGCTCCCACCCCTGTTCCTGTTTAAAAGCACTCCCGTGAATCATTGAGCTGACGAGCTCGTGGAAGAAGCACCCGCGCGCCAGTGAGAGGTACCTGACCTGATGTGATGTTTGGCAGCCTACTCAGCAAACCCCAAATTTGAAGCCTGTAATCTCTACTGATGAAGGTTAAAGAACCAGAAACACGTGTCTAGAGATCAGCACTATCTGCGCCAACTCTGGCGAAACACTCGTAAATATTTTAGCAAAGCAAGCAACATAAGACTGCATTTACCATAATGCCAGGGGCGAACCTTGCTGGGAGGTGAAGCGGTGTGCTCCCACCCCTGTTCCTGTTTAAAAGCACTCCCGTGAGTCATTGAGCTGACGAGCTCGTGGAAGAAGCACCCGCGCGCCAGTGAGAGGTACCTGACCTGATGTGATGTTTGGCAGCCTACTCAGCAAACCCCAAATTTGAAGCCTGTAATCTCTACTGATGAAGGTTAAAGAACCAGAAACACGTGTCTAGAGATCAGCACTATCTGCGCCAACTCTGGCGAAACACTCGTAAATATTTTAGCAAAGCAAGCAACATGAGACTGCATTTCCCATAATGCCAGGGGCGAACCTTGCTGGGAGGTGAAGCAGTGTGCTCCCACCCCTGTTCCTGTTTAAAAGCACTCCCGTGAGTCATTGAGCTGACGAGCTCGTGCAAGAAGCACCCCCGCGCCAGTGAGAGGTACCTGACCTGATGTGATGTTTGGCAGCCTACTCAGCAAACCCCAAATTTGAAGCCTGTAATCTCTACTGATGAAGGTTAAAGAACCAGAAACACGTGTCTAGAGATCAGCACTATCTGCGCCAACTCCGGCGAAACACTCGTAAATTTTTTAGCAAAGCAAGCAACATGAGACTGCATTTACCATAATGCCAGGGGCGAACCTTGCTGGGAGGTGAAGCGGTGTGCTCCCACCCCTGTTCCTGTTTAAAAGCACTCCCATGAGTCATTGAGCTGACGAGCTTGTGGAAGAAGCACCCGTGCTCCAGTGAGAGGTACCTGACCTGATGTGATTTTGGCAGCCTACTCAGCAAACCCCAAATTTGAAGCCTGTAATCTCTACTGATGAAGGTTAAAGAACCAGAAACACGTGTCTAGAGATCAGCACTATCTGCGCCAACTCTGGCGAAACACTCGTAAATATTTTAGCAAAGCAAGCAACATGAGACTGCATTTACCATAATGCCAGGGGCGAACCTTGCTGGGAGGTGAAGCGGTGTGCTCCCACCCCTGTTCCTGTTTAAAAGCACTCCCGTGAGTCATTGAGCTGACGAGCTCGTGGAAGAAGCACCCGCGCGCCAGTGAGAGGTACCTGACCTGATGTGATGTTTGGCAGCCTACTCAGCAAACCCCAAATTTGAAGCCTGTAATCTCTACTGATGAAGGTTAAAGCACCAGAAACACGTGTCTAGAGATCAGCACTATCTGCGCCAACTCTGGCGAAACACTCGTAAATATTTTAGCAAAGCAAGCAACATGAGACTGCATTTACCATAATGCCAGGGGCGAACCTTGCTGGGAGGTGAAGCGGTGTGCTCCCACCCCTGTTCCTGTTTAAAAGCACTCCCGTGAGTCATTGAGCTGACGAGCTCGTGGAAGAAGCACCCGCGCGCCAGTGAGAGGTACCTGACCTGATGTGATGTTTGGCAGCCTACTCAGCAAACCCCAAATTTGAAGCCTGTAATCTCTACTGATGAAGGTTAAAGAACCAGAAACACGTGTCTAGAGATCAGCACTATCTGCGCCAACTCTGGCGAAACACTCGTAAATATTTTAGCAAAGCAAGCAACATGAGACTGCATTTACCATAATGCCAGGGGCGAACCTTGCTGGGAGGTGAAGCGGTGTGCTCCCACCCCTGTTCTTGTTTAAAAGCACTCCCGTGAGTCATTGAGCTGACGAGCTCGTGGAAGAAGCACCCGCGCGCCAGTGAGAGGTACCTGACCTGATGTGATGTTTGGCAGCCTACTCAGCAAACCCCAAATTTGAAGCCTGTAATCTCTACTGATGAAGGTTAAAGAACCAGAAACACGTGTCTAGAGATCAGCACTATCTGCGCCAACTCTGGCGAAACACTCGTAAATATTTTAGCAAAGCAAGCAACATTAGACTGCATTTACCATAATGCCAGGGGCGAACCTTGCTGGGAGGTGAAGCGGTGTGCTCCCACTCCTGTTCCTGTTTAAAAGCACTCCCGTGAGTCATTGAGCTGACGAGCTCGTGGAAGAAGCACCCGCGCGCCAGTGAGAGGTACCTGACCTGATGTGATGTTTGGCAGCCTACTCAGCAAACCCCAAATTTGAAGCCTGTAATCTCTACTGATGAAGGTTAAAGAACCAGAAACACGTGTCTAGAGATCAGCACTATCTGCACCAACTCTGGCGAAACACTCGTAAATATTTTAGCAAAGCAAGCAACATGAGACTGCATTTACCATAATGCCAGGGGCGAACCTTGCTGCGAGGTGAAGCGGTGTGCTCCCACCCCTGTTCCTGTTTAAAAGCACTCCCGTGAGTCATTGAGCTGACGAGCTCGTGGAAGAAGCACCCGCGCGCCAGTGAGAGGTACCTGACCTGATGTGATGTTTGGCAGCCTACTCAGCAAACCCCAAATTTGAAGCCTGTAATCTCTACTGACGAAGGTTAAAGAACCAGAAACACGTGTCTAGAGATCAGCACTATCTGCGCCAACTCTGGTGAAACACTCGTAAATATTTTTGCAAAGCAAGCAACATGAGACTTACCATAATGCCAGGGGCGAACCGTGCTGGGAGGTGAAGCGTTGTGCTCCCACCCCTGTTCCTGTTACAAAGCTAGATGTCGTTCACACTGTGAACCACAGTCATGTGTCCTGAGCAACAAACTACCATCACACCTACACAAGCACAAATCAATCAGCACAGCCTGTCAGCCAAGGCCAATATGGAGGTAGGGGTCTAGCCGTGCAACAACTCTCATTTTCACACACTCAACACCACACACCTTGATCTCCACCAATGTGCAGCAGTGAAGCTCACATGGACTGGTGACATTGCACATGCACCCATGACAATCCCAGGGGTGGTGGTGGGAACTAAGGTGCAGAAACCCATCACACATGGCCAGTCAACAAGACTCGTGAATGTCTGATACGCTGTACATGGGCGTGACGTCAAATCCACACCAACCAATGGGATCCCGGCCACAGTCACACACCAATGAAGAAGCCAAGGTCACCCACAAAGAACACACATAGACAACTTCCAACATTGCAGCTCTGACCCCGAGGAGTGGCAGCAGTCACACACACAACGTGTCACAATCACTGAAAGCTACCACAAACTGTAAATTACATGACTTGTGTAACCAACAAGTGCCAAGGGGAATCCTGACGGTGTCTCATCTGCGTTTGCCCACAAACTCAGCCCTGACAGCAAACACACCTATGGATGACACCCTGATGACCAGTAATGTGCCATGCACCCACATCTCAGAGAACCCAGGGCGAAGATTTTGGAGGAACATAGGTCAACTCAGCAAGCATCACAAACAGGAACATCACTAGGGATCCCAGCCTGCGTAGTGAAATGGAAGTGAACACACACAGACATGCTCACACAACGCACACCTTGGGCTCAGGCAATGTCACGGAATTACACACTGCCATGAGGGGACTCCACTCCTGTGTAAGGAAAGCTGTGCCATATGTTGTCTCTGCAGGGCTCTATCATGTCAGCAGAACACTTGGTCACTCCGTCAACAATTAGCACAAAATGAAGGCTCTCGTCACATCAGCCTGGTCATGGGAGTGTCACCGAAATCATCTGCACAGATCCAACACACATGTATAGCAAGTTGCACTGATAACACAGATGAGTCCTTCCCCATTGTTGCCCAAACTTGCATGTCCAGTGGAGATGGTCACACGGTCAGGAAATAGACAAATTGAACAATGGCAAGCACAACAGATGTGCAGGGGTGTAAGCCACAGATGTGATATTGCAAATAAAAGTAGGAAATCCCATTGGCAAATATTGAAAACATGACACCCTCATATTACTGCAAAGGATGACATGGATACACACCAGGATAGGACACATTCCCCCTGGACCACATGGGGTCCTGCACAGTAACATTTCATTGTCCTGATATCAAAAATCACCATCACTGCAGCAAGGGCATGGTTAGCATCATCAACATCATGTACATCTGAAGCAAAACCACTAGAGAACATAAAATAGCTTTATTCAGCATATGTGGGTGTAAAATTGAAAGTCCTGAAAAAACACAAAGGCCAATGGCCAGTCCATCAGTAAAGTCCGAACAGGGTGACAGTGGCAGATGTCACCCTTTGTTTGCCTGCACTGCTACGGACCAGGGACATTCCCCTCGGAGGGGCATACGGGGGGCAGGCCAGGCACCGCAGGGACAGGATCAGGGCTCACCAGAAGTAGGCAGGGAAGGGGTGGTGAGTGCTGGAGAGTCACTGACAACTGCAGTGGAGGTGTCTGACATGGTGTGTGCCGGCACAACTGGGGGGCATGAGTCAGATGGTGTGGGTGCCAGCATGACTGCAGTGGGCTGGCCAGATGGAGTGGACAGGTTCCCCACTGCAGTGCCCAAGTCAGACGGGGTGGAAGTGGACTCCACTGCAGTGCCTATCTCCAGGGGAGTAGAATGGGGTTCAGGTAAGGTGGGCAGGACAGAGGGGGAGGACACGGTCTCCACACCAGTGGCACAAACATGCGCAGCGGGGGGCTGGAAGAGCAAGTTGTAGGGGAGAAGGCCGGATCATTTTGGGGATGGTGTATCTGTGGGTGGGGGAACCTGGGGCAGGGTGTGGTGGGGAACCTGTGTTGTGGGGGCCTGAGGGATGGAGGAAGGAGACTGTGTGGTTGAGCTGCAGGGCGGTGGCGGGGTCTTGCTCTTCCGCGTCCGGGGGACTTGCGGGTGGGGGCCTCAGTTCGTCTGTGCCTGGGGAGGGTGTCCGGGGATGAGGGCACTCCCCTCTGTGTGGGTGGACTTCCTCTTCCCCCTGTATGCTGGATCAGCTGGATCGGAGGGGAAGAGGCCGAGGTCACAGAGGAAGAGCTGCTTTGTAGGTGGGGTTGCAGGTGAGGCAAGGGAAGGGGTCTTGGAGGGTGAGGTATCGGAGGACTGCGGAGTGACTGTGGATGCCTGTGTGTGTGTCTGTTCCCCATCCCCTGTGGGTGTGGTATCAGTCCCCTGAGGATGCTTGCGTGCACGTTGTGACTTTGTTTTGGGTGTTTCTGTGCTGCTCATGTCTGTGTGTTTGGGTGATTGTGCAGATGTGCATGTGCTTGGGACAGGTAGGGTGCCAGGAAGTGTGGATGGGGCAGAGCAGAGGTAGGAGGGGTGAGGGACTGTTGAAGGAGGGACACTGCTGCCGTCAGGGAGGAGGCCATGGACTTATTGCTCCTCTGTAGGGCATACATGCCCGATGAGATGCCCTCCATGAACGACACCAGCTGCGTCAACAGAGTGGTGTGTGCATGGAGGACACTCAGCAGTGATGTCTGCCCTACATGGAGCTGGCGAAGTAAGTACACAGACTCCTCACTCAGGGCAGCAGGGGACACAGGGGCAGGGGGTGCGGTGCCTGGCACGAAGGAGACACGCTCCCGAACACGGGAGCCTCCACGGACCTCTGGAATGGGAGCCGATGGGAGGGCGGTGGTGGTGGTGGTAGCGGGGCCAGCCATACTAGCTGGGGTGTGGTGGCTGCTGACACCCGCCTCCACAAGGGAGTCATCCTCCGAGCTGCTGTGGTCCTCAGCTGAGGTGGATGGTGCTGAGGACTCCTCGGTGTGGCTCCCCTCGCCCTCCGTGCCACTGGGTCCCTCCGACCACTCATCGGCTGCTGACCCAGTCTGGCTCTGCAGCTCCTCCTGGTCCATGGAGCTGTCCCCTCCTGTGGCCGTGGATGTATCTGCAAACAATTAGGGAAACAGACAAACATCAGTCACCTGCACTGACCGCACACACCACAGTAAGTACAGCACATTACAGAGCAAGCCCTGGCAACCTTAGTTGAACATTGCCAAAAGTGCTCACACAGATTAGGAGAAGCCAATTGTCAGTCTGATGGTCAACCATGGCACTCACATCCCTCCTGGCCTTGCACCCATCTGTCTGGTGCCTGTCGGATGGTAATACCCCAGTGTGGACACATGCACCACCTACACAGTTGTTCGACATTGCAGAGAACACGGTGAAGTATGTGAACATGCACACATCACATCTCTTGCCACTGAGTCAGTACAGGTGTCCGGATAAAGGGATGGCCAGAGTCTACTTTGAAATGCATGTGATGCATACCAGCACCAGACACCATGATGCACCCATGTCCTGATAGTCAATGCCACAATGGGGTGCATGTAGCACATGTCACTCCCCTGCAGGTTCACTCTTAGGAAGTTTATTGCCATTGCACAGGCATGCCTGCAAAGTCATACATCACTGTCTCCAGTCACATGGGCAGGGCAGCCAGCCAACAACAGTCTGCACTGTGTCACAATCCTAGGTCATGGGGAATGCAAGTTCTGTAGCTGACAAGTGCACATGTCCATCCCCCACAAACCACATCATCTGAACTCTTATTTGTCCACGTCATACCAATTGGACATATGGGAGACATGAAACACAACTCTCTGAACCTGAGCACCTCACAGTCTGCTGTGAATGAAAAACAGCTGCCTGAACTTCACAGTCGCATACACCAGTCTGCACAGTCCAGTGATCAAACACCTATATGCCACACAAGTATCGTCTCCTATGGTCACATCTCAGATGGCATGCTGAGCCCTAACCGATAAATACCCCAGTAGTCCTGACAACGAAGCCACAGCACAATGACACAGAGGCAGACACCTGAGGGAACATTTCACTGAGCACAACGTGTCAGCTGATACACGGGAGTGGGAGTACAGAGTGTATTGTATGCCCTAGAGTAGGCATGACTGTCCTGCTCCACGTGAAAGAGGGATGAGCCCTGGACAGTAGGCAGGTGGCTAAGCATGTGTGACACACTTGATATACATACTCCTGATGCCCAAACATTGTTCCCACTCGCAGCATGGGTGTGTGCCAAATACCCCAGGCACATGTGGTGAGTCAGATCAGCAATTGGACCACATATCAAAGTTACACGCAGATTACATGTCAGAACTCAGGCATTGTGTAAGCAATTGACCCACCCATGAAGCCCACCACAAAGTTACGGGAACAAATGCTGTCCCCCACCTTGAGCTAAGCAAAATGCAAGGACACAGTACCCAAGTGACACAATTTCCTGACTGTAAGGGCCACACCTGGGTATCAGATGAGGAGTGGGCATGTCACAATTGAGGGACATGGGTCCTGGACCACAAGACTGATGTACTGTGGAAGTTTAACCAGGCCAGAGGAGGGCACATAGCATGTCAGACAAAGTTCACAGTGCAGTCATGGACTCACCCCCTCCTTGCTGCTGTCTGGCCTTCAGCTGCCCATCCAGGTCCGGGAAGACCACCGCCAGAATCCTGAGCATGTGGGGGGTCAGGGTCCGGTGTCCGCCCCTCCTGCGAGGAGGTGACAGCTTCAGCTGGACCCTTGTGATCCTCCGGGTCCAGCCCCGAAGGTCCTGCCACCTCTTCTGGCAGTTGCGGATCCAGCGCTTGTAGACCCCCACGGATCTTACTGCCTGGGCGATGGTCAGACAGATTTCCTGCTTCTGGTGGGCATCAACCTGTGAGGATGACAAAGTAAAAAGGCCATTACTACACATGCAACATTTCCGTGCATCACACAGATGGATATACATGTCTCAATCACAGGGGCATATGATGTACACAGGCAGTGCAACTATGGCTATGAACAGTTTGCCAGCAGTTACCAAATGGTATCATTGCCTGGGAAGTCAAACCTTGTTGGAATGCACTGTTACTGCACTATACCTGTCCAGTGCATGTAACTACACACTTTGGGGGGTGCCAAGTACTCAGTGAGCATGCTAGCCAGTGGTGTGCACACTGTAAGTCTTGCTAGTCAGACAACATGCACAATTAGTAAGGCAGTGGACAGCACACTCACCTGCTCCCCTGGTTTCCCATACAGCTTGCTGTACTGTGGAAGGAGGCTGCCCAGCAGGGCCTGGTTCTCCTCAGTGCTGAAGGCTGGGGCTCTCTCCACAGTATGTGCCATTGCAGTAGCCAGAGGATGCAGAGACAGCAGCAGTGGTGGTGGCAGATGTCGTCCTGGAGCATGTAGTGCAGGCAAGTGAGCTCTCAGGGGAACAGCCAGCATTATATGTGTGCTGCAGAGGCAGATACTATCCCATGTGTCCAAAGTGATAGGTCCAAGTCGTTTGCATCTTCTGAATCTAGCCAATCCATGGAATTGCACCACTTATACACGCCCACAGCATCCTTCAAAAGTTCAACTTCATGACACCCATGAATTTGCAACATTGTTGTGGGTGGCCAACTGAATTCACTGCATCAGACTCGTTAAAGCTTCGAAAACACGTCCGTTACCATGTCAGGCCATAGCCATTGCGTGCGCACCGATCGGTCCATTGCTGTACAACGCGTATTTCGAAAAACTACACACATCCGTCCACATCATATGCAATGGCCAATGCGTGCGCACCGATCGGTCCATTGCTGTACAACGCGTATTTCTGTCCACATCATATGCAATGGCCAATGCGTGCACACCGATCGGACCATTGCTGTACAACGCGTATTTCGAAAAACTACACACATCCGTCCACATCATATGCAATGGCCAATGCGTGCGCACCGATCGGTCCATTGCTGTACAACGCGTATTTCTGTCCACATCATATGCAATGGCCAATGCGTGCACACCGATCGGACCATTGCTGTACAACGCGTATTTCGAAAAACTACACACATCCGTCCACATCATATGCAATGGCCAATGCGTGCGCACCGATCGGTCCATTGCTGTACAACGCGTATTTCTGTCCACATCATATGCAATGGCCAATGCGTGCACACCGATCGGTCCATTGCTGTACAACGCGTATTTCTGTCCACATCATTTGCAATGGCCAATGCGTGCACACCGATCGGACCATTGCTGTACAACGCGTATTTCGAAAAACTACACACATCCGTCCACATCATATGCAATGGCCAATGCGTGCGCACCGATCGGTCCATTGCTGTACAACGCGTATTTCTGTCCACATCATATGCAATGGCCAATGCGTGCGCACCGATCGGTCCATTGCTGTACAACGCGTATTTCTGTCCACATCATATGCAATGGCCAATGCGTGCGCACCGATCGGTCCATTGCTGTACAACGCGTATTTCTGTCCACATCATATGCAATAGGCAATGCGTGCGCACCGATCGGTCCATTGCTGTACAACGCGTATTTCTGTCCACATCATATGCAATGGCCAATGCGTGCGCACCGATCGGTCCATTGCTGTACAACGCGTATTTCTGTCCACATCATATGCAATGGCCAATGCGTGCGCACCGATCGGTCCATTGCTGTACAACGCGTATTTCTGTCCACATCATATGCAATGGCCAATGCGTGCGCACCGATTGGTCCATTGCTGTACAACGCGTATTTCTGTCCACATCATATGCAATGGCCAATGCGTGCGCACCGATCGGTCCATTGCTGTACAACGCGTATTTCTGTCCACATCATATGCAATGGCCTATGCGTGCGCACCGATTGGTCCATTGCTGTACAACGCGTATTTCTGTCCACATCATATGCAATGGCCAATGCGTGCGCACCGATCGGTCCATTGCTGTACAACGCGTCCCTGTACAAATCACTCGCATATGTCACCATGGTTGTCACTGGTGAACGTATGCCAGCCACAATTACTTGCCAGGGACTCAGGGGCACACCTACAACACCACAGCCTGTCCACACTGTATCCTAAGGCATGTAAGGCTGCATTACCTGTGTGTGTATGGGGGTCAACATGTGTTTTTTTGCTGGCACTTGGGGGCAGCCACTCCCAGGCTGTGCACGTGTTCATGGGGACAGAATCCTTTGTGTGTTGTGCACATGACCACTGTGATGTGCAACTGTTCAGTTCAGGGCATGTGGCATGGTCACATTTCCAGGTTGTGTATGTGTATGTCATGTCACATACACCCTGAGTCCCATGTGGGATGGTATGTACGTCACAGGGTGACCCATTGCCACAATTGTGATGGACCACCACAGTCTGTGTGCATGTTGTGTTCCAGATGTCTCTGATTCAATGTGCACAATGGGAGACAGTCTCCACATCCACGTTGTTTGTGCATCTACTTTGATGTTGTGCGTGTGTGTGTCACAGACGTCCATGTCTGTCCTGCAGAGGCAACAGGGGCCACTACCTGTGGGAGTCATGGTTGTTTTGCTGATGTGTACATGATGCGCCATGTCATGCCAATGTCCATGTGGCAATACAGGGACCCTGGGAATCTACCTGTCAATGAGCTGTGATGCCTGTGTCACATCTGTCCTCACTTGTCACTGTGGTGTGTGTTTGGAACGTGACAGCAGTACATGGGTACTGTGACACAGCCTAATGATTTCCCATAGCACGACCTGGAACTTGTTGTCAACACATGTTGAACTGTGATGTTAGATGTTGGCCATGTAGGTGCCATATATGTCCATACAGAACGGCACACACATCAAGTACTTGTGTCTTGTAATGATGTATCATGTGATATTGAGTATGGTCAATGCCACATATGTGGGGTGACTGACAATCTTTCTTTGTTCACCTATGCACTGCAGGGCACCAGCTGTCCATAGACCATTCCCTGACCTTGCAACCATGGTTGAACGTGACTGCATCCGACGGTACCACTTCAACAGGCCGCTGATTGAGGAATTCACTGTGCGGTTGGCCCCACATTTGCAACCTGGCCGGACATACCCTACAGCGCTGACCCCCAAGGTGAAGGTGATGGCAGCCCTACACTTCTTTGCCACCGGTACCTTTCAACACACTGTGGCGTCTGCTGGTGGGATGTCACAGACCATGTTCAGCCGTGTGCTACGCGATGTTTTGGAGGCAATGTTGAGACACCTGAACCAGTACATCTATTTCCCTAAACGTCAACAACTCACTGACGTCAAGAGTGACTTCTATGCCCTGGGGAGAATGCCACATGTGATTGGCTCCATTGATGGGACACATGTGGCTTTGGTACCACCACAGGCACATGAGCAGGCATACAGGAACAGGAAACATTACCATTCTATCAATGCTCTGGTGGTATGTCTTGCAGATATGACCATCTCACATGTGTGTGCACGTTTCCCCGGTTCTGCACACGATGCCTACGTGATGAGGAGTAGTCGCATCCCGAGGATGATGTCACAGATGCAGAACCAGCGTGCCTGGCTTGTCGGTGTGTACTGACTTTTTACCATTGTGTGTGTTCTGCAATGTTGTATTCCACCCTCTTTACCCAACTCAGCTAATGTGCAATTGTCTGTATGTAGGTGACTCCGGATACCCCAACATGCCGTGGTTGCTGACACCCCTCAGGAACTCTGTGACACCAGCCCAGATGCGCTACAATGAGGCACATGGTCGGACCAGGAGAGTGATCGAGCGGACATTTGGTCTCCTGAAGAGCCGCTTTCGCTGCCTGGACAAGGTAAACAGACATAATATCGAAACAAAAATATCGAATGGACACAATATCGAGTCTAAAATATAGAATGGACATAATATCGAATGGACATAATATAGTCGTTAAAAATATCGAAAGTAAGGTAAGTAATATCGATAGTTAAAATATCGAAGTACATAATATAGGCATTAAAAAATATCGAATTTTTAATAATATCGAATTTTTTCTAAGTGTATTGTATGTTAGTATATGAAATGAAATGAAATGAAAGACACATTTATAAAGCGCATGGCTACCCGGAAGCATCCCAGCGCTGGAACTGACTACTGCCGAAGACAGGGAAATTATGCAGGCTGTGGGAACAAGAGAGTCTTAAGTTGTTTGCGGAAGGATCCGTGGTTTTGAACAAGGCGTAGCTGGAGTGGGAGCAAGATCCAGAGTTTGGAGGCATTATATGAAAACGACCGTCCGCCCTTCCTAGCCCTCCTGATCTTAGGTACTTCGGCCAGGTAGAGATTATCAGATCGGAGGTTGCGTTTGGCCTTATAGGGACGAATCATGGCTGAGTTGATGGAGGGGCCAGTCCCCTGCATAGATTTATGTACTAGACAGAGTGTCTTAAATCTAATGCGTTCCTGGATAGGGAGCCAGTGAAGGGACGCAAGTGCCGGTTTAGCCGAGTGTCGGTTGTTGGTTCCGGTTAAAAGTCTGGCAGCACTATTTTGCACAGACTGTAGTTTAGAGACTACAGTAGAGGGGAGCCCAGATAAAGCGCATTACCATAGTCTAGCCTAGAGAGTATAAGTGCTTGCACAAGTACTTTTTTGCTAGGGGGAGCAGAGGGAGCACTTTGCGGGCCATTCTAAGTAGGCCATAACAGATGCCTGCCGTCTTCCTCGCTTGAGCTCTAAAGCTCAGATCCTGGTCCAACCAGATACCCAGGCTCTTAATTTCTGGCTTGGGGATAGGGGGTGGTCCCATACACGCTGGCCACATGGAGCTAGATTGAAAGCAGAGAGGGTTGCCTAAGATCATAAGCTCAGTCTTCCCCCATTGAGCTTGAGCTGAGATGTATCCATCCAGTTTGAGATATCTTCCAAGCAGGAGCGGAGGATGTTAGTTTCTTGGTCCATCTGATTGAGTGCAACCACCAATTGGGTGTCGTCAGCATAAGTCACCATACGAATTCCGGATGGGGCAATAATTGCAGCCAAAGGAGCCATCTATACATTAAAAGGGTAGGACTGAGCGAGGAACCCTGAGGCACCCCGTTCTTTAGAGGGGTTGGGTTGGATAGTGTATTCTCCTCGAATACCTGAAAGCATCTTTCCTCTAGGAAAGAATCCAGCCACTTCAATACTAGGCCAGTAACTCCAAGCGTCCTGAGACGGTGAACCAATATCCTATGGTTCACCGTATCAAATGCTGCGCTCAAGTCAAGGAGTATAATGGCCGAGGATCCTCCTCAAGTAAAGGGAGCTGGAAATGCATATGGCATATTGGGCTTACCTAATCCACTGACCCATTAAAATCCCGGAGGGGGCGGCAGATGGGCATCGCACTAGGCGCAGCAGTCCAGACCGTATTGTCGCATTGGGTTAAAAGTGTATATTAGTTGTTGTAATGTATGTTTAATTTTTTAAAAGCAATGAATTTTATGTTATTTACTTTTTGCGTAATTTAATTCCGTAGCGGGTAGTGGGTTTATAGGGGAATAGGGTGGGAAGTAATTTAATTAAAATTAAGTACATATTAATAAATATTAATTGGTATTGATAATTAATTTATTGTTAATTAATTATTAATTGGTAATTACATTTTATTAATTGGAATTTTTTTAATTGATTAAATGGTAATTATGTTAATTCAATTAATTAAATAGTTGTAGCGGGATGTGGGTTTATAGGGGAATAGGGTGGGAAGTAATTTAATTAAAATTAAGTACATATTAATACATATTAATTGGTATTGATAATTAATTTATTGTTAATTAATTATTAATTGGTAATTAAATTTTATTAATTGGTAATTTTTTTAATTGATTAAATGGTAATTATGTTAATTGTATTAATTAAATAGTTGTAGTGGGATGTGGGTTTATAGGGGAATAAGGTGGGAAGTAATTTAATTGAAATTAAGTACATATTAATAAATATTAATTGGTATTGATAATTAATTTATTGTTAATTAATTATTAATTGGTAATTAAATTTTATTAATTGGCAAAAAAAATTAATTGATTAAATGGTAATTATGTTAATTCTATTAATTAAATAGTTGTAGCGGGATGTGGGTTTATAGGGGAATAGGGTGGGAAGTAATTTAATTGAAATTAAGTACATATTAATAAATATTAATTGGTATTGATAATTAATTTATTGTTAATTAATTATTAATTGGTAATTACATTTTGATAATTGGTAATTTTTTTTTTTAATTCATTAATTGGTAATTAGTGTTATTAATAATATTTATTAGTATTGATAATTAATTATTTTTTAGTAAAATATTAAAATATTACTTTCCCTACTGTTGCACTCTCTGGAGTGGGAATAGTAATTATTACCCCTACGCTATCCAACGCTTTCCCTACTGTTGCACTCACTGGAGTGGGAATAGTAATTTTTACCCCTACGCTATCCAACTCTTTCCCTACTGTTGCACTCTCTGGAGTTGGAATAGTAATTATTACCCCTACGCTATCCAACGCTTTCCCTACTGTTGCACTCACTGGAGTGGGAATAGTAATTTTACCCCTACGCTATCCAACTCTTTCCCTACTGTTGCACTCTCTGGAGTGGGAATAGTAATTATTACCCCTACGCTATCCAACGCTTTCCCTACTGTTGCACTCTCTGGAGTTGGAATAGTAATTATTACCCCTACGCTATCCAACGCTTTCCCTACTGTTGCACTCACTGGAGTGGGAATAGTAATTTTTACCCCTACGCTATCCAACTCTTTCCCTACTGTTGCACTCTCTGGAGTGGGAATAGTAATTATTACCCTTAAGCTATCCAACGCTTTCCCTACTGTTGCACTCACTGGAGTGGGAATAGTAATTTTTACCCCTACGCTATCTAACTCTTTCCCTACTGTTGCACTCTCTGGAGTGGGAATAGTAATTATTACCACTACGCTATCCAACGCTTTCCCTACTGTTGCACTCTCTGGAGTGGGAATAGTAATTTTTACTCCTACGCAATCCAATGCTTTCCCTACTGTTGCACTGTCTGGAGTGGGAATAGTAATTTTTACCCTCCCGCTATCCAACGCTTTCCCTACTGTTGCACTGACTGAAGTGGTAATAGTAAATTTTACCGTCCCGCTATCCTACGCTAAAAATATTGAATATTTTTTATAAATATTACGTTAATATATTTATGTATTAAAAAATTAAAATGTATGTTTATTTTTTTAAGTTACATTAATTATTTATTAATTTTAAAGTTATTTAAGTATTTTTAAGTATGTTTTAGTTAATTATATATATTATTTAATTAATTTGACATTACTTTTCATACATTTAAAAATTCGATATTTTGACTGACTATATTTTTTACAACTATATTTTGGAGTCGATATTTTTGTACTTACCTGTTTGTAGATAGGGAGTCGATATTTTGGCATTCGATATTTTTACTTCGATATTGTTGTAGGTCGATATTCTTGTTATCGATATTCTGTCAGTGATCCCTGGACAAGACAGGAGGGGCCCTCCCATATGTTCCAGCAAAGGTGTGCAAGATTGTCATCGTCTGCTGCATGCTACACAACCTGGCAGTGCGGAAGGAGTTGCCTCTCATCCTGGATGACGATGACCAACATCCGCCACCTGTGGAGGATCCTGGCCTGGGCCACGATGCCAGTGATGATGATGATGATGATGATGGTGATGTCCGCACACAGCTCATCACCAACTTCTTCAGCTGAATGTGAGTATCCAGAGATATCATGTCAATGATTTGAGTTTGCATGATATATGTTGGGTGCTCTGTTGCTGTTTGAGTGTGGCCATGTGCTACTTGACTGGATGCGTGCAGCAATGTGTCCTTACAGGTAGTCTGTACTCCCCAACAGTGTTGACATGCTAACTTGGTTTTGTGTAGGTATCTTGTGCCATGTATTGGGCATGAGTATTGCAGTTCTGTCCTGTTCTTCAGTGCTTTTGACTGTGTGTCATGTCTGTCCTTCACAGGGTGCTTTCAGAGTTGTTTGGTCAACTCGGATCCCCGACACCATGATTCAACTTCCAGGGTGGAAGCAGTCGTTTCCCTACAGGTGATGTGCCACACACCCCTGGACTTTATTTCTTCTACAATTGTTGACTGTGTGGCCACTGCCACGTGGGATTACCTTGCATCTGTAGTGGAAACAACATGTTGCAAATGTGTAATAAACCTGTGCTTCACTTTGGGATGTGCGTTGTCTGTGGTCACACATCTGACTGACATATGCTTACTGCACCTAGGGCTAGTTAACACAGACTGTGAATAGGTGTGGTGTCTGTGCATTCCACTGTATTTCCTGGCAACATCAGTGTAGGCGATGAGTCAGATGGCCCTGGTGTGTATGTGTTGTGTTGCCCTAGTGGTGTGTCTCCCTCATATGTGTCACGTCTCCATGACTCACATGATGGTGTTGAACTTGCTGTAGCAGTTAGCATGCACAGTGTCATTTAGCAGATCATCATCTCCATGACAAAAACAACGTTGGAATCACAACAGAGGCAAGTACGGTGTATTAGTGAGTTTATTTACATACATGTGTGAGGATAGTGCACAGGATGGTGGGTACTGTACATTGGGATTGGAATCCAAAGTTCCCAGATGAGTTGGAAGTGTTGGTAGCAGAAATGTCCTGAGTAAAGTCCACAGTCATCTGATGCATTAGTCCAACTTAAACTCCCCATGTCATGTGGGAGAGTTGTGTTGCATTTGACAGGGTGAACAGTCTGCACACAAAGGAGAATTTCCAGAACAGGTGTTGGGTTCCTGGGGATGTACATGGCCATCGGCCTCTCAGTTGTCCTTCCTCGGACGGCCCCTCTTCTTTCTGGGGGGACCCTCACGTGCAGGCCGCTGCGGTGCAGAGGACTCTCCACCAGAGTCATCCTCCCTCCCTGTGGCAGTTGCAGTTGTTGCGGCACCAGATGTTGTGGGCACACAGGGAGGTGTGGCCATGTTGGTGCTAATCTGGCGGAAGCATGTCAATATGTCCCTCTGCACTGCTGTCAGTTCTTCCAATGTGTCCCACTTGGATTCCATGCCAGACATGTGTGTCTCCACACAGGACATGTGTGTCTCCACACAGGACATGTGGTAGTCCAAGCGGCCATGATGGGCAGCCTGCTGCTATTGCATGTCCTTGAGGATCCCCACTACCTGGTTGACCTCTCCGGTGCTATTCTGGTACGCATCAGCAATGCGTACCAGTTGTGGGTCATCATGCAGTCCAGACCCCTCTGCAAACAGCGACCTCTGCCTACCATCCCTCCCACCACCCCTGGCCACATGTGTGGGACCTGCGGTGGCACGCACAGGTGACCCTAGGCCCCCTTGGGTGTTGGTACTGGGGTTGTTGTCTGTTGCTTCACGGTGGGCCGGGGTCCCTGTGCTGTTGTCATTTGTGGTCCTTGGTCTGTCCGTGTCGGCGTGGGTGGTCTGTGTGTTGGCAGTTGTTGGAGGAGTGGGTGCAGGGGGTGCAGATGGTGGTCCTGCTGGTGCTGCATGATGACTCACACCGGAGGGGCCAGGTGGGTCTTCGCCATCCGAGGAGGGCAGAGGCTGTTCCACACTAGAGAGCTCAGGGTCCCCCGGGGCCTGGGACAGGGACTCCTCATCGTCTGCTGCTGTGTCCCCATAATCACCTGTTTTTGGAAGAAACACACAATGTATGTTATGTTTCTACAGGCATCAATGGTTCACACACCTGACAGTTGTGACTGTACCTCTGGATGCGGGCCTACACATTGCATTGTCCTAAGTTGTCACAGTCAGAGGTTGATATTGGTGTAGCACATTGTCCTGCCAACATGAAGCATTTCAATGTGAATGTTGAGGTGTGTGCATGGCCAGCATTGGTGGTATTTGGTTGACATCCGGACCTCCTTCTCCCTCCAGCCCAGTTATCCCACCATGAAGCATGCCACCCTTGCAGTGGGTGCAGGTTGACTCTCAGGATGTCAGTCAGTGGTGTCCTGCTGTTTGTTGGTGCCCAGTTCCCAGCAGGGCCTTGTGCTCCCCACAACAGAGCACCAGTGTCAGACATCTTTGAAGTGGCTTTTCACTCCCTGTGAGTTGTGCATGCTTCAGTGTGAGCTTGCTGGGCCATGTGGGTGGGGGATGTTGATCTGTGACTACCACTCCCATCATGCTATTGCCTACACCCCTTCCCAGCATGCCCATACTTCCTTCCTTTTGAGTGGACTTCACTGTGTGTGAGTGTGACAGCAATGGCAAGATGGCTGTCAGTGGTGTCCTGTTGTTTGTTGGTGCCCAGTTCCCAGCAGGGCCTTGTGCTCCCCACAACAGAGCACCAGTGTCAGACATCTTTGAAGTGGCTTTTCACTCCCTGTGAGGTGTGCATGCTTCAGTGTGAGCTTGCTGGGCCATGTGGGTGGGGGATGTTGAGCTGTGACTACCACTCCCATCATGCTATTGCCTACACCCCCTTCCCAGCATGCCCATACTTCCTTCCTTTTGAGTGGACTTCACTGTGTGTGAGTGTGACAGCAATGGCAAGATGGCTGTCAGTGGTGTCCTGTTGTTTGTTGGTGCCCAGTTCCCAGCAGGGCCTTGTGCTCCCCACAACAGAGCACCAGTGTCAGACATCTTTGAAGTGGCTTTTCACTCCCTGTGAGGTGTGCATGCTTCAGTGTGAGCTTGCTGGGCCATGTGGGTAGGGGATGTTGAGCTGTGACTACCACTCCCATCATGCTATTGCATACACCCCCCTTCCCAGCATGCCCATACTTCCTTCCTTTTGAGTGGACTTCACTGTGTGTCAGTGTGACAGCAATGGCAAGATGGCTGTCAGTGGTGTCCTGTTGTTTGTTGGTGCCCAGTTCCCAGCAGGGCCTTGTGCTCCCCACAACAGAGCACCAGTGTCAGACATCTTTGAAGTGGCTTTTCACTCCCTGTGAGGTGTGCATGCTTCAGTGTGAGCTTGCTGGGCCATGTGGGTGGGGGATGTTGAGCTGTGACTACCACTCCCATCATGCTATTGCCTGCACCCCCCTTCCCAGCATGCCCATACTTCCTTCCTTTTGACTCTGCCTCTCTGTGGGGTAGTGTGCCTGTGCTGACAGGATGGCTGACAGTGTTGTCCTGGCGTTAGTTTGGCTACAAGTCCCAGAAGTGTCCCTGTGCTTCACACAGCATAACCCAGGGTGGTGGTTCTTTGTGTGATATTTAATTAGAGTGTGAGGCAATGCATTCTCCCAGGTGAGTAGTGTGGAGTTTGTGTTAAGGGTGTGTGTGAGAACAGCTGCTGGTGACTATGGTCAGTGCTGTCAGTCCTCCTTCCCACCCAGCCAGATATCCCACCATGGAACGTGCTTCCATTGCAGGGAGTGCAAGTTTGCTTTCAGGATGTCAGTCAGTGGTGTCCTGCTGTTGGTTGCTGCACAGTTCCCAGCAGGGCCTTGTGCTCCCCACAACAGTACCCAGTGTCAGCCATCTTGTCAGTTCTTTTACACTCCCTGTGATGTGAGCATGGTTCAGAGTGGTGTTGATGGGCCAATTGTGAGGGTGAGCGATATCTGTGGCTACAACTCCCATGATGCTATTGGCTACACTGACTTCACCAGCATAGACAGAATTCCTTCTTTTCAGTGAGCTTCCCTGTGAGGTGGTGTTCTAGTGGTGGCAAAATGTCTGACAGTGTTTGTTGGTTAGATTTGTGCCTTGCTCTATTTGTTGTTGGGTTTGTACATGTCATGACACAGTTACATATCACTATGGGTTGGCAGGTATTGTGTTTGTCTAACTAACATACACATCTTGGGATGATTATGTTTTGGTTACTGTGGCTTTGCTAACGGTGCATGGTTTGACTATCCCCTTGACAGTGATGTGTGTGTATTGTCACACGATATTGGGTATATTGGTTGTGTACTCACCAGGCTCTGGGATGTTTGATAGTCCATGTACGCTCTCTGGTGGTAGGATGGCCCGCACCTTCTCCTCCCAGGGCCTGAAGTATACTGGTTTGGCAGGAGGGCCACTGACGGTGCGATGGCTCAAGGTGTAGTCCTTCTTGAGTAGGGCCTTGACCCTCCGGCGCACGTCATACCACCTGTTCTGGATGTCTTCCTTTGTGCGCAAACATGGTGATTGTGTGTTCACCCTGTCGAAGATCCTCTCCCACATCTTGGTTTTCTGCGACATGGGGGTCTGTTGGACCAATGTACCAAACAACTGTGGCTCTACTCTTAGGATTTCATCTACCAGGACTTCCAATTCACTGTCTAGGAACTTTGGATTCTTCTTTGGGGCATGGTGATGGGTGGTGGTGGGGATTGATGTGTGTGAGTGTGCAAGTGAGGGTGGGTGAGTGTCAGTTTTGCTGGGTGTTTGTGAGGGTGCTATTAGGGAAGTGCTAATGGTGTCTGGCTTGTGTGATGGATGAGTTGTGAGTGTGTCTGTGGTTGCTGTCTGATGGTGTTCTGTGCTGGCAGGTCAGTTGAATTTGCAAAGGATCATGGTAGGGATTTGTGGCATTTATATTGGTGGAGTTGTGGGTGTGTCTTTGTTCCATGTTTTTCCCCCCCACTATTTATTGACTTTGTCATTGCTTGTTTGGCCCTTTTTTGTATTTTTTTCTTTGTAGTTTTGGGGCATGTAGGAGACGTTCTTCTGACCGAGGAGGACGCTGCAGTTGGCTCGTGCGAGCTTCTCCGAGTCTTTCAAGCTGTGTTTCTGCTGTGTTTTATGTGCGGCGTACGCGTCGGTCGCGGAGTATTGGGTTGCTTCGGCTCGGGTTTGTATGCGTGTCGGTCGTACGGCTTGGGCTCCGTGCGACTCGGTATGGTTTTACACGCATTGCATCGTACTGCGCGGGTCGGAGTTAGCGGGTACGTTTCTGTCGAGTTCATTCCTGGTGCGTGTCGGTCGGTTCGATTCGTGTGGTTTTCCGGCCGGATAGCTGGTTTCCGTGCGGTTCGGTCGTTCGGCTTGTGTTCCGTACGAGTCGGTCGTGATTCACATGCATTGCATCGTACTAGGCGGATCGGGCAGCGCCGGTACGTGTCGGTTGGACTAAATTCCCATACCGAGTCGGTCGGTACGTTTTCCGGCCCGAATCGGAATCGGCCCCTATGTTGGGATAGCCCAATAGAACTTTATGCGCAGTGCGGTTCAGTGCACTGAACTAAGTAGAAGCGTGGGGCTTATTTAACGGGGGTTAGTAGGAGCGCATGGCGGACCCTATCTGAGGTCTTTGCCGTCTCTTTATTCCCCCTTCTCTGTGTTTTAATTGCAGCTTCTATCCTCTATTTTGTATTAGTGTTCTGCAATTTTAATTCTGTTTTCGCATCCTAGGTTCCCTTTTTAAATTTTCAATGTCTGATATACTCTCTGATATATCACTTTTGAAATTCTGAATGCCCCCTGTGCATCTTGCCAAACACCTTTTAAATGTTTTGCTTATTTTAATTCTGCTTGTGTATTCATAGCTACATGCAATATTCCTTCGTAATTTTAGGGTCATGCTGCTCAGCTCGCTTGGATATCTGATGTATTAACTGATGTGTTTGTCTTGTATCTTAACAGTTTTTTAACACTTTTAAAATATTCCTCATTATACAATTATTTTAAACTTCTATGTGTGTTTACAGCTATGTGAAATATTTTATGTACTTTTATGGTCTATTGTTCTATAGACCAAATAAACGTTGACCCACTGTGTCTCACGGCAGCATCTCTCCGCCTCCACGTGCCACCATGCCACCCGGTCCGAGCAGCCCTACACCTGCCACAGCCACTACTGCCTCTGTGTCTCACGGCAGCATCTCTCCGCCTCCACGTGCCACCATGCCACCCAGTACGAGCAGGCCTACACCTGCCACAGCCACTACTGCCTCTGTGTCTCACAGCAGCATCTCTCCGCCTCCACGTGCCACCATGCCAACCGGTACGAGCAGGCCTACGCCTGCCACAGCCACTGCTGACTCTGACTCTGACTCTCCTCTCTCTCCCAGGTCCAGTTCCGCCAGTGGCCACGACAATCAGCCACCTCCCAGTCCAACTGACAGGCAAGTCTGAGGCACAGACCCCCTCCCATACCCATCTCTCCCACAGCGGTGCCTGGACTGAGCTTTGATATCCCCGGTGCTTTGGTCATTCACATGGCAGTGTACGGTGTTACACATTCACTGTAAACATTTTCATGCACACATGTGCATTGTTTGAACTGTGGACTGGCCAATGCCCTTTTATTTGTTTGAAATTTTGTGCCTATCAGGATATTTTGCAATAAACACTGTTACTCCTGTCGTATAATTTGTTACTCACACAAGATGATGGACGGAATGCTGCACATTGGCAAACATTCACCCCCAGTCACAGATCTGGGTTTAATCCATTGTTATTTTGCTTCACCACGCCACCCCAGTTCAGACATAGCCATATGCAAATCAGTCTTGACCCTGTGCCTCATGGGAACAGTCCAGACCGAACTGCCAAGCCATGTCTTCCCTGGACCGGAATCAAGCATCCTAGGACCGGTTTCAGGCTATCAGCCTTCATCAGCCAGGATAGCTTGACTCCAGTGGCGTAGTGAGCACGGGACCCACGTCTGGGCATACCCTTCCCACTTAGGGCAAAATGCAAAACACACAAGACGATGGACGGAATACTGCACATTGGCAAACATTCACCCCCAGTCACAGATCTGGGTTTAATCCATCGTTATTTTGCTTCACCACGCTACCCCAGTTCAGACATAGCCATATGCAAATCAGTCTTGACCCTGTGCCTCATGGGAACAGTCCAGACCGAACTGCCAAGCCATGTCTTCCCTGGACCGGAATCAAGCATCCTAGGACCGGTTTCAGGCTATCAGCCTTCATCAGCCAGGATAGCTTGACTCCAGTGGCGTAGTGAGCACGGGACCCACGTCTGGGCATACCCTTCCCACTTAGGGCTATGTCTGAACTGGGGTGGCGCCCTATGTGGGAAGGGTATGCCCAGACGTGGGTCCCGTGCTCACTACGCCACTGGAGTCAAGCTATCCTGGCTGATGAGGGCTGAAAGCCCGAAACCGGTCCTAGGATGCTTGATTCCGGTCCAGGGAAGACATGGCTTGGCAGTTCGGTCTGGACTGTTCCCATGAGGCACAGGGTCAAGACTGATTTGCATATGGCTATGTCTGAACTGGGGTGGCGTGGTGAAGCAAAATAACGATGGATTAAACCCAGATCTGTGACTGGGGTGAATGTTTGCCAATGTGCCACATTCCGTCCATCATCTTGTGTGTTTTGCATTTCGCCCTAAGTGGGAAGGGTATGCCCAGACGTGGGTCCCGTGCTCACTACGCCACTGGAGTCAAGCTATCCTGGCTGATGAGGGCTGAAAGCCCGAAACCGGTCCTAGGATGCTTGATTCCGGTCCAGGAAGACATGGCTTGGCAGTTCGGTCTGGACTGTTCCCATGAGGCACAGGGTCAAGACTGATTTGCATATGGCTATGTCTGAACTGGGGTGGCGTGGTGAAGCAAAATAACGATGGATTAAACCCAGATCTGTGACTGGGGGTGAATGTTTGCCAATGTGCAACATTCCGTCCATCATCTTGTGTGTTTTGCATTTCGCCCTAAGTGGGAAGGGTATGCCCAGACGTGGGTCCCGTGCTCACTACGCCACTGGAGTCAAGCTATCCTGGCTGATGAGGGCTGAAAGCCCGAAACCGGTCCTAGGATGCTTGATTCCGGTCCAGGGAAGACATGGCTTGGCAGTTCGGTCTGGACTGTTCCCATGAGGCACAGGGTCAAGACTGATTTGCATATGGCTATGTCTGAACTGGGGTGGCGTGGTGAAGCAAAATAACGATGGATTAAACCCAGATCTGTGACTGGGGGTGAATGTTTGCCAATGTGCAACATTCCGTCCATCATCTTGTGTGTTTTGCATTTCGCCCTAAGTGGGAAGGGTATGCCCAGACGTGGGTCCCGTGCTCACTACGCCACTGGAGTCAAGCTATCCTGGCTGATGAGGGCTGAAAGCCCGAAACCGGTCCTAGGATGCTTGATTCCGGTCCAGGAAGACATGGCTTGGCAGTTCGGTCTGGACTGTTCCCATGAGGCACAGGGTCAAGACTGATTTGCATATGGCTATGTCTGAACTGGGGTGGCGTGGTGAAGCAAAATAACGATGGATTAAACCCAGATCTGTGACTGGGGGTGAATGTTTGCCAATGTGCAACATTCCGTCCATCATCTTGTGTGTTTTGCATTTCGCCCTAAGTGGGAAGGGTATGCCCAGACGTGGGTCCCGTGCTCACTACGCCACTGGAGTCAAGCTATCCTGGCTGATGAGGGCTGAAAGCCCGAAACCGGTCCTAGGATGCTTGATTCCGGTCCAGGAAGACATGGCTTGGCAGTTCGATCTGGACTGTTCCCATGAGGCACAGGGTCAAGACTGATTTGCATATGGCTATGTCTGAACTGGGGTGGCGTGGTGAAGCAAAATAACGATGGATTAAACCCAGATCTGTGACTGGGGGTGAATGTTTGCCAATGTGCAACATTCCGTCCATCATCTTGTGTGTTTTGTATAGTTTGTTACTGCCCTTGCTTAATTAAACATTTTAATGTGTGGGTATGGATAAATGTGCCACATGCTCTGCATGGCACTTCCACATTGCCATTTACTTCATTGACTTTGTCATTGTTTGGCAAACGTAACACACACTTTTGGTCTGCTTGACTCTGAGGTTTGGGGGTGCAATGATGTTTGTGGGTGTTGATGTACTCTTGCAATCATCATTCGCTGTTGATTTTAGTATGATTGTACACATGTCATGTTAGGGGGCTATACCACAACAGAGGTGAATTCTACACACAGTCTAACTTGCGGGGTGTCCAAGGTTGGTGATGTCTGTGTAATGTGTTTGGATGTGTGAACAGCAGTGTGTGTGTGGTAATCTTGTGTAGGGGATAGCAAAACCAAAGGGGATGATGGACGGAGTGTTGAACATTGCAAGCACTCACCCCCAGTCAACTGATCTGGGTTTAATCCATCATCATTCTTTAGCTCACTCCGCCACCCCAGTTCAGACATGGCCATATGCAAATCAGTCTGACCCTGTGCCTCATGGGAACAGTCCAGCCCGAACTGCCAAGCCATGTCTTCCCTGGACCGGAAACAAGCATCCTGGGACCGGTTTCTGGCTTACAGCCGTCATCAGCCAGGCTATCTTGAATCCAGTGGCAAAGTGAGCAAGGGACCCACGTCTGGGCATACCCTGCCAACTTAGGGCGAACATAGCAAAACCAAAGGGGATGATGGACGGAGTGTTGAACATTGCAAGCACTCACCCCCAGTCAACTGATCTGGGTTTAATCCATCATCATTCTTTAGCTCACTCCGCCACCCCAGTTCAGACATGGCCATATGCAAATCAGTCTGACCCTGTGCCTCATGGGAACAGTCCAGCCCGAACTGCCAAGCCATGTCTTCCCTGGACCGGAAACAAGCATCCTGGGACCGGTTTCTGGCTTACAGCCGTCATCAGCCAGGCTATCTTGAATCCAGTGGCAAAGTGAGCAAAGGACCCACGTCTGGGCATACCCTGCCAACTTAGGGCGAACATAGCAAAACCAAAGGGGATGATGGACGGAGTGTGGAACATTGCAAGCACTCACCCCCAGTCAACTGATCTGGGTTTAATCCATCATCATTCTTTAGCTCACTCCGCCACCCCAGTTCAGACATGGCCATATGCAAATCAGTCTGACCCTGTGCCTCATGGGAACAGTCCAGCCCGAACTGCCAAGCCATGTCTTCCCTGGACCGGAAACAAGCATCCTGGGACCGGTTTCTGGCTTACAGCCGTCATCAGCCAGGCTATCTTGAATCCAGTGGCAAAGTGAGCAAGGGACCCACGTCTGGGCATACCCTGCCAACTTAGGGCGAACATAGCAAAACCAAAGGGGATGATGGACGGAGTGTTGAACATTGCAAGCACTCACCCCCAGTCAACTGATCTGGGTTTAATCCATCATCATTCTTTAGCTCACTCCGCCACCCCAGTTCAGACATGGCCATATGCAAATCAGTCTGACCCTGTGCCTCATGGGAACAGTCCAGCCCGAACTGCCAAGCCATGTCTTCCATGGACCGGAAACAAGCATCCTGGGACCGGTTTCTGGCTTACAGCCGTCATCAGCCAGGCTATCTTGAATCCAGTGGCAAAGTGAGCAAGGGACCCACGTCTGGGCATACCCTGCCAACTTAGGGCGAACATAGCAAAACCAAAGGGGATGATGGACGGAGTGTTGAACATTGCAAGCACTCACCCCCAGTCAACTGATCTGGGTTTAATCCATCATCATTCTTTAGCTCACTCCGCCACCCCAGTTCAGACATGGCCATATGCAAATCAGTCTGACCCTGTGCCTCATGGGAACAGTCCAGCCCGAACTGCCAAGCCATGTCTTCCCTGGACCGGAAACAAGCATCCTGGGACCGGTTTCTGGCTTACAGCCGTCATCAGCCAGGCTATCTTGAATCCAGTGGCAAAGTGAGCAAGGGACCCACGTCTGGGCATACCCTGCCAACTTAGGGCGAACATAGCACTCTTTGCCACTGGATTCAAGCTAGCCTGGCTGATGACGGCTGAATAGCCAGAAACTGGTCCCAGGATGCTTGTTTCCGGTCCAGGAAGACATGGCTTGGCAGTTCGGGCTGGACTGTTCCCATGAGGCACAGGGTCAGACTGATTTGCATATGGCCATGTCTGAACTGGGGTGGTGGAGTGAGCTAAAGAATGATGATGGATTAAACCCAGATCAGTTGACTGGGGGTGAGTGTTTGATTAGCTCAAACGCTCCGTCCATCATCCCCTTTGGTATCGCTTTGTTCGCCCTAAGTTGGCAGGGTATGCCCAGACGTGGGTCCCTTGCTCACTTTGCCACTGGATTCAAGCTAGCCTGGCTGATGACGGCTGAATAGCTAGAAACTGGTCCCAGGATGCTTGTTTCCGGTCCAGGGAAGACATGGCTTGGCAGTTCGGGCTGGACTGTTCCCATGAGGCACAGGGTCAGACTGATTTGCATATGGCCATGTCTGAACTGGGGTGGTGGAGTGAGCTAAAGAATGATGATGGATTAAACCCAGATCAGTTGACTGGGGGTGAGTGTTTGATTAGCTCAAACGCTCCGTCCATCATCCCCTTTGGTATCGCTGTAATCTTGTGTAGGCCTGTCTTCGTATTCACATGGGTATATTTGGATGTGTGCAGTTGAGTGGTCACACAGTGTGCTTGGCCTGTCCTTGTCAGTGGTGTTGAGGTGTATGTGGCCCTGTACATGCCAACTACACACGTGTATGTTCCAGGTGGGGTTTGCCCCCTAATACTCATCTTGGCAGTGGCAGGAAGGGGTTTAACACCACAAGCACCTTTTGGCATTACTTTGCAGGTGGGGTTTGCCCCTAATACTCATCTTGGCAGTGGCAGGAAGGGGTTTAACACCACAAGCACCTTTTGGCATTACTTTGCAGGTGGGGTTTGCCCCTAATACTCATCTTGGCAGTGGCAGGAAGGGGGTTTAACACCAGAAGCACCTTTTTGGCATTACTTTGCAGGTGGGGTTTGCCCCCTAATACTAATCTTGGCAGTGGCAGGAAGGGGGTTTAACACCACAAGCACCTTTTTGGCATTACTTTGCAGGTGGGGTTTGCCCACTAATACTCATCTTGGAGAAGTGTGGCTCAATGGTTAGAGCGGCAGACCCTGATGCAGAGATCTGGCCCGGGACCAGGGTTCAATTCCCGCCTCGGCGGGTCTTGGGCTCAATTTCCTCGGACCTGATAATTCTCGCCTCGGTGCCTATTCTAATCATGGGTCCCACACTGCAACTCTGGGCAATAGCTTGTTTAATCTCCACAACGGCCCCAACAGCGCTGGGATGCCTGGCTTCACCCTGGGGGTGCCCAGGAGTGGACATTTCACAGGGAAAAGCCAGGAAGGGTTCCACAGCGGTATGCGTACAGCGCCTGGACACCCCTTTGGGGGTATGGGTGCGCTTTACAAGTACAAATTTCATTTCATCTTGGCAGTAGCAGGAAGGGGGTTTAACACCACAAGCACCTTTTTGGCATTACTTTGCAGGTGGGGTTTGCCCCCTAATACTCATCTTGGCAGTGGCAGGAAGGGGGTTTAACACCACAAGCACCTTTTGGCATTACTTTGCAGGTGGGGTTTGCCCACTAATACTCATCTTGGCAGTGGCAGGAAGGGGTTTAACACCACAAGCACCTTTTTGGCATTACTTTGCAGGTGGGGTTTGCCCCTAATACTCATCTTGGCAGTGGCAGGAAGGGGGTTTAACACCACAAGCACCTTTTGGCATTACTTTGCAGGTGGGGTTTGCCCCTAATACTCATCTTGGCAGTGGCAGGAAGGGGTTTAACACCACAAGCACCTATTTGGCATTACTATGCAGGTGTTGTTTTGCCACCTATTACTCATCTTGGCAGTGGCAGGAAGGGGTTTCACACCACAAGCACCTATTTGGCATTACTATGCAGGTGTTGTTTTGCCACAATACACCTATGAACTTGTTCACATACATCACTATCCCTGAATATCAGATGGGCACACATTTTGATGTTGAACAGGGTGGGATGGTAGGAGCTGTGATGGTATCAGGTAATGACAGCTGCTACCAACAGAGGCACACAATATACATTTGGCCCAGGGCCAACACAATCCTTACACGTCCCTGTGACTGCCCATGTGTGCCGCTGGACCTGCCTACTAGATTGTGCGGAACTTTTCCCGCATCTTCACCGCTGCGGTGACGTGACCGGGAGGATGCGGTGATGACGTTGTTGATGGATGACCCCGATGCGGAGGTGTGGCATTGACGTACCTGCGGTGTTGTCGACGGCGGCGTCTTTGTTGAGCGCGGATCAGGAACAGCAGCGGTAGGGCTTGTAGAGCAGGATCCATAGCGATAGCGAACACGTGGAGTTGTGTGTGATTCCCGTTTTCCTCCGCAGTATTGCTTCCGCCGTGTTTCAATGGGTGGTTTCTCCGTTGCGGTCCGATTGCCTATTTGAGGCATTGTGATTCGGACGGCGGTCTACACGTCATTCCGCACGGCAGTCTCCCGCTATTGGCTACGTCCGCCCTCGTCGCGGAACCAAACTACTGGCGGAACTAAAAACACTGCGGCAATAGGGATTTGGCCTATGTCTGCCCATCGTAATATGGCGGTCGGGGATTCGCGACCGTGGTAGGCAAAACAGCATCCGCCAGGCCGGCGGAAGCCACCGCCGGCACGGTGGTGGCGATCCGCCCGCCATCGTAATGACCCCCTAAGAAACGCAAAATTCAAATAAAAAAAATTAATAACTACTAAAAATGTAACACATATATTAAAAAATATAAACAATTCTTATACAAAAAATTTACATCACATACATTTAAAATATTTACTAAAATACATAACAGTAATTAAAAAAAAGATATTTTTAACTTTTTGCAAATGATATTAAACACTTCGATATTTTTTAAATCGATATTACTTACCTTAAGTCGATATTCTTGACCACGATAGTCTTGCTGTCGATATTTCTCACTCATGATATTTGTGACTCGATATTTCTGCCAGTCGATATTAACAACTCGATATTCTGTGTGCACACCACTCCAACGCTGCCTCACATACTAATAAAGGCAACTGATTGATCTTGACCCTAGTCATTCAGCTGGGACAGGACTGTCCCAATCCCATGTTCTGAAGCATCAGTTTGGACAACAAACTCTTTACTACGGTCAAGTACTTTAAGGACAGGTGCTGAGCACATAGCTTTCTTGAGGGTGTCAAAACCTTTTTGACATAAGTCTGTCCATTTGACTTTCTTTGGCTGTTTCTTGGAGGTTAGTTCTGCTAAAGGTGCCACAATGGTACCATAACCTTTTACAAATCTCCTATAGTACCAAGTCAGGCCTAAGAAGGCTCTGACTTGAGTCTGAGTCTTTGGAGCTTCCCAGGCCAGAATTGTCTGGATTTTAGGTTGGAGACATTGTTCATGGCCTCCACCTACTTGGTGGCCCAAGTACACTACAGACCCTTGCCCTATCTGGCACTTACTTGCCATGATAGCTATTCCTACCTGTTGTAGGGCTTGAAGCACTTCCTTGAGGTGGACCAGGTGATCCTCCCAGGTGGCACTAAAGACAACTATATCATCCAGATATGCTGCACTAAAGATTTCCAGGCCTGAAAGTACTTTATTTTCCAACCTCTGGATGGTGGCAGGTGCATTTTTCAAACAAAAAGACATCACTTTAAAGTAAAAGTGGCCTTCTGGGGTTCTTTGTTCCAGGTGTGTGGGCTATCTGCCAGTAACCTGATTCCAGGTCAAATGTACTCAGATATTTGGCAGCCCCCAACCTATTAATGAGCTCATCAGCTCTGGGGATGGGGTGAGCATCAGTCTTTGTGACTGTATTCAGACCTAAGTAGTCTACATAAAATCTTAACTCAGGTTTATCTCCTATTCTATTAGGTTTGGGCACCTGAACCACTGGACTGACCCAAGGACTACTAGAGGTCTCATTTACCCCTGGCTCTAGCATTTTGGCAACCTCTTCTTTAATGCTAGCTTTGACCTAGTCTGACAGTCTGTAAATCTTACTTATGACCGATGAACTGTCACCTGTGTTCACAACATGTGTGCAACATGTTGTCAAACCTGGGGTCAAGAAAAACAAGTCAGCAAACTGCCCAAGCAAGTTGTAACAGTCTTTCTGCTGCTAACTACTCAGAGTGGTAGAGAGAACTACTCCCTCCACTAAACCATCTTTGACATTTGTTGACATCAGGTCAGCTCTGTCATAATCTAGCTTAAGCCTATTCACAAGGATCACTCTGTGGGAGTATCTTGGCGTACCTAGGTCTACCAAGTTTGTGAGTTCTCCCTTATTCCCTACCAGACAGAGTAAGGCCCAGTCCATTTATCCTGGAGTGTTCTGGCTGCTACAGGCTCCAACACCCAAACCAATTTCCCATCCTGGTATTCCACCAGGGAAGCCTTTTGGTCATACTAGTGCTTTGCAAGCTCCTGGCTGTCCTCCAATAATTTGTTTGCCTTTTTCATGTAATCTGCCATTCTGGAGAAAATGCCTAGTACATAATCTAAGTTGTCCTGTTTGGGCTCTTTGAGAGGTCTCTGCCAATCTTCTCTGACCAAACTTAAAGGACTCCTGACAGGGTGTCCAAAGAGCAGTTCAAAGGGACTGAATCCTACTCCTTTTTTAGGGAACCTCCCTGTAGGCAAACAACAGGCATGGGAGAAGAATATCCCATCTCCTTCCGATTTTATCTGGCAAACCCATGACCATGCCTTTCATGGCCTTGTTAAATCTTTCAACAAGGCCATTACCTTGTGGATGGTATGGGGAGGTGAACCTATAAGTCACCCCGCACTCATCCAACATTGCTTTCAAGAAGTTTGTGCCTCTCACTGAGATAACCGCCTTAGGAAAGCCCACTCTGGTAAAAATACCAAGTTAGGCTCTAGCAACTGCAGGGGCAGTGACTTCCAAAAGGGAATGGCTTCTGGATATCTAGTGGTATGATCTGCTACCACTAAAATGAACCTATGGCCAGAGGCAGTAGGTGGGTCTAAGGGGATCAACTATATCGATCCTTACCCTCTCAAAGGGGGTCCCCACCACTGAGAGTGGTCTGAGGAAAGCCTTTGGCTTGGTACCAGCCTTTTCACTGGCCTGACAAGAAACACATGAGTGACAAAACTCCTTTACCTTTTCTGACATCTGAGGCCAAAACAAGTGATTGACCAACCTGTACCAGGTGTTGGTGTGTCCCAGATATCAAGTCAGAGGATGTCAAGGGCTAGGTTAAGGAGGAATTCGTTGTACTGTTGGGGGACCACCACTCTCTTGGTTGCCCCTGTTTTGAGGTTGCTTGCCTCACTGTATAGGATTCCCTCCTCATAGTATACCTTATGGGTACCACTAGCATCTCCTTCCTCCTGTCTGACAGCTAACTGTCTCTGACCTTCAAGATTCGGACAGGACTTCTGTCCCTTGCTCAACTCCTCTCTGTAGGGGCCCCCTGCATCTTGATGTTCTTCCAGGTCAGGCCAGTCCTTCAAAGTAGTTCTCTCCTCTTCAGAGACCAGGCCTTCCCCCTGAGGGATGGCCTCGTTCTGGCTCTGAGGACTTTTGGAAGAGGCCTTCCCAGGCTTCCTCCCTATCCTCTTGTTACTAGGGCCTTGGGGCCATACGTAGGAAGGCATTTTTGATTTCCTAGCAGTGCAAATCGCAATTTCGGGGCTGTATAAAAGGCATCTGCAGTTTTACGAAATGCGATTTCTATCTAGAGAAAATCGCATTTTGGAAATTGCTAAATAGGAAATTGCTAATTGGAATTTTCAAATAGCAAACTGCTAACCACATGTACAAAGGATATCCAAATTGTGAATAGTTCGCAAAATGATCATTTAGGAAATTCAATTACTATCAATCTGGATCAGGTGGTAACCCTGTGCAACCATAAAATGGCACCCAAGTGTGACCTAATGGTTTTCCTTCTCATGTTCTTAAGGAGACAGTGCATATGCCTTACCTGCCTGGATACTCACACCATACCTGACTGTAAGGACAAGAGAGGATTTAGCCTTACGGCTAAAGCGGTCGACCTCAAATCTGGGGAAGCTGGTTCGAGTCTCGGCAATGACGCTCAACATCCTGTGATTCTGGGCAAATCACTTAATCTCCCCGCGCCTAACAAAAATGAATGTGTCCTAGTGTAATGCAACTGGTGCTCATGTAAAGCACTCTGATACCTGATATCTTCAGATCGAGTTCGCGCTATATAAAACTCTAAAAAAAAGTGAAAATCAGTCCAACAGGGCACACAGGAGGACAACGCTCTCCATCAGTGAGAGGAACTTTTGGATGCTGAAGTCCAGGTTCCGCTGCCTCCTCAAGACCAGCAGAGGCCTACTGTACAGACCTGAGACGTGCTGTAAGATCATCGCCACATGTGCCATACTACACAATAACGCCAAGAGGAAGGGTCTGCACAACATCACCATTGAGGACGAATCTGACTCAGATGATGAATTACCATCACTACAGGTGCAGCAGGATGAGGCACATACAGCAGAGGTTTGTGCACAACGCACAGAGATCACCAACAACTATTTTTGAGGTACAAGTGATTACAACATCTAAGAAATGAACATGATCGATATGCATGGTGCATAACTGAAAGATGATCTTTTATTCAGGCTGTGACAATAATGTATCTCTACTAAATCAATAGATCCATTGCGGATGTACCATTGTGTCAACTAGGCAACAAAGTATATAATTACAAACAGACAAACAGTAGACTTATGACTCTGAGTGTTCAGTGGATTCACTTCTTCTGGCTTCTGGGTTTGGGTGCCTTGTCAGTAACACTGGCCTGTGGAAGTGTGGACATGTCAGACCAAGAAGTGTTTAGGCGTGCCTGTCTGGTACCACATGCCTGCATAGATGTGCCACTGAGGCTTGAGCCCTGTTTGCTCTCAGGTGGGGCCAGGATGTTGGGGACACAGAGGTTGTGGGGTTGTATTTTTTCAAGGACTGTGGTCAGTTGAACTAGCCAATGTGCAACAGCCTGACAGCAGTACCCGATGTCATTCTGTATGTTTACAGCTCTCCTTGCTAGAGTTGTTGTGGCTACTTCCAGACAGTTTATGGAATGGGTAAAGGCATCAAGGCATGCCAGGTGCTGCCTGTGCTTCTGTCTCTGCACATGGTGCTCCTTCTCCATGGCAGCAATCCACCAGTATTGCCCTTTCTGCAATTGCTCCATCGAGCTTGACATTCTTAGCAGATGCCTATTGACAGTCCTGATTTGTTTGGTTTGCAGGTGGTGTACAGAGATGATGGGCTTCTCCAGACCACCAAACACAGGAGACCTCTCTGCTATGTCATCTGACACATTCTCAATGTGGACAGTTTCTGTTTGGCCTCTATTCTGTCTGTGTGTCCCTGCTTTGGGATTGTCCCTCATCACCGTCCACAAAGTCCGGTAGTGGTGCAACTGTTGCTCTCCTAGCAGTTGGAGTTTGATGGGCATAGGAGTTGGTAATGGTCTGTCCTCCAATTCCACATGTGTGACAGTAGTTTCTTCAGCCTCAATTGTTTCTGATGTCCTGAGAGTGATCTGTGCAAATACATGTATATAGTTAGTGTAAATAAATGGCTAATATATACCCACTGCAATGTTGTAACTGTGTATCATGTGTTTGTGACATGTCTGTGATGTACAGATATGTGTGGAGTAGTCATCAGCACACAGTACAGCTTGCAACTTTGGTGTACTACAACTCCCATGATGCGTTGCCAATGTAGGGCAAGCATCTCAATTGAGTTATTTATGCTGTGATGTTTTATTTAGGGGAATTGCAAACATTATGATATTTTAAGTATGAAAAGGGGAGTCGACTTACTGTGGCTGGTCTCTGAAGGTTTGGAGGTGTCAATGTCTGACATTCCCACCACACTTTCCGGAATCAGTGTCTTCTCGGGTATGCAGACAGAATATTGAGTTGGAAATGTCGACCTACACAAATATGGAGTTGGAAATATCGTGGCACAGAAGTATCGACAGCAAGAATATCGTGGTCAAGAATATCGAATTTAAGGTAAGAAATATCATTTTCAAAAATATTGAAGTCATTAATATTGTTTGCAAAAATATAGTTGTTTAAAATATCAATTTTTTAATTAGTATTCTGTATTTTAGTTTATATTTTAAATGTATGTGATGTATGTTTGTATAAGTATTGTTTGTTTTTTAATATATGTGTTAAATTTTTAGTAGTTATCAATTTTATTTTAATTAAATTTTGCGTTATTTAGTTCTGTAGTGGATTGTGGGTTTATAGGGGAATAGGATGGGAAGTAATTTAATTCTAATAAATTAATGAATATTTTTTAATGAATATTATTTATTTAATTGAGATTTTATATTGCTAATTGTGGGAAGTAATTTATTTGTAATTAATTATTAATTGGTTGTTAATTAATATTAATTAATTAATTAATTGGTAATTAATTATGGTAATTGTGTAATTTTTTTAAGGTGTGGGTTGTGGGGTTTGTAGGGGTAAAGGGTGGGAAGTAATTTTTGATTAATTTATAATTAGTTGTTAATTTATATTAATTAATTGATTGTAAATTAACTATGGAAATGTTGTTATTAATTTTAGGTGCGGGTTATGGGGTTTATAGGAGTATAGGGTGGGAAGTAATTTATTTGTAGTTAATTATTAATTAGTTGTTAATTAATATTAATTAATTAATTAATTTATAATTCATTGTGGTAATCGTGTAATTTTTTAAGGTGCGGGTGGTGGGGTTTATTTGGGTAAAGGGTGAGAAGTAATTTTTGATTAATTAATAATTAGTTGTTAATCTATATTAACTAATTGATTGTAAATTAACTATGGAAATTGTGTAATTAATTTTAGGTGCGGGTTGTGGGGTTTATAGGGGTAAAGGGTGGGAAGTAATTTATATGTAATTAATTATTAATTAGTTGTTAATTAATATTAATTAATTAATTGGTAATTAATTATGGTAATTGTGTCATTTTTTAAGGTGCGGGTTGTGGGGTTTATAGGGGTTAAGGGTGCAAAGTAATTTATGATTAATTAATAATTAGTTGTTAATTTATATTAATTAATTGATTGTAAATTAATTATGGAAATTGTGTAATTAATTTTAGGTGCTGGTTGTGGGGTTTATAGGGGTAAAGGGTGGGAAGTAATTTATTTGTAATTAATTATTAATTAGTTGTCAATTAATTGTTGATTATTAAATATGGAAATTGCGTAATTCATTTTAGGTGTGGGTTGTGGGGTTTATAGGGATAAAGGGAGGGAGTGAATTAATTTTACTTACTTTATAATTAGTTGTTAAATATACTATTGGTTTTTGTAATTGAAAATAAGTTTTAATTTTGTAATTAATTTTTAACAGTTTAATTTTAGCTGTGCATTGTGGGGATTATAGGGGTAAAGTGTGGGAAGTTAATTAATTTTTATGAGTTTTAATTTGTTTTTTAATTATTAATATTTCTTTAATTGGTAATTAATTATGTGAATTATGGAAGTACATTTTTTCTACAATTTAGATGTGGTTTGTGAATTGCTGGTACATATGTGCCACACATTCTTCTGTCAGGAGCTCCAGCTCCTTTTCAGAAAACTTGAACTTCCTCTTCCTGCTCTCAGAATCCTTGTCCCCTTCTTCTTTGGCCATGGTGCAGTTCAGTCACAGGTATTCCCTTGCCAGTGGTGATACAGGTGCACCCCTCCCTTCCAGCACCTTCCTAGGCTTCTGGGTTGTGGCCACATCCTGTACTTCTTAACCTCCTGGTCTGACATCATCATTCTACATCCAGAATGCGACTTTTCCTAATTTGCGATTTCCTATTAGAAATCGCTATTTTGCGATTTCCAAAATTGTGATTTCCTAATTGCAATTGCGTATCCATAGGAATAGCTGTTAGTGGAATCGGCGGTTACATACATCGAGTTTTGCGATTCGCTAATAGCGATTTTTATGGATTCGCTATTTGAAAATTGCAAATCCTAACTTTTGAACATATGTCCCTTGGTCCACTGTTTCTGGATCCACAGTCCCTTGAGTCTCCCTTAAGGCCTTTTGTGCTCTGGTGGAGAAACACACCTACTCAGAGAGACCCAGCATTGCGGCATGGGTCCTTCTCTCCACCTCTGCCCAAGCAGATGTTTCCAGGTCGTTGCCCAAAAGACACTCCACTGGGATGGCAGGGGACACAGCTACTTTCTTACGGTCAGCAACCCTTCCCCACTCAAAGTGTATCACAGCTATGGGATGTGACTTTGTTACATTGTCAGAGTTCACTATCTCATTGACTTAATCTTGTACAATCTGGCTAGGGGAAACCAGCTTGGCCATAACCATGGCTATGCTGGTACCTTTATCCCTAAAGGCCTGAACGTCTACCCCATTGATTCTTGGCCACTGCCTATACTTTACCATACTGACAGGCCAGTGGGCCAAAGGTTAAATTTTCTCAACACCCGTCGTAACTAATGTGGCTTCAGTGTAATCCCTTCAATCCCTAGGGACAACTTCCACTCCAATCCCTGCACTGGCAATTCCCTTGGAACTATCACCAGTGAGTGATGTATTTGTGCATGTAGGATCTCCCTTCTTGTGCCCTGGCTGTCAACAGCCATAGCACATCGCAGCCTTCGATGGGTCAAAGTTCTTTCCCTGATACACTGCCCCTTTTGTAAGTAGGATGTGGCTCTGGACTCTTCACCATGGGCATCCTTTGGGGCCTCTTTAGGTTTCACACACTTTTTAAACCTCCCCCATCCTTTCCATGAAGGGGGAACATGGCCCACCTTTTTTCTTTCAACTCCTTGGGACTTCTTGGGTACTCTAGTGCGCAACCATTCATCAGCTGTCTTCCCCAGCTCCCTAGGGCTAGACAGCTTAGAGTCTACCAGACGCTGGTGTAACTTCTCTGAGGTACAATTTGTAAGAATGTGCTTTTACCACTAAATGGTAAGAGTGCTTATAGGTGTCTACTTTGTTACCCTTAATCCAGCCCTCTAGTGACTTCACAGAGGAATCTACAAACTCTACCCATGTCTGTGTCACTCCCTTATGTGTACTCCTAAACCTTTGCCTGTACTCCTCAGGAGTAAGGCCAAATAGCTCAATGAGTGCCTCCTTCATGTGGACATAAGATTCTGCCACCTCGTCATCGAGTTTAAGTTATCTATCTCTCCCTACTGTAGGTATCAGTTCCCATAGCAAGTACCCCCAGAGTTGTGCACTCGCCCACCACATCCTAAGAGCTCTCTCATAGGATGCTAGCCACTTGTCTATGCCATCCCCCTCAGTGTATTTGGCAACAATCCCCTTGGGCAGCCTGGGATCAGAGGCACCACCTGGTATTAATTCTGCTTCCCTGCTGCCCCTATTTCCTTGGGGACTCATCCCAAGCTTGACCCTTCTTTCTTCTAGGGTCAATTTCTTCTGCTCCAAGGCCAGCTTCCTCTTCTGGATCTCCAAGATGCTGAGCTGGACTGATAGGTTTTGTGGTCTTCTCACTGAAAAGGAGCTTTTTGCACTCCCGGACGGGGAGTTCCCTCTTTATCTGATTCTGGTAACTCCACTTGCATTGTCATACCCTTCCTGGTCATCAAACTCTACTACACCCCCTTCATCTCCACTGTCAGTGGTGGTAATCTCCTCCTCCAGTTGGATCTGAGCCCTCCTTGATTCTTCCCAAACTTTGAGGGCTCTTTGCAAGATCTTCCTTGGATGCAGTGTTTCCAGAATACATTTTTCTCTCCCTGCACAGGGATCTCATAGTAGTGATCTTGAGTGTGGGCAAGGTAGCCAAGTCGATTCCCCTACTCTCCATCTTTGAAGACGTTTTGTAGGAAAGGGTTTTTGCTACTAAAACATCTCTTCTAGAGAACAGGTGCCCTTGGAAGTTTCTGAACTGCAAAAAACTTGTGACCATTTTCTTGACGTTGACTTGGCAGCCTCTTATCAGCGGTGATCAATTATTGGTTGTATGGTACAGCTAAACACAAGTTCTGGATCCCACTGCTAGGCACCATTATGAGGATCTTGAGTGTACTATATGATATAGCTGTGGGGCCTTATGGAGTACATTCACAGACACCATCTTGCGTCCAGTCAGTATTGTTTACTTAACCTTATCTCAACCCTGGTTAGCTGTGGTTGTGAGCAGTATGACTTGGTAAAGGAACTTAGAGCCTGATTATGATGGCGGAAGGACCGCCACCGCAGGGCCGGCGGTGGCAACCGCCGGCCCTGCGGTGGCGGTCCTTCCGCCATCGAACGCTATTTCCCACCGCCAGATTAGGATGGCGGTGGGAACATGACTGCGTCCACAGCGGACGCAAAGACACGTCCGCCGCCAGCAATCGTACCGATTGCCTGGCGGACGGTCCAGGGAGCCCAAAATGGTGGCGGTGCCTAGCAGGCACCGTCCACCAGATTAGGATGCAGGCAAACACCGGCCTTTCCATGGCGGCGATGCCGCCATGGAAAGGCATACAGAGTTCTGCTACGGGGCCCGTTGCGGGCCCCCGGGGGGTGGGGGGCTGCACTTGGGGGGTACCTATGGTACACCCCTACATTGCCATGCTCAAGGTGGCAGGCACCGTGCAGTGCCTGTCACGTTGTGCATCGCAATGCAAAATATGGTTGTTTAACATTGCGTACGGTGCCGCAGCCAGCAGCACCGTCCGCAATGTTAAACTACCAGGATGCGCCCGCCAGTGTAGTGGGCGCATCCTAATACGGCGGGCGGGACTGGCGCACCTATGGCGGACGGTCCCAGCTCCGCAGGGATGGCGGGCGGACGTAAGTCTGCCCGCCATCCTAATAGGCCCCTTAGTGTGAGGCATTTAACACCACCAAACATCTAAATAATAAAATCACACACCAATAAAAAGACATGACAACAACTTATAGAAATAGAGCGTATTTTTATGAATTTTTAGAGACCTTTATCATTAAAATCCACCAGAAGGATCCAGAGATAAAGATTTTCTAAGCTTTTATAACTTTTAAATGCAACTGGAAAAAAGCACTGGTCATCAAAAAGGGTGTAAACTTTTCAAAAGTTTGGAAAGTTAGTGTGGGTATTCCAGCCCGAGTTAGGTGACCAAATCCGACAGGGACAAGGTCCAGTGGCCCAATATGGATGCTTTGGACAGTTACCTGGCCACCAAAGTGTTTTTAGAGCAAGTTCCTGTTAGACCTGGTATCATTGGCGTGAGTCTCCCTTCCATTTTTTACTGATTGCCTCCTCCGTTTTGATATGTTTTTGCTGGTTTTATGCTTTGGGCACTGTGCCACTGCTATTCAGTGCCACAGTGCAAGTGCTCCCTATGTTAAATTGATGTATGGATTAGTGACTCCATGATTGGGTTATTTGATTTACTTGTCAGACCCTAGTATAGTGCACCATGGGTGCCCAGGGCCTGTAAATCAAATACTGCTGGTGGGCTTGCAGCACTGGTTGTGCCACCCACAGAAGCAGCTTGTAAAGTGTGTCTCAGGCCTGCCATTGCAGAGCCTGTGTGCAGTCTGTGACTGCCATGTTGACTTGGCAAGTGCACCCACTTGCCAGTCCCTAAACCTTCCCTTATCTTCATATCAGACACCCCTAAGGTAGGCCCAAGGGCAGGGTGCATTGTAAGTATAAGGTAGGACAGGCCCTGGTGTGTGTGGCATGTCCTAATAGTGAATTACAGCCATTTTCGTTTTTCACTATTGCAAGGCTACCTGTTCCCCATAGGCCAGAATGGGCAGTTTGATTATTACATCTTATAACCCTAACTGACCCAGGGAACATGGTAGAAAAACGAATTTAGTACGCCTGAACTCAGAATGATAAAATACATCTTTTAGTGAAGTTGATTTTAACAATCTGTGTTTGAAAATACCACTTTTTTAGAAAGTGTGTATTTTCTTGCCTAACCTTCCAAACCTGCCTCTGATAGGCTGTGTATTGTGTGTCTGACTTTGTGAGTGACAGGGGCTGGGGGTGGCTCCAGGAGACAGGGTGAGTCAGCACAGGGCTGAATAGAGAGATCTGCATCCAAGTGGTGGGAGGAGTAAGCACCTGGGTCTGAATAGGGCTGTGCCTGCCTTCCACAATGCTGGTTCCGCCTCCTGCTGGGCGACTGAGCACCCTGCCCCACATTCTGAAAGGCCAGAAGGAGTCCTGTAAACAAAGTGCTCCAGGACTGACCAGAACTGGTTTTGGACTAGGCAAAGGCCTCTCTGCCTTCAGAGAACAAAGAGAAAAGGTGTATAAAAGGGGACCCAGACCCCTAGGAAATCAGATCACTTCTGGAACAACAAGACAACCCTTTGCCAAGGAGAAGAACCAAGGAAGCTGCAGGATTTGGACTGCCCCTCTGCCAAGTGTGCTGTTTGCTGGGTTGGCCTGCAGTGGTTTCTTCATTGCCAAGGAAAGGAGAAGGAACTTTTAAAGAACTTTCATCATCTTGCAGAATATTACTCCAAGGGCTTGAATTTGTGCTTGCCTCCTGCTGAAGTCTCAGGGCCAAAAGACTTCACCACCAGCTCCCTCCTGAATTCCCTTGCTGGGGATTCTGTCTGCTGAGACCTGCGTGTCGCTGGGAGCTGGAAGCGCGACGCAACGAGAAGAAGCGTGTCACCCTCGTAGCTGTTGCCGTCGCATCGCCGGAGAAGCGTGTCGCCGCCACAGAGGCTGCCGCTGCATCACCAGAGAAGCGTGTCTTCGTCAACAACCGCTGAGTGTCGCATCACCGGAGAAGCGTGTCGCCACCGCAAGGGTCGCTGTCGCATCACCGGAGAAGCGCGTCGCAGGGCCTGTCGCGGCTCCAAAGGTACAGAGTTCACCGCACGGCCTTCGGCATGCACACATCGTCTTCACATCGTCGCATCAAGGGCGCCATCTTATCGCATCGCACCGGATTATCGCATCGCATCGAGGCGTCATCTTGCGCATCGCAACCGGAACGCAGTACGAGAACCTACGCATCACCTCCTCTCCGGTAAGGATCAAGATGCATCCCCTACTCTGTGCAAGCATTGAGGCGCGACGCATCGTCTCCCCCGAAGCAAGGAACCGACGCATCTCCATCCCTGCGAACCTTTTGTTTGTTTTGCGTTACGTATCCAGGTACTTTTGTGAGAACTTTGTCGCATTTATCATCAACTTGAACTAAGTAACTTCACCATCTTTTAAGAGTATTTTCAGTACAGTATTGTGGATTTTTGTCGTTTTGTGGTCTTGTGATAAGTCTATATAAAGAATACTTATTTTTATAAAACCTGTATGGTGTCCATCTGTAGTGTTTTCACTGTATTACTGTATGTGTTCACAAATGCTTAACATACTGCCTCTTAGATAAGCCTGCCTGCTCGTGCCAAGCTACCAAGGGGGTAAGCAGGGGTTATCCAGGTGTGTAATCCCCTTTCCCTGACTTAGAAGCAAGGGTCCCTATTTGGACAAAGGTGTATACCCTTGCCAACTAGAGACCCCCAGTTCTAACATTGGTGGGCAGCGGTGAGGATTTGGACCTGCATTTGTGACTCATATACAGTGATTGGTGTACACTACTAGTGAGTGCAGACCAAACGCGACCACATACTTTATGGTAGTGTTTTTTTTCCTTGGACTGTTATTTTTCTGAGAACTGCCAATTCTTATTGCCATGAGTCCACCAGCATCTGTTGCATCTATGGATCTAGATTTTGAGGAGGAGAGGTTAGAAAGCTACACTTTGAAACAGCTCAAGCATCTCTGCAAGCAATTGAAAGTTGCTACACCAGGCATTTCTAAAAAGGATGACTATCAGAAGGCGCTGAGGGCCTGGGTAGAAGCAAGAAATGACCCTGAGTTGGTGGTGGAGCCAGCTGGAGATGCAGATGGGCAACTGGATAGGCCAGTGTTTCCAGCCAGGGGAGGGGTACCGTCCCCACCTGGCAGTAGCATCTCTTCCAAACACCTGTCCCCCAGAGAGTTGGAAGACAGGGAGAGAAATAGGGTGCACAAGCTGGAGATGGCAAGGCTCAAAATGGAGGGTCAGAGGGACCTAGAAAATAGCAGGATGTCCTTGGAAAGAGAGAAAATGTGGTTGGAACATGAGAGAATGTTGAGGGAGTTGGAGCTGAAACCGCAGGGCTTAGGAATCAACCCCTCTGGTGGCAGCACACCATCTGTGCCTGCAGAAGGTAAAGTTTATATTCCCAAAGATATCATCAAAGAGTTTCACAGACAGGAAGATATTGGGCAGTGGTTTGCAGCCTATGAGATAGCAATGTTGGCCCACCGGGTCCCTGAGAAGGATTGGGGAGCGGGGTTGTGGAGCCGCTTTGTGAGTGATGGGAGGGATACCTTGTTAAACCTGCCCAGTGAGAATAGGATGTCTTATGCCCATATGAAGGAAGCCCTTATGACAAGGTATGGTTTGACCCCAGAACTCTATAGACAGAGGTTCAGATATTGTAAGAAACTGGAGGCAACTACCTGGGTGGAGTATCAGTCTTTCTTTTGCAAAGCTATGGAAGGTTGGGTGAAGGGTAGCAAAGTAGATACTTTTGAAGCTCTCTATGATTTGTTTGCATGGGAGCACTTGTCTGCTAACTGTTTTCCAGAGCTACGCCAGCACCTTATTGATAGCAAGTTAACTAACCCTAGGAAACTTGCTGAGGAGGCGGACCACTGGGTAAGCACCCGGGTCCACAAGGGTCATGTGGGAGACTCCGCCAAGGGTGGGCAGGGTCCCCAGCAGAAGAGTGGGGGGGACAAGGGTAAACAGAGGGAGTTCCAAAAAGGGCCCCAAAGTAATTCCCAAGGGAACCAAGGGAAGGGTTCCCAGCCTCCCCCTGAGAAGAAGCAAGAGGCCCCGACAGGTAAACCTGTTCAGAGGGGCCCCTGTAAATGTTTTACTTGTGGTCAATTGGGCCACCGTTGGTATGATCCTCAGTGTCCCATGAGAGATCCCAAAGCACCACCCCGTCAGATTGCCAGTGTAGCCCTGGGGGGGGGAGGAGGTGGGTGCCCAAGGTGGGTGGGATCCCGCAGAGATGTCCCTTGTCTCATTAGGGGACTTAGAGATGGTCCCTAAAACTCAGCTGCCTGATAACACTAAAAAGTACAGGCAGTGGGTGACCATCAATGGCCATAGGGTGGAAGCTCTAAGAGACACCGGTGCAAGTGTGACAGCTGTCAGTTGTCGGTTGGTGTCCAAAGAGCTGGTTGTCCCCCATGCATTCTTCCCTGTTGTCGCTGCAGACAACTCACAGAGCCAGTGTGAGGTGGCACAAGTTCCCTTTGAGTGGGGGGGGTCTCCGGTACTTTCCAAGTTGCTGTGAGGCCAGCCATGCCTGTTGATTGTCTGTTGGGCAATGATTTAGAGGACTCCCCTTGGGCTAAGGTGGAGAGAAGGTCTCATTTGGAGATGTTGGGTCTGCCTGAGTGGGCGTGTGTAACCACTCGGTCCATGGCGGCCAGTAAGGGTGATCAAGAGGTTCTGGAGCCTGAGAATACGGCCCAGACCCCTGCCTTAAAGAGAAGAGGTGGGGGCGCGGGAAACCAGCCCCCATAGTTCCCACGGTCCAGGAGGAGGCAGACCTTGAGGGGGATGCCCTGGAACCTACAGGGGAACAAGTTGCTGAACTGGGAGACCAGCCTGAGCTGTCCCATTGGCAGCAAGAAGGAGGTCCCTCCAGGGAGGAATTTTGTGAGGAGCAAAGGAAGTGCCCTTCTCTTGAGGGTTTGAGGCAACAGACCACAAACCAGGCAGCAGGTGATCAGTCTGGATCACATTGGATCTACTGGGAGAACGACCTCCTGTATAGCGAGCCTAAGGTTGCTGAGCCTAGGTCAGCCCGTGTGCTGGTGGTACCCCAGCGCTTCAGAGCCTTCCTACTGGGTTTGGCTCATGACGTTCCTTTAGCTGGACATCTGGGGCAGAACAAAACCTTTGAAAGGCTTGATTCCCATTTTCATTGGCCCCAGATGCGCAAGAGTTCAGATACTCATTGTAGGACCTGCCAAACTTGCCAGGCAAGTGTGAAAAGTGGAAGGAAGCACAAGGCTCCCCTCCAACCTTTCCCTGTAGTCAGTACCCCCTTTGAACGGGTGGGCATTGACATTGTGGGGCCACTGGACCCCAAGACAGCCATGGGCAACAGGTTTATCCTGGTCTTGGTGGACCATGCTACCCGGTACCCGGAAGCCATCCCTCTCAGGACAGTGACGGCCCCCGTGGTGGGACGTGCGCTGATGGGGGTTTTTTCCCGTGTGGGGTTCCCTGAGAGGTGGTGTCAGACCGTGGTACCAACTTCATATCTAACTATATGAAGTCCCTGTGGAAGGAGTACGGTGTTACCTATAAGTTCACCACTCCTTGCCACCCCCAAGGTAATGGGCTGGTTGAGAGATTCAACCGGACCCTTAAGGGCATGATTATGGGTCTTGAGGAACCTATGAGGCGTAAGTGGGACGTCCTCTTGCCATGCCTGTTGTTTGCTTACCATGAGGTGCCTCAGAAGTCCTTAGGGTTCAGCCCCTTTGAGCTGCTGTATGGTCACCCGGTAAGAGGACCTTTGAGTCTGGTCAAGGAAGGCTGGGAGCAATCTCCCAGGAAACCTCCCCAGGATGTATATAACTACATGCTGGCCTTCAGGAACCAGACTCGGCGTTTCAGAGAACTCGTTCAGGCGAACCTGGAAGCCAGCCAGGAAGAGATGAAGCGGTGGTACGATCAGAATGCCACTCTGATTGAGCTTCAGCCTGGACAGAAAGTTTGGGTCATGGCCCCTGTGGAGCCCTGTGCGCTCCAGGACAGGTGGACCGGTCCATTTGAGGTGGTGGACCGCAAGAGTGATGTCACCTATCTGGTGAACTTGCGGTCTCCCAGGAACCCTTTGCGGGTCCTGCATGTTAACCGCCTGAAGCCCCACTTAGAAAGGTCCGAAGTGGGCATGCTCCTAGCGACAGATGATGGAATGGAGGAGGAGACTGAGCCTCTTCCTGACCTCCTGTCTGCAGCGGAGCAAGATGGGTCAGTGGAGGGTGTTGGCCTCTCTGCCACACTGACCCCTGAACAGCAGCAATATTGTCGCCAACTGCTGGGGCAATTCCCTGATTTGTTCTCCCTGGTTCCTAGTGTCACTGAGTGGTGCGTCCATGATGTGGACACTGGGGACAGTCCTCCTGTGAAGCACAAGGCTTACAGAGTGACTGACAGGGTCAGAGCTTACATTAAGGAGGAGGTCTCCAAGATGTTTGCCTTAGGGGTGATTGAGTCCTCTAACAGTCCTTGGGCCAGCCCAGTGGTTTTGGTCCCAAAGGCTGCCGCGCCCTGGTGCCACACCCGAACTCCGGTTCTGTGTGGACTACCGAGGACTCAATTCAGTCACCAGGACTGACGCGCACCCCATCCCCAGAGCTGATGAGCTCATTGATCGGTTGGGAGCTGCCCGGTACCTCAGCACGTTTGATTTGACGTCTGGGTACTGGCAGATTGCCTTAACCAATGGGGCCAAGGAGAGGTCAGCATTCTCCACACCAGATGGGCACTACCAATTCCGGGTTATGCCCTTTGGGATGAAGAATGCCCCTGCCACCTTTCAGAGGTTGGTCAACCAGGTGTTGGACGGACTGGAAGATTTCAGTGCCACCTATCTGGATGACATTGCGGTGTTTAGTTCCACTTGGGAAGAACATCTGTGCCACCTCTGGGAAGTGTTGATGGCGCTGCGGAAGGCAGGCCTCACAATCAAGGTGAGTAAGTGCCAGATTGGGCAGGGTTCTGTGGTGTACTTGCGGCACCAGGTATGAAGCGGCCAGGTGGCGCCCCTACAGCCCAAGATTGATACCATCCTGGCATGGGAACCCCCTAAGACTCAGACACAGGTGAGAGCCTTTTTAGGACTCACGGGGTACTACAGGAGGTTTGTCAAGGGGTATGGCAACATTGTTGCACCCTTGACTGAGCTGACTTCCAGGAAGCAGCCCAAGAAAGTGAACTGGACTGACACCTGTCAGAAGGCTTTTGACGCCCTGAAGACTGCCATGTGCACAGCACCCGTGCTTCAGGCGCCCAACTTCTCAAAAGAATTCATTGTTCAAACGGACGCTTCAGAGCATGGTGTGGGGGCTGTTCTATCACAGATTAATGAGGAAGGCCTAGACCAACCTGTAGCCTTCATCAGTAGGAGGTTACTTCCACAGGAACAGAGGTGGAGTGCAATTGAGCGTGAGGCATTTGCTGTGGTCTGGGCACTGAAGAAGCTGAGACCATACTTGTTTGGGACTCACTTCCTGGTTCAGACCGACCACAGGCCCCTCAGATGTCTAATGCAGATGAGGGGTGAGAACCCAAAGTTGTTGAGGTGGTCCATTTCCCTACAGGGTATGGACTTCACGGTGGAACACCGCCCTGGTACAGAACACGCCAATGCTGATGGTCTGTCCAGATTTTTCCGCCTTAGTGAAGAGGACTACCTAGGGAAGGGTAGTTCTCCCCACATTTCAGCTGGAGGGGACACGTGTTAGACCTGGTATCATTGGCGTGAGTCTCCCTTCCATTTTTTACTGATTGCCTCCTCCGTTTTGATATGTTTTTGCTGGTTTTATGCTTTGGGCACTGTGCCACTGCTATTCAGTGCCACAGTGCAAGTGCTCCCTATGTTAAATTGATGTATGGATTAGTGACTCCATGATTGGGTTATTTGATTTACTTGTCAGACACTAGTATAGTGCACCATGGGTGCCCAGGGCCTGTAAATCAAATACTGCTGGTGGGCTTGCAGCACTGGTTGTGCCACCCACAGAAGCAGCTTGTAAAGTGTGTCTCAGGCCTGCCATTGCAGAGCCTGTGTGCAGTCTGTGACTGCCATGTCGACTTGGCAAGTGCACCCACTTGCCAGTCCCTAAACCTTCCCATATCTTCATATCAGACACCCCTAAGGTAGGCCCAAGGGCAGGGTGCATTGTAAGTATAAGGTAGGACAGGCCCTGGTGTGTGTGGCATGTCCTAATAGTGAATTACAGCCATTGTCGTTTTTCACTATTGCAAGGCTACCTGTTCCCCATAGGCCAGAATGGGCAGTTTGATTATTACATCTTATAATCCTAACTTACCCAGGGAACATGGTAGAAAAACGAATTTAGTACGCCTGAACTCAGAATGATAAAATACATCTTTTAGTGAAGTTGATTTTAACAATCTGTGTTTGAAAATACCACTTTTAGAAAGTGTGTATTTTCTTGCCTAACCTTCCAAACCTGCCTCTGCTAGGCTGTGTATTGTGTGTCTGGCTTTGTGAGTGACAGGGGCTGGGGGTGGCTCCAGGAGACAGGGTGAGTCAGCACATGGCTGAATAGAGAGATCTGCATCCAAGTGGTGGGAGGAGTAAGCACCTGGGTCTGAATAGGGCTGTGCCTGCCTTCCACAATGCTGGCTCCGCCTCCTGCTGGGCGACTTAGCACCCTGCCCCACATTCTGAAAGGCCAGAAGGAGTCCTGTAAACAAAGTGCTCCAGGACTGACCAGAACTGGTTTTGGACTAGGCAAAGGCCTCTCTGCCTTCAGAGAACAAAGAGAAAAGGTGTATAAAAAGGGGACCCAGACCCCTAGGAAATCAGATCACTTCTGGAACAACAAGACGACCCTTTTGCCAAAGAGAAGAACCAAGGAAGCTGCAGGAGTTGGACTGCCCCTCTGCCAAGTGTGCTGTTTGCTGGGTTGGCCTGCAGTGGTTTCTTCATTGCCAAGGAAAGGAGAAGGAACTTTTAAAGAACTTTCATCATCTTGCAGAATATTACTCCAAGGGCTTGAATTTGTGCTTGCCTCCTGCGGAAGTCTCAGGGCCAAAAGACTTCACCACCAGCTCCCTCCTGAATTCCCTTGCTGGGGATTCTGTCTGCTGAGACCTGCGTGTCGCTGGGAGCTGGAAGCGCGACGCAACGAGAAGAAGCGTGTCGCCCTCGTAGCTGTTGCCGTCGCATCGCCGGAGAAGCGTGTCGCCGCCACAGAGGCTGCCGCCGCATCACCAGAGAAGCGTGTCTTCGTCAACAACCGCTGAGTGTCGCATCACCGGAGAAGCGTGTCGCCACCGCAAGGGTCGCTGTCACATCACCGGAGAAGTGCGTCGCAGGGCCTGTCGCGGCTCCAAAGGTACAGAATTTGCCGCACGGCCTTCGGCGTGCACGCATCGTCTTCACATCGTCGCATCAAGGGCGCCATCGCATCGCACCGGATCATCGCATCGCATCGAGGCGTCATCTTGCGCATCGCAACCGGAACGCAGCACGAGAACCTACGCATCACCTCCTCTCTGGTAAGGATCAAGACGCATCCCCTACTCTGCGCAAGCATTGAGGCGCGACGCATCGTCTCCCCCGAAGCAAGGAACCAATGCATCTCCATCCCTGCGAACCTTTTGTTTGTTTTGCGTTATGCATCCAGGTACTTTTGTGAGAACTTTGTCGCATTTATCATCAACTTGAACTAAGTAACTGCACCATCTTTTAAGAGTATTTGCAGTACAGTATTGTGGATTTTTGTCGTTTTGTGGTCTTGTGATAAGTCTATATAAAGGATACTTATTTTTATAAAACCTGTGTGGTGTCCATCTGTAGTGTTTTCGCTGTATTACTGTATGTGTTCACAAATGCTTAACACACTGCCTCTTAGATAAGCCTGCCTGCTCGTGCCAAGCTACCAAGGGGGTAAGCAGGGGTTATCCAGGTGTGTAATCCCCTTTCCCTGACTTAGAAGCAAGGGTCCCTATTTGGACAAAGGTGTATACCCTTGCCAACTAGAGACCCCCAGTTCTAACAGTTCCAAACCCTGCAGCACAACCGCCATAGAAGTCAAGGTCCTGATGCTGAGGGATGTAGGTAAAGATGCTCAAAAGAATGCTCCAATTGTGGTGCGGTCAACGGGGGTGTCTCGTGGTGGTTCCTTGGATAACAGGTGTCGTTGGGTGACTTTGGCTATGAAGATTAAGGTCCCACAAAGTTCTCTACGTTGTAGTATTCAGGCACCTTATGCAACACTACTGGTCTCGCACACAGCGGTTAGATGCAGACTCTTTGGTGGGAACTGGTGTCCCTTGGGTGCGATGAATCCAAACTTTGACAGTACTCCCAGGGCCAGCAGACTTGGATGCAAGTTTTGGCTATCTCAGATAGTCTCTTCGTGGTGCCCGGCGAGTAGTAGACTTTTGAGGTGGCTACCAACTTGTCAAGTCAAGTCATCAAGTAAAAGAGCCTTTATTTCAGCACTATCAATATAGGCCATAAAAGTACATTAAACTGATAAAATATACAGTTGAAAACAACAAATGAATAAAATCAGACTCTCCTGCCCGGATTGCTTTGCAGAGAAATGAGGCAACACTTAAACAAATAACTGGAGTTTCCATAGCACAAAAAAAGCACATTGCGGCTTTATAATGCCTGACTTTATGGGGCCGATTCCGATCGTAAACCGTACCGACCGACTCGGACCTGGAATGGAGACCGACCAACACGGACCTGCGCTGTACGACCCGCGCAGTACGATGCCTTGTGTGTGATTTACAACCCACCCGCACGGAACACAAGCCGCACAATCGAACCGTTCGGAAATCATTGATTCGCCCGTAAATTGACCGGGAATCGTACCGACCGACACGCATTAGGAATTGACGCGAGCGAAACGTACCTGCGATGCACGAGCCGCGTAGTACGATGCAATACGTGTGAACCGTGACCGACTCGCACGGAGCACGAGCATGAAAACCGAGACGTACAGCAAATAGTGACTAGCAAACAATAGATCCCTTTGCGTCCACCAACGTTGAAACACAGCAGATTGCCAGTGTGACAGACTCGGATCACCCCGCGCTAGCCACAGGCAGCATCCGACCCGGTCAAACGAACGTCTCCATCATGCACAACAAAAGCAAATGAAATAAGACAAAACATTTTTTTAAAAAGCAATGACACAGCCAATTTATAAATAAAAAAAAAAAAAAGGAACAAAGACACACCCACAACTCCAACTATATAAAGGCCAGAAATCCCTACCATGATCCTTTGCAAACTACAGGCATAGGACAGCAGACAACCCCACCACACTGCAGAGACACACCACAACTCACACAACACACAACAACTACACCATTTGCACCACTCAAAAACTAAATCACATATTCACTGACAAACTCACACCCACCACACTCACTTACACCCTCACATACACATCAATCACCACAACCACCCAGCACCATGCCCCCCAAGAAGAATCCAAAGTTCACAGATAGTGAGTTGGAAGTCATGATAGACGAAATACTCAGGGTTGTTTGGCACATTGGTCCAACAGACCCCCATGTCACAGAAAACCAAGATGTGGGAGAGGATTGTCGACAAGGTTAACACACAAGCTCCTTGTCGGCGCACAAAGGACGACATACAGAACAGGTACTATGATGTGCGCAGGAGGGTCAAGAAGCTCATCAACAGGGACCACGCCTTGAGCTCAGACACTGGCGGTGGCCCTCCTGCCAGACCAACGCCCTTCAGGACCTGGGAGGAGAAGGTGCGGGCCATCCTACCACCGGAGAGCATCCATGGATTAACAGGAATACCAGAGCCTGGTGAGTACACAAACAATATACTCAATTTTGTGCAGCAATACACATATATCACTCTCAAGGGGACTGTTAAACCAATTCCTGCCAGCAAAGCCATAGCAACTTAAAGGCAAGTATCCTGTGATGTGTATGCCAGTTACCCAAACACAATACCTGCCATCCCACAGTAAAATGGAACTACGACATAACATGTACAAACCTAACGACAAATACTGCAAGGCATTAGCATAAATCCACAACAAACACAGTCATCCATTTCGCCAACAACGTCACACCACCTCACAGGAAAGTTTAGTCAAAATGAAGGAAGGTTGGGCTGCTGGGAATGTGCATGTAGCAGAAAGCATGATGGGAGTTGCAGTCACAGCCAACAGTCCCCCCCCCGTCCCAGCAAGCTCACACTGAACCATGCTCACCTCACAGGGAGTGCAAAAGCACTGCCAAGATGGCTGACACTAGGCCCTGCTGTGGGGACCACAAAGCCCTGCTGGGACTTGGGCTCAAACAAACAATAGGACACCAATGCCTGACAACCTGAAAGGTAACTCACACTCCCTGCAATGGAAGCATGCTGCATGGTGGGATAACTGGACTGGGTGAGGAGTACTGCCTGCTCTGACCACATCTACCAGCAGGTACTTGCACACATACCCCCCTTAACACAAACGCAACACAACCCACCTAGTATAATGCATTCCCTCAGAATCCATTTAAATATCCCACAAAGATTAAACACACTGGGTTCTGCAGTGTGAAGCACATGGGCTTGTTGGTACTTTTGTGCAAACAAACACCAGGACAACACTGCCTGCTAACTTGTCAGCACAGGCACACCACCACATAAGGAAAAAGCTTCACAGGAAGTAAGGTCAGGTATTGTGGGAAGGTGGTTGTAGCCAAAAGCATGATGGGAGTTGAAGTCACAGCCAACAGTCCCCACCCACATGTCCCAGCAAGCTCCCACTGAACCATGCTCACCTCACAGGGAGTGCAAAAGCACAGCCAAGATGGCTGACACTAGGCCCTGCAGTGGGGAGAACAAGGCCCTGCTGGGACTTGGGCTCAAACAAACAACAGGACACCAATGCCTGACAGCCTGAAAGGTAACTCACACTCCCTGCAATGGAAGCATGCTGCATGGTGGGATAACTGGACTGGGTGAGGAGTACTGCCTGCTCTGACCACATCTACCAGCAGGTACTTGCACACACACCCCCCTTAACACAAACGCAACACAACCCACCTGGTATAATGCATTCACTCAGAATCCATTTAAATATCCCACAAAGTTTAAATACACTGGGTTCTGCAGTGTGAAGCACATGGGCTTGTTGGTACTTTTGTGCAAACAAACACCAGGACAACACTGCCTGCCAACTTGTCAGCACAGGCACACCACCACATAGGGAAAAAGCTTCACAGGAAGTAAGGTCAGGTATTGTGGGAAGGTGGGTGTAGCCAAAAGCATGATGGGAGTTGAAGTCACAGCCAACAGTCCCCACCCACATGTCCCAGCAAGCTCCCACTGAACCATGCTCACCTCACAGGGAGTGCAAAAGCACAGCCAAGATGGCTGACACTAGGCCCTGCAGTGGGGAGCACAAGGCCCTGCTGGGACTTGGGCTCAAACAAACAACAGGACACCAATGCCTGACAGCCTGAAAGGTAACTTACACTCCCTGTAATGGAAGCATGCTGCATGGTGGGATAACTGGACTGGGGGAGGAGTACTGCCTGCTCTGACCACATCTACCAGCAGGTACTTGCACACACACACCCCTTAACACAAACGCAACACAACCCACCTGGTATAATGCATTCCCTCAGAATCCATTTAAATATCCCACAAAGATTAAACACACTGGGTTCTGCAGTGTGAAGCACATGGGCTTGTTGGTACTTTTGTGCAAACAAACACCAGGACAACACTGCCTGCCAACTTGTCAGCACAGGCACACCACCACATAGGGAAAAAGCTTCACAGGAAGTAAGGTCAGGTATTGTGGGAAGGTGGGTGTAGCCAAAAGCATGATGGGAGTTGAAGTCACAGCCAACAGTCCCCACCCACATGTCCCAGCAAGCTCCCACTGAACCATGCTCACCTCACATGGAGTGCAAAAGCACAGCCAAGATGGCTGACACTAGGCCCTGCTGTGGGGAGCACAAGGCCCTGCTGGGACTTGGGCTCAAACAAACAACAGGACACCAATGCCTGACAGCCTGAAAGGTAACTCACACTCCCTGCAATGGAAGCATGCTGCATGGTGGGATAACTGGACTGGGGGAGGAGTACTGCCTGCTCTGACCACATCTACCAGCAGGTACTTGCACACACACACCCCTCCCACCAACACCAAAATACACACCTAGAATTATGCTCCACAAGAGAGTGAGTGAAAAGTCTCTACCAAGAACACAGACAATGGCCTCTGCTGTGGGGAGCACAAGGCCCTGCTGGGACTTGTGCTCAAACAAACAACAGGAAACTACTGACTGACAGCCTGAACGTAAATTGTGACTCCCTGCAATGGAAGCATGCCACATGGGGGATTGCCTGGCCACTGTGGGTAAAGGAGGTCCTGCAATGACTCCAAATGCCATCAATGCCGCATCAAAACACACCTTCTCTGCTCGAACAAATTGCACCCTGAGACCAGTCAGTCCAAAAGTAAATGCCTTGGCAAGATGTCTGACACATGGTCCTGATGTATGAATTGGCTGCAAGTCACACCTACGCACTGGCCAACTCAAACACATTTACACTCACAGCCATTGGAACTGTAGGTATCCTCCCACTGTCTGGAGATTCTGTGTCCCTGGGGTGTCCCCTGACCTGCCTGTGAAGGTGTGTTTCATAGATGACAATTGGGGAGATGCAGACATAGTACATAGCACCAAGCACACACAATGTCACATATACATCATTGACAGTGGACATCTGACAGTGACTAGAATGGACACACACATATAGCTGACACTGTAGCATGGTGTCATACACAAAATGTGCATTTGTGAGCTGCATGTCAATACCACATCGGTCTGCGTTGTACGCATCATTCACACAACACATCACTTACTGTCATGGACAATCCAAACACAATGACTATCCTGGACTGCATCGGATGACGCATGCAACTCACAGCAGCAGAACTGTAATACACACACCTCTGCCCATCACTGTCATGAGCATGGAAAAGAGAGTGCTGCTGTGCCCAATCCCTCTCACTGTGGAGGAAATTGACAAGATAAAAGACGTTAGCACTGACAAAACTCTGCACCAACATCAGTAGGCACGGTAACACCATGACTTGTTTGTAATGAGATGTGAACTAGGAACACAGATAACCAGAAAGCATCTCACATTGGATCACAGGCATACCGGACTGTGACCATGTTGCACAGAAACACCAATGTGACGCACAGAGCAACGCAACAAATTCCACCACACATGCACCAAGCTTGATACATACCCTAAGTGTAATTGTACGTATGTCATTGTTATAGCACAAATGTGGACAGGGATGATATAGCTGTGTCAGGCATGTGATGGAACCTGAGTAGCAATGGACATGTACAGACAATTGATCAATACATGAGCTGGTCATGCACACAGCTTGACGTGCACATCGAAATGCTTCAGGTTGCCATGACAAAGTGCACCAACAATATCAACCTCAGTCTGTCACAACTTTTGACAATGCAATGTACAGACTCTCATTATGATGTCCAGTGGCAAATGTCATGTGTGTGAAACGTTGATGTTGGTAGAAACATAACATACATTGTGTGTCTCCTCCAAACACAGGGGATGCTGGGGACACAGCACGACCTGAAGAAGAGTCCCAGTCCCAGACTCTGGCGGACCCTGAGCTCACCGGTGTGGATCAGTCCCTGTCCTCTTCGGACGACGACCCTGAACAACCTGGCACCTCCGGTGTGACTCATCGTGCAGCCCCAGCAGCAGTAACATCAGCACCCCCTGCAACCACACCTGCCACATCTGATACCACACCGAGTAGCCATGCCGACACGGACAGGCCGAGGCCACTGAACAACAACGGAACAGGTACACAGGGCACCCTGGAATCAAGGGACAACACCACCATCGCAAACACTCAAGTGGTCCCAGTGTTGCCTGTGCCGGCCACGGCAGGTCCTGCCCGTGTGGGTAGGGGCAGTGGGAGGGTGGGCAGGCAGAGGACACGGCCTGCAGAGGGGGCTGGACTGCATGTTGAGCCACACCTGGGACGCAACATAGAGGCGTACCAGGAAAGCACCGGAGGATTTGGACAGGTAGTGGGGATCCTCAAGGACATCAAAGAACAGCATGCTGCACATCATGCCTGCTTGGACTCCCACATGTCCCGGATGGAGTCCAAGTGGGACAAATTGGATGAACTAACAGCGGTGCATAGGGACATACTGACATGCCTCCGCCAGACCAGCACCAACATGTCCACACCTCCCTGTGCGCCCACAACATCTGTTGCCACAACATCCGCAACTGCCACAGGGAGGGAGGAGGACTCTGGCAGAGAGTCCTCTGTACCACAGCTGCCTGCACATGAGGGTCCCCCGAGAAAGAAGAGGGGTTGTCCAAAGAAGGGGAATTGAGACGCTGATGGCCATGCATATCCCCCAGGAACTCAACACCTGTTCTGTATGTCGTCCCTTGTGTGCAAACCAATTAACCTTGTCGACTGACACACAAATCTCCCACTTGACATGGAGGGTCAAAGCTGTGACAATGCAGCAAATGACTGTGGATTCTACTCTGGACATTTCATCTCTTAAGACTACCAACTCACCTGTGAACTTTGGATTACCATCACATTGTACAGCACTTCAAATTCCGTTCACCATCCTTACACATGTCTGTAAATAAAATCACATTCACACAATACTTGCCTCTGTCGTGATTTATACTTTGTCTGTGTCATGGCGATGATGATCTGATAAGGAACACTGTGCATGCAAACTACCACAGCAATGTGAACACCGTCATGTGAGTCATGGTAATGTGACACATATGAGGGAGACACACCACTAGGGCAACACAAGACATACTCACCATGTCCAGCTAACTCATCCTAATAAGTGATGTCAACAGGAAATACAGTGGAATGCACATACACCACACCCATCCAGGGTCAGTGGCAAGCATTCCACAGGTACAGGATGCTAATGACTGTCTGATATGTAGATACACACGGAGCACATCCCAAAGTGAAGCACAGGTTTATTAAAGATTCAAAATGTGAAAATTCCACAACTGATGCAAGTTAACCTCACATAACAGTGAGCAAACATTAAACAAGTTGTAAACAAGGAAAGTCCAGGGGTGTGTGGCACATCACTGGTTGGGACAACGACTACTTGCACTCTGGAACAAGGATCTGGGTTTTGGGATTCAGACCTCACCATACAGCAGACAAAGTACCCTGTGAAGGACAGACAGAAAATACAATCAAAAACCTTGAATTACAGCATACAACAACAATATACATGCCCACAAATGTAACAAAACTACGTACACACAACATATCAATCAGCTAAACACTGTTTTGGAGTACAGACTACCTGAAAGGACACGTCACAGCAAGCATCCTGACAAGTAGCACACAGTCACACTCAAGCAGCACAAGTGCACCACCAACAGATATCAGGCAAACACAATACTTTGAATACACATCAGTGTATACTCACATTCATGTGAAGAAGTTGAGGATCAGCTGTCTACGAACATCATCCTCACCCTCATCATCACTGGCATCATGCCCCAGGGCAGGATCCTCCACAGCTGGCGGAGGTTGGTCATCGTCATCTTGGATGTGAGGCAACTTCTTCATCACTGCCAGGTTGTGTAGCATGCAGCACACTATGATGATTCTGCACACCTTAGCAGGTGCATATGGGAGGGCCCCTCCTGTCTTGTCCAGGCAGCGGAATCTGCTTTTCAGGAGTCCAAATGTCCGCTCGATCACTCTCCTGGTCCGACCATGTGCCTCATTGTAGCGCATCTCTGCCGGTGTCACAGGGTTCCTGAGGGATGTCAGCAACCACGGCATGTTGGGGTATCCGGAGTCACCTACATAAAGACAATAGCACATTATATGATTAAAAGAGGGTGTAAATAAACTTTAGCAAAATCACACAATAGTAAACAGTCAGTACACACCGACAAGCCAGGCACGCTGGTGCTGCATCTGTGACATAATCGTTGGGATGCGACTACTCCGCATGATGTAAGCGTCGTGCGCTGAACCTGGGAAACGTGCACAGACATGTGAAATGGTCATGTCAGCCAGACATACCACCAGAGCATTGATTGAGTGGAAATGTTTCCTATTCCGGTATGTCTGCTCATGTGCCTGTGGTGGTACCAAAGCCACATGTGTCCCATCAATGGAGCCAATGACATGTGGCATCCTTCCCAGGGCATAGAAGTCACCCTTGATGTCAAAGAGTCGTTGTGGTGTTGGGAAATGGATGTAGTGGTTGAGGAAATGCAACATCGCCTCCAACACATCTCACAGCACACGGCTGAACATGGTCTGTGACATCCCACCAGCAGTAGCAACTGTGTGTTGGAAGGTACCGGTGGCAAAGAAGTGTAGGGTTGCCGTCACCTTCACCTTGGGGGTCAGCGCAGTAGGGTATGTCTGGCCAGGTTGCAAGTGTGGTGCCAACTGCTCCGCCAAATCTTCAATCAGTGGCCTAGTGAAGCGGTACCGTCGCATGTAGTCACGTTCAACCATGGTGGCAAGGTCAGGGAACGGTCTGTGGACAGCTGGTCTCCTGCAGTACATAGATAAGCAAAGACAGTTTGTCAGTTCCCCTATCTAGGTGCCAGTGTACATGCTAAATAGCACATGAAACAACAGGACACAAAGACATGATGTATGTGCTGTAGTGTATGTGCACACATGTCAGATACATGCCCATCATCTGAAATCTCAGCTCTACAGGTCCACACAACAAGGTCCATGTTGTGCTGTGACCAATCTATGGGCTCTGCCACTGTACATCAGTATGAGTGTCACATACCAGACACACACCACAGTCACTAGTGAGGACAGATGTCTACCACACATCACAGGTTTTTGACAGACACACACAGGGACCTTGTGTCGCCACAAGGACACCATCATGATGTAGCGTCTCATATACACACCACAACGCACACATGACACACACATGAAGTGCCACAACGTTTTTTTGCATCTCACACATGGTGTCTGTGACACACAGACACCACATCAACTCACATTGATAATACACATGGATGTGGTGAACGTTTGACATTGAGCACATGAAATCAGAGTAATCTCCGTAGCTAAATGCACACATACTGTGGATGAACATCACAATTGTGGCACTGGGACACCCTGTGACACACATCCCATTCCACCTAAGAGTCAGGGTGTATGTCACATGTCATACACAATGTACCCCGGAACTGTGTACATGCCTCATGCCCTGAACTGTACAGACGTCAATCACAGTGGTTATGTGTCCAACACACAGAGGTATCTGTCCCCATGACACCTTGCCCTGCCTGGGAGTGGGTGCCACTAAGTGACACATACCAAATCACATGTTTACCCACATATGCACACACAGGTAATGCAGCCTGACATGCCCCTTGATATACTGTGTCACAGGCTGTATTGTTGTTGGTGTGCCCATGTGTCCATGGAAAGCTATTGTGGGTGGAATACTTAGCACATTGCCTGCAATGGTGACTGACGCGGGTGACCAATTCAAAAGACGCGTCGGACACCTAGGGAACGAGGCGAGCGCACGCCTTGCACACACGCCTTGCACATTGCCTGCAATGGGGACTGACGGGGGTGACCAATTCAAAAGACGCGTCGGACACCTAGGAAACGAGGCGAGCGCACGCCTTGCACACACGCCTTGCACATTGCCTGCAATGGGGACTGACGCGGGTGACCAATTCAAAAGACGCGTCGGACACCTAGGGAACGAGGCGAGCGCACGCCTGCACACACGCCTTGCACATTGCCTGCAATGGGGACTGACGCGGGTGACCAATTCAAAAGACGCGTCGGACACCTAGGGAACGAGGCGAGCGCACGCCTTGCACACACGCCTTGCACATTGCCTGCAATGGGGACTGACGCGGGTGACCAATTCAAAAGACGCGTCGGACACCTAGGGAACGAGGCGAGCGCACGCCTTGCACACACGCCTTGCACATTGCCTGCAATGGGGACTGATGCGGGTGACCAATTCAAAAGACGCGTCGGACACCTAGGGAACGAGGCGAGCGCACGCCTGAACACACGCCTTGCACATTGACTGCAATGGGGACTGACGCGGGTGACCAATTCAAAAGACGCGTCGGACACCTAGGGAACGAGGCGAGCGCACGCCTTGCACACACGCCTTGCACATTGCCTGCAATGGGGACTGACGCGGGTGACCAATTCAAAAGACGCGTCGGACACCTAGGGAACGAGGCGAGCGCACGCCTTGCACACACGCCTTGCACATTGACTGCAATGGGGACTGACGTGGGTGACCAATTCAAAAGACGCGTCGGACACCTAGGGAACGAGGCGAGCGCGCGCCTTGCACACATGCCTTGCACATTGACTGCAATGGGGACTGACGCGGATTTGGCCCTTGTACGATTCGTGTTCTGAAAAATCAGTTGGCTCCCTACAACAATGTATCAGACTCGTTGGTGTAATGGGTTTGAAATATTTGAACGATGCGGAAGGCATGTACGAGCTGTGCAATGCGATGGATTGGCCAGATTCATAGGATGCAAATGTGTTGGACCTATCGCTTTGGACGCATGGGACAGAATCTGCCTCTGCAGCACAGATATAAGGCTGTCTGTTACCCTGAGAGCTCACTTGCCTGCACTACATGCTCCAGATTGACATCTCTGCTACCACTGCTGCTGTCTCTGCATCCTCTGGCTCAAAGAATGGCACGTACTGTGGAGAGGGCCCCATCCTTCACAGAGGAGGAGAACAAGGCCCTTCTCGACAGCCTCCTTCCACAGTACAGCAAGCTGTATGGGACACCAGGGGAGCAGGTGAGTGTGCAGTCCCCATCCCTTTTTCATTGTGCATGTTGTCTGACTGGCACTAATGGCATTGTGTACCCCAGTGGCTAGCATGCTCACTGAGTAGTTGTTACCCCCAAAGTGTGTATGTACCTGTAGTGGACAGGTATTGTGCATGAAAAGTGCATTTTAACACAGTTATTATACTCAGGCAATGTTTCAATTTTGTAAATGCAGGACAACTGTCAATCACCATAGTTGCACTACCTGTGTACATCATATGCCCTTGTGATGAAGACATGTATATCCAACTGTGTGTTGCACAAACATGTTGCATGTCTGGTAATGGACTTTTATCCTTGTCATCCTCACAGGTTGACGCCCATCAGAAGCAGGAGATATGGCTGACCATTGCCCGGGCTGTTTGTTCTGTGGGGGTCTACAGACGCCGCATCCGCAACTGCCAGAAGAGGTGGCAGGACCTTCGTGGCTGGACCCGGAGGATCGCCAGAGTCCAGCTGAAGCTGTCGCCTCCTCGCAGAAGGGGCGGACGACGGATACTGACCCCCACATGCACCGGATTCTGGCGGTGGTCTTCCCTGACCTGGATGGGCAGTTAAAGGCCAGACAGCAGCAAGGAGGGGGTAAGTGCATGCCTTTTCTGTGAACTATGTCTCACATGCTCTTTGCACTCCTTCATCCTGGTTACACTCCCATAGATCTCCTGTCTGCTTGAACAGGAGTCATTTTCCTAAATTAGTTCATGGCCCATCCTCATCTGATACACAGGTGTGGCCCTTTCAGTCTGTGACTTGTGTCACTTGTGTTGTGTGTCCCTGCTGTTGTCCAAAATTAAAGGTTGTAAACAGCATCTGCTACCGGTGCATTGTTTTGTCCTCATGAGTGAGGCAATTGATTGCCATGTGTCTGCACATTGCCAGAAATCAGACATGTACTCTATGTGGGCAAATCATATGTGTTCCAATTGATGCTTTGGCTCACCATATGTGTCTGGGGTATTTACCACACATGACAAAAGAGATCACATTTGCAAATGGGTTTAAGTGGATGATCAATAAACATACTAATTGCAACACGACTAATTGTATTTATGTGTTAATATGCCCATGTCAACTCTTATATATAGGGATGGCCACCAGACCAGTGAGAACACGGATCACAGAACACCGTAGTAATTTCAGGTGCCATAAGACAAACACTAAAATGACAACACATTTTGACCAACTGCGTCACTCACCAGATTCAATCAGTTGGTGTGTCTTAGAAGCACATCCCTGTGTAACTAAAGATGCCCTCTTCAGAATCGAACAGAGGTGGGTGTTACGATTAGCCTCAGACAGAGAGGGCCTCAACGAGGATATCCCATGGGGGGCCCTGATGAGATAACATCTTGACTAGACTTTTGTCTTTATATTACATTGATCTCTGTCACCTAATGTTCATATGACACTGATCGACATTAACATATCTGACATAAATGATCCCGATGTGTCATGAAAGTACAGGACTGTTACAACCCTGAGCTAACCTAGATGACCCAGGGTGATACCACTTGATTGTGAGCCCTCTATGTTGTCATGAACATGCATCTATCCTCCCTAGTCACGCCTTTTACACGTGATATTTACACCATGTAACTACACAATCACTATGGATTGAATTTGATGGTGATGTGTTATGAGGCATCTAATCACTCATTGCCCTACCCTTTACTTAGGTGGAGCCCCAATAGATCTACTGCTTTCTAGACCAATCCTCCACCGGTATTACACATCACACTGAGTGGCAAAACTGTACTCATCACTCTAAGTATGACGCCGGACATTGCTAATTTATGCCTAAACTTCGACATTAGAACCCGAAAGGATTAATGTGACTTACTATATACCAATACATTAAACCTGCATATTCCGTTGGTTGAGCGCCACCGACTGGTTATGCGCACTCGCCACTTCCAATATGGTGTCAGACGGTGTTTGAGTTGACGTTCTAGCAGCTCTAACGCAGAGGAGGAAGGACCCGCCCACCACGCTGGCTGCCGGGGAGGTTAACTGAACGGCGCTCGCGCCTACCAGTACCTCCCGGGACCAGCAGTGTGAGGGTAGGTCTTCCCGCCAACTGCGTGGATAATTCAAGTAAGTTCAATCGATATTTCGACTATGGGCTAGACCACAGTTGGTTTGACTGTGCCCTTGCACCCCTTGTATATATGGGGACTACGTGAGGCAGGACCTTGGGGCCCCTACCTAGTTCTCTGCGCTACTGAACCCCGAGATGCTGGCCTTTACGCCCGTTTGTTGAATTACAACCGGGCGACCGCTGAGGGGTATGGCCGCACAAGGGATTGGTGTGGGTAGCTCTATTGCACCGGAGGGGAATCCAATGGGCCCCTTGTTTCCTACCCAAGTGGCTGGCGATGTTGACGATTACATGCAGAGAGTGTTATTTGACTCACCTGGCGATCGACGGCACCTGGTCCTGTCCCGCAGCGTTACCGTCTTGGTTGCGCCGAGGGGGTTTGACGTAGGGTGCTGTGTCGGCCACCGTGAGTGTGATAATAAACATGAGCGCCCCTATCCAACATCGACCCTGATTCCTGGGGTGCTTTGACCATGAACAAACACAACAACATTGAGCTCAGCGAGAACTCTATATAACCATGAAATAATAAATTTCTTTATCTCTCATATTTCCAAAGGACACTGCAATACGCAGTGTCAACACCTGCCGTGAAACCTATGAAGCAATATTCTGACCCGAATGGGGTGAGTTCTATAACACGAGCAGTATTTGTACTAACTTAGAAACTTGTTAATGCTGCCGTTGTTAATGCTGCCTTTTTAATGCTGTTTCGAATCGCCTTGTGCATGATCACAACCACCTAGAGTGATGCATGCCTTTGAATACTTATATTTTAATAGAACACGGTACTGGTGTAGTAGGTTGCTGCTATGTGCTGATAAATTGCTATGCATCTTGTCTCCTACAGGTTGATGTCCTTGATCTACAGGTACCACTTTTTAGGGTGCTGTAATGGTGGTCACTTAATTAGTTAATTGGAGACCACTACCAAAAAGTGTGGATAGATCTGGTATTGGTCCTGAAGAATTGCCTTCGAATAGAAATAATTTCAAGAAACATGTTGACCCCACAGCGCATGTCCCTGTAACTCTATAACAGGGGAGCGCGATATTCACGTTTTTAATCAGGAGAGTGGCCACATTCATTAAAATAGTTCTGGGTGGACCTCTACCTCCTGTTTTAACTTCACTTTTGTATTTTCCACATCTACACTTACTAGGGCCCTCACACGCACTGCACCTTACGGCAAAAAAGAAAAAAGATCTCCGCTAAAAGGCCCCAACAAGGGCGCCGATCGGGTATTGCAGCGACGACCCGATAAGGAGCAGACCCGATGATGAAGCAAGACACCCCACTGATGGGGGGTGTGTGAGGGTCCTTTTCCAAAAGGAGGAGATTTCCTCCTGTCTCTAGTGTGTTTTTTTGAATTCATTATTTGTACTTCAACCCTTAGTGTTTAATAGGAACTGCATACCATTCTGTTTTTGTATTTACCACACAGCCATGCAGCAGGTAAGACAATGTTGGGGCCTCATAATAATGTACATCATGTGTGTCACACATGCATGAACACATGCCTAGTGTTCAGGGTAATCCCATGTTGCACATGGAACTGGACAGGTATGCCTACTCCGGAAATGAGGAACACTCTGTGCTCCTACTCCTGTGTGTCAGCCTACATTTAGTTCATTGTGAAATATGCAATATGGTGTCTGCCTCGGTGTCATTCTGGAGTGCCTAGCTTCTTAGACTCCTGTGGTGTTGAGCATTTTGGTTTTGGCAGCTAGCTGAGGTGTAGCTAATGGATCATCACAATGGGGAAAAACATAGGTGTGTGATCACTTGATGGTGCATAATGATGTATTATACATAATAGTGCAGGCAGCCTCAATTCGTTCTCATCAGACTGTGATGTTATCATGTTCACAGATTGGTGCTTGCAGTCAGTCAACTGTCGCATTTGTATTACGTGGGATCATCATATGCCTTAAGATGCGTGTAGCAGTAGTGGAACATGTGCAGGGCTTACATTCCCCAAAATGATAATGATTGTGACACAGTGCAGACTTTTTTATTTATGGATGCACTGCCCCTGTGACTTTATCCAGTGATGACTGATTAGCCAGACTGGCCCGTAGCATGGTATCCCACCTGCTAATGTGCATCCTGCCGTTATGTCAGTTGTACGGCATACACTCTATTGTGGCATTGACCATCAATACATGGGCACATCATGGTGTCTTGTGAAGGAAGCATATCCATTATCCTGACAATGAGTTTGGCCATCCCTTATCCTGACACATGTACTGAGTCAGTGGCAGGAGATGGGATATGTGTGTACTGACACATTTCATTCACAATTTAAGATGTTCTGAGATATGTCTATGCGGTGCATGTGTGCACATATAAGTAGTGGCATACTACATGCACCAGACAGATGGGTCCATGGAGGGGAAGTGTATGAGTGGCATGGTTGACTGGCAGAATGACAGGTGTCTTTTTCAATATGTGCCAGCACTTCTAGCAATATTTAGCAAATGCGGCAAATGCGTCATCTGTAATGTGCTGTAATGACTGTGATGTCTCAGGTGAAACAAGTGACTGATGTGTATCTGTTTATCCTGATTGTTTGCAGAAACATCTTTGGCTACTGGAGGAGACAGCTCCACGGACCAAGAGGAGCCGCAGAGCCAGACTGTGTCTGCTGGAGAGGAGTTGGAGGGACCCAGTGGCACAGAGGGTGAGGGGAGCCACACTGAGGATACCTCGGCTACAACCACCTCGGCTGAGGAACACAGCATCTCCAGTGAGGACTCCCTTGTGGAGGTGGGTGTCAGCAGACCCCAGACAACACCGAGCGAGTCTGTCCCCGCCACCACCACCATCTCCACCCTCCCATCTGCTCCCATCCCATTGGTCCGTGGAGGCCCCCGTGTAAGGGAGTATGTCTCCTTTGTGCCAGGCACCGCACCCCCTGCCCCTGTCTCCCCTGCTGCCCTGAGTGTGGAGTCTGTGGACTTGCTGAAGCAGTTCCATGTAGGGCAGACAGCGATGCTGAGTGTCCTCCATTCCCACACCAGTCTGTTGACACAACTGGTGTCCTTCATGGAAGGCATCTCATCAAACATGTCTGCCCTACATCGGACTATTCAGGCCATGGCCTCCACACAGACGTCAGCAGTGTCTCTCCTCCAACAGTCACTCACCCTTCCTACCTCTGCCACAGCCACAATCCCCACTGCCCTACCTGTCTAACGCACACACACACCAGCACCGGCACACACCACAACAGACACAAGCAGCACACAGCCACGCAAGCCAAAATCCAGAGCCACAGGCACGCACACTCCGGGGACTGATGGCACACACACAGGGGATGGGTCACAGACGCACAAACAGACATCCACAAGCACTCCGCAGTCCTCAGATGCCTCTCCCTCCAAAACCCCTTCCCTTGCCTCACCTGCAACCCCCCTTCCCAGCAGCTCTTCCTCTGTGACCTTGGCCTCTTCCCCACCGATCCATCTGCTCCAACTCACAAGGGGAAGAGGAAGTCACCACGCACAGGGGGAATTCCCTGCCACACCGACACCCTCCCCCAGGCGCACGGACACTGAGGCCCCCATCCGCAAGTCCCCCCGGACTAGGAAGAGCAAGACCCCACCACAATCCTGTAGCTCCACCACACAGTCTCTGTCCTGCAGCCCCCAGGCCACCACTCCACAGGTCCCCCAGCCACACCCTGCCCCTGGTTCACCCAAACACCGATACCGCATCCCCAAAATGATTAGGCCCTCCCCCCTACCACATGCACTTCCACCCCCACCTCACACGCTCATCCTGTTCCTGCCACTGGTGTAGAGTCCGTGTCTCCCCTCTGTCCTGCCCACCTCACCTGGACCCCATGACACTACTTTGGAGGTTGGCACTGCAGTGGAGAGCTCATCCACCCCGCCTGACTTTGGCACTGCAGTGGAGACCACGTCCACACCATCTGACCTGCCCACTGCTGTGGTGCCGGCAACCACCCCATCTGACTTCATCCCTGCAGTTGTGACAGTGCCCACTGTGTCAGACACCTCCACTGCAGTTGCCAGTGACACTCCAGCACCCACCACCCCTCTCCTGCCCCATTCTGCTGTCCCCTGATCCTGTCCCTGCGGTGCCTGGCCTGCCCCATGTATGCCCCTCCAAGGGGAGATGTCCCCTGGTCGTAGCAGTGCAGGGAAGCAATGGGTGACAACTTGTCACATGTCACCCTGGTTGAATTGAGAAATGGACTGGCCATTGGCCTTTTTACATTGTGGACTCGAATTACCAGTTTTGAGGAGTTTTATTTTTTAATAAAGCAAATTGTTGTTATCCATTGTTGTTGCATCTAATGTACATGATGTTGATGATGAGTATCATGGACTTGATGTTGTACTTGTGTTTTGAAGGTACAACAGGATGATTTGTTGATGTGATGGACTCCATGTGGTCCATGGGATATGTGTACTTTTCTGCTATGTATCCATGACATCCTTTGCTGCAATTACAGGGTGTAATGATTGCAAAATGTTGTAACCAGGATTATCTCTTTGGGTTTGCTACTTCACATCTTTGGCATACACTGTTGCACATATGTTGTACTTACATTTGGGCACATGGTGAGATTCCCTGACTGGGCCCATCTACACTGGACAGGCAGGTTTGTGCATCCATGGTACACAAGTCATCTGTGTCATCAGTGCAACTATCTCTACATGTGTATTGCGTATGTGAAGATGACTGAAGGGACACTCCCGTACACATTTTGCTGTGACCAGAGCTTTCATTGTGTTGTAATTGTTGGCTCACTGTGCAAGTGGTGTGCTGGCATGACAGGACCCTGCACAAACAACGTTTTTCACAGCTGACATTCCCCAGGAGTGGAGACCCTCATGGCATTGTGTCCTTCCGTGGCATTGCCTGTGCACATGGTGTGTGTTGTGTGAGCATGTATGTGTGTGTTGCCTTCCCTTTTTTCGACTCAGCCTGTGTTCCATGCAGATGTTCCTGTTATGTGCACTTGCTGAGTTGTCCTGTGTTCATCAGACTTCTTTTCCCTGGGTTTACTGGGATGTAGGTGCATGGCAGACTACTGGTCATTAGGTTGTCATCCATGGCTGTTTTAGTTGTAATTTCAGGGGATGTTGTCAAACGCACATGGGACACATTCAGGATTCCCATTGGCACTTATGTGTTTCAAACATCATGTTGTTTTCCCTATGTGGTATCTGTCAGTGTGAGGCTCACTCGTATGTGTGTGTGACTACTCCCACTCATCAGGGTCATTGCTGCAATGTTGGAAGGTGTCAACATGTGTTCTTTGTGGGTCTCCTTTGGTTCCTCATTGGTGTAGGTGTGTGGCAGGGTTCCCAATGAATCGTGTTGTCTTCACATTATGCCCATGTTCCGCATACTGTGAAGTGTGGCAGACATTCACAGATGTTGTTGACAGGCCATGTGTATTGATTTTTGTGTACCTTAGATCCCCCCACCACCCCTGGGATTGTAATGGGTGCTTGAGCAATGTCAACAGTCCCTGTGTGCCTAGCTGATGCACATTGTTGCAGATCAGGGTGTGTGGTGTTGCGGGTGGCCACATGTGAGTTGTTTCATGTCTAGGCCCCTACCTACATTTTGCACATTGGTTGCAGGACATGGCCAGTGATTTGTGTTTATGGAGGTGTGATGTGAGTTTGTTGTTCTGGACACATGACCCAGTATGCACAGCTGACTGTGCTCCACAGTATAGGCAAAACAGACCTTTGTCATCACAGTGGGATTGGCGTACAGGCTACTGTCACCACAAATTAGGGTACTAGAGGGTAGTGCTGTAGTGGGTCTGTCTCTTGCTGTGTTGGTTGCTGTTCCACCCAGCTTGTGTCACATGAATACGTTGCTATACCACTCATCTGACAATGTATGCTTGACCACAAAGGGGTGCCCAGTTCATTAGTTACTTTTTGTATGGCACTGTGGACACATCTGTATGATTGGAGTTCATCCCACCGTCATGTGTTGTGTACTAGCCTGGGGACACTGAGACACACACGTGTTGTGTATGATATGCAGTGTGGGTCTGCCTGCCTGTGTTTGTGCATCTGCACCTCTGCATTGGTATTGCTTTTGCGTTCCATTGTGTGGATGTAGTTTGGAGGTTTTTCCCTAATGTCCATGCATCTTGTAGCTCATCATCCTGCACATTGCTCATGTTTGGTATGTCCCATTGCTGCCATGGTATGGGACTTTGTCACCTAACATCGACAGTCTCCACAGGATTCCTCAGTTTGTGTGTCTGTTCGTAGAGATATGTGTGTATGCATCATGATGCTCACTTTTCACATAGTCTAATTGGACACTGTGGGCATTGTCAGGGCTCATGGCCAATGCTTGTCTGCACATGGCAGAGGGAGTTCTTGTGATACACAGCAATATTTGCCTCTCAAATCTATGTTTGTATGTGACACAACCACCACATTACCACTACATTGGTTGTGGATTTGGGACCAGTGGGCACAAATGCGGGTCTGGTGATGCTGCTATTATTTTGTCCACACTCACCTTCTGGTCACTGTAGTGATGTGGGCTTTGGAACCCATTACCACAATGTTCCTGAGATGCTGGAGTTTTGAACCCCACAGTCATCTTTTGGGCACACATGTGATGGGAGTCACATTGTATGTTCACTATCAGAATCAGTATTGTGGGCATTTGGCACACACATACATAGAATCTTGCAAAGATGGTAGGGGTGGGGGTTTGCTTAGTGACCCTATGCGTGTGAATGCTGGTGGTGCAGGGCATCCAGCCCCCTATGAGTGGGGATGTTAGTGGTGCAGGGCATCCAGCCCCCTATGAGTGGGGATGGTAGTGGTGCAGGGCATCCAGCCCCCTATGAGTGGGGGGTACTGGTATTGATGGGCATCCAGCCCCCTATGAGTGGGGGTACTGGTATTGATGGGCATCCAGCCCCCTATGAGTGGGGATGGTAGTGGTGCAGGGCATCCAGCCCCCTATGAGTGGGGAAGGTAGTGGTGCAGGGCATCTAGCCCCCTATGAGTGGGGATGGTAGTGGTGCAGGGCGTCCAGCCCCCTATGAGTGGGGATGTTAGTGGTGCAGGGCATCCAGCCCCCTATGAGTGGGGGTACTGGTGCAGGGCATCCAGCCCCCTATGAGTGGGGGGTACTGGTGCAGGGCATCCAGCCCCCTATGAGTGGGGGATACTGGTATTGATGGGCATCCAGCCCCCTATGAGTGGGGGGTACTGGTATTGATGGGCATCCAGTCCCCTATGAGTGGGGATGGTAGTGGTGCAGGGCATCCAGCCCCCTATGAGTGGGGATGGTAGTGGTGCAGGGCATCCAGCCCCCTATGAGTGGGGGGTACTGGTGCAGGGCATCCAGCCCCCTATGAGTGGGGGGTACTGGTATTGATGGGCATCCAGCCCCCTATGAGTGGGGGTACTGGTATTGATGGGCATCCAGCCCCCTATGAGTGGGGATGTTAGTGGTGCAGGGCATCCAGCCCCCTATGAGTGGGGATGGTAGTGGTGCAGGGCATCCAGCCCCTATGAGTGGGGATGGTAGTGGTGCAGGGCATCCAGCCCCCTATGAGTGGGGAGTACTGGTATTGATGGGCATCCAGCCACCTATGAGTGGGGGTACTGGTATTGATGTGCATCCAGCCCCTATGAGTGGGGATGGTAGTGGTGCAGGGCATCCAGCCCCTATGAGTGGGGATGGTAGTGGTGCAGGGCATCCATCCCCCTATGAGTGGGGATGGTAGTGGTGCAGGGCATCCAGCCCCCTATGAGTGGGGATGTTAGTGGTGCAGGGCATCCAGCCCCCTATGAGTGGGGATGGTAGTGGTTCAGGGCATCCAGCCCCCTATGAGTGGGGATGGTAGTGGTGCAGGGCATCCAGCCCCCTATGAGTGGGGGGTACTGGTATTGATGGGCATCCAGCCCCCTATGAGTGGGGATGGTAGTGGTGCAGGGCATCCAGCCCCCTATGAGTGGGGATGTTAGTAGTGCTGGGCACCCCCCCCCAGGTGTGGGCACTGCTGGTGGTTTGGACCATGCTACCCCTGTGGTTTTGCTTTTGCTGGTGGACTGCATGTCCCCCCCTATGTGTGTGTAGCATTTTGCGTGTTCGTGACGTTTGTTTGTGTGGGTGTCTGTCTTACCGTCTGCGCTGTACGCGTCTGTTCATGATCCGGTCATAGATATACAGTACTGGGATGACCTGCGCGATGGGATTCATCATTGGTTCGTCTCGTACTTGCTGATTGTTGCTCCGTCTCGTACACGTTGTGAGTTGGTCCGTTTCGTAGCAGTGGATCGTGTTGTGGCGCGAATCGGACCTGCTATTCATCTCTCCCGGATGCTGTGACGTGCTGCTAGTGACGACCCGTTCGGCGCGTAGGATTTGCGCATCGTACTTGTCCGGCCGGAAACTATTGTGGAAACTGCTTACGGGTGACTCGGATGGGCGTTTGGATAAGCGGCTCGTACGGGAAATGTTGCTGGAATCGAAGCCTACGTGTCGTTCGGAATTGTGGCACTTTTGCGCATCGTACTTCATCGCCCGGACGGACCGGCTCCCAGTACGAGTCGGTCGCAAGGTAAGGCTACAGACAGCTCTCGGAGGGCTGTCCGAGCGAGATCGGAATCGGCCCCTATGTGTGATAAAAAAAGGTTTTAGAAATATCTTTCCTAAATCAGCATAAAAATAACAGAAGAGCATAAAATGTACAGTGCATTGTTTAGAGTTCCCATCACACGGACACGGGGTAGACGGTAAATCCCATTGTTTTATATTAGGGAAAGAAACAAGAGGATGTACCGTACTCAATCATAATCTAGTCAAGACGTACAGGTGTTGATGACGTGACACCCATATTAGGTAAGGTTGGAAGCCTACAAAGAGAGTATAAGCCATATATGTTGTTACCGTGTGTTTCTCCCTACCTGCAATAGCTCTGTTTCTTGCCCTTGCATCTAATAATGCAGCATTCATTGCTGATTTCTCTAAAGTTAATATCTAGGTGGGCTCTTCAAGCCCAGAGAAGCAAAACATCATTCTGAGAATATTACTAATAAAAGACAGCCAAGGAAATTTAAAAGCATGATCCAGAGTTAGACAGACCTGTATAAAAGCCCTTGTGACTTTGGCTTAAGGTTAGGTCCATAAGGAGCACCGCAGAGAGATTGGTTTTAATGATAAAATGTTGTCCAAATGGTTCAGCCCTACTTCCCTGTGCATAATAGTAGATGAAGCTGAAGGAGCGGTGGATAGCAGATGTCTTAGAAAATTGTTCTCCCCGAGCTTCAAAGGGTTGCTAGCCATGCAGCCCCACACACCTCTTCCATAGGTTGCCAGTGATAGAACTTTGGCTTAATAGATGGTAACCATCTCTTTGATGGGTTGGTTTCCAAGATTACTAGAAAATCTAAACACCCCCTCACAGACCCTTTTCATCTTGAGCCTTATATTATGTATATGGTCGGCCCAAGAACCATTTGCAGAAATAATAATGCTTAAGTAACAGAATGACTTAACCTTTCCAATCTGGACACCCTCTAAATATAAAGATCTTACGTTCTTCAGAGTTTTCCTGCAACACATTGTAAATGTCTTTGACTTAATAATGATCAACTTTCTGGAGTCCATGAAATCTGCAAGGAATCCATTAATCTCTGCAGTCCAACAATGGTCCTTGATAAGAGGACTGTGTCGTATGCATGGAGCAAAACGGGTATCGAATGGCCAGCAACAAATGGGGCATCAGCCTGCAGGGACCGGAGTTTATCATCGACCACATTTATAAACAGAGAAAATAAAAAGGGGGTCAATACGCACTCCTGGCGGACACTCCTCCTGATTCTAAAAGAGGGAGATAGCTCACCATTAGGGCTGAACCAGAGAGCAGAGAGATTCTCATATAACTGCACAAGAAGATTGACAATCTCGGTGGAACCCCACTAGAGAGCAAAGTGTGCCACAATAACGTGTGATCAACAAGGTTGAATGCACTTGTAAGGTCTACAAGCACATGTGGAGAGTTCCTACCTTTCCTCTAGTATATTGCTGCTTCACCATCCCAAGTCCCCTCCTGAATCCATACTGGGCCACCTTCAAGATCGAATTTTCCAAATCCCATTCCTTAAGCCTTTTCAGAACAACCCTTCCCAGGAGCTTAGTAGAGGAATCCGGGAGGAAAATGGGACAGTAGCATTTTGGGTCTGCCTTATTGCCTTTCTTATGCATGGGTACTATGGTTGACGTGACCCAGGAGGAGTTGAAAGTACCTTGCACTGCTGTGTTAAACATATGGGTGAGTATTTGTGTTCATAGCTCCCCTATTCCTAAAAAAGAATTGATGGGGACCCCGTCTGGTCCTGGGGCTTTTCCTTTTACACACCTGCGCAAAGAGCGCATTATTTCATCTAACAGGATAATGAAAGGTACGACATTGGTACCAACAGGACTCTTGGATTGCTTATTTGGGGATAGTGGTGGAGACCTCAATTCATTAATCGGTTACTGGATCAAAAATCTTCTCAAAGTAGTCAACACAGGCCTGTGAGGGTACCAAACCGCTAAAGAAAAATATCCAGATCGATTTACAAATATCTAACCACGTTCCCTCATGTGAAATCAAATATATTATTGTAATACTTAATAAATATCACTTCAGCCCCCCCTTGACCTTCAACTGCACAAATTGATAATAAGGAGAGGATGTATCAAATCTTTTTGTCATAACTTAGGAGCAGATTGTAGATCGTCAACAGTAGCCCACACTTTGGGTACCTGGAGCAAACAAAGAGGTGAAACCTTCAATGTGAAGGGGAGAAAGCTGCCATGTTTCTTGAATGCAAAGTATGTGGGTGGAGCTGGTGATATTAAGCTGCTCGGGATCAGTTAATTTATTCTTCAGCCCTGCAATGTTCCAGGATACTATAGCACACACCCAATTAGAGCCTTTGTGGGATTGAGGATCCTGCTTGAATTTCTACTACTGCTGGGACAGTGGGTGGGCATGTGTTAATCTATGGCAGCTACTAAGGGTTCAGAGAGGGCCCTACAACTACTTGGAACCTGAGTGGACACACGGGAGACATCAGTTGGACCTGAACACTCAGATCAGCAAGGCAGTCTATATATCCTGCAGATCACTCATAGGCTCTTACCTATTAGAAAGTAAAGGGTAAGGAACTGGAATACCCATTGAAGAGAGAAATGAACGTCGTAGGACAGAGCCTGCATGGGGCTGGGCCTAATGGGACAGATGTCTGTAAACGGATCCAGGAGGGGGGGATAGTTATATTACTTTCTATCAGTGAGTCTAAAATATTCTCTTCCAACCATGGCTGTCTTAAATTTATATGACACAATCTCCCTCAAATGCTTTTTTTGAAGGGCCAATCCAGCCCACCTCCCTGTCATCAGAATTTGATCTGTGGCTGATGTGGAGAACACTTTATTTTTAAGTTGGATAGGAGATTCAGCTGCATCCTCTGGGAGTGGCGGTATATTAGCCATAATTACTACATAAGAGCAGCAAGCAGGTGGAAGATCAATACTATCTCGACTGGGGCATCCAGGGCCTTTACTATTCCCCCTCCTAGGAACCATGGTCTGTACAGGAGTCTCCTTTTCTGCTGTTCCTTGTAAATGCCTATCCATCTGATTAACTGCCTTGAAGGCAGTAGCAAGAGAAGGGTGTTGTGTGAGTGGCCTATCACCAGAAGGTATCTCTGTGCCTAGGACCACCTCATGTGCAGTCCGTCCTTTAGTCCTCACCTCAGGGGATCCCCCATGTTCGTTAGGACAGACTATATTTGGCTGGATAGACTGCCCAAAATTTAGCAGCCCTGGTGATCGTTGGCCACAATCACTGGAAGGTGAGGGATCCTGTGTGATTAGCCCCACACCTTGCTGCCGCACATTAAGATCTATGGCGGGAGGAAACACGCTTTTAATTTTAAGATCTTTTAAGTGTTCTTCAATCAGGCCCATTCTGGAGTGTAAAGGGGTAAGCAGGTTACAAAGCACAACACGAACATTCCCTAACATAGTGCTCTTAAACAGGTCTAGTTTTACAGCAATCGAGTCCAATACATAGGTGGATTGAGAACCACTCCGGCATCTGCCTCCTTTTCCACTTTGCTGGTGGTCCGTTTAGGCTCTGAAACGTAGTATACACACCTGGGGATGAGTTCTGCTCAATTGGAAAAGGGTCTATGGTTTCATGGGAGGGAGCTGAGATCCGTGTAGATTCAATATCATGAGCCAAGCAGGGCGACCACTCATCTACTAGCTCCATGGTAATGGCAGAGTCTGCACTGCACTCAGTGAGAAAGAGCCTGAAATACAACGTTCCACTTGCTCAATCTCCTTGTTCAGGTCCCCCATTTCACATTTAATAAAGCCATCTATAGTTGATGATGAGGGGCTAAGCTTGGTATGGGCAGTTTGAGTGGTAATTTTACATTTCCCAATTCTTAAGAGGAGGTGCGTGCCAGACTGGTCCAGGTGCCAAATTCCCAGTCTAACAGCAGACTACCCTGAAAGTATAAATTCTACTAGGGGTAAGACACAAAAAAGAGCCCACGCTCCAACTGCAAACAGATCTTATGCAAGTCTGTACAGAATGGAGCCCAAGTCTGTACACTCAACAAACAGCAGTGTAATATAATGAGGTCTAGCAGTACCTGGAGTGTTTGATGAAGAGACATCCCGTTGCATAGTTAGCAATGGCTCTCAAAGTCCAAAAATAGATGAAGCCGGGTTGTAGAACCAAAGGGGGTGGGGGGTGGCCCTGCCCTGCCTCTTTTTGTTGCTGACAGGCACAGGACAGGCCTGCCCGTGGCCCAGGTTTTGCCCAGGCATGGCCCACGTGTGTCCCACGGGGAGTCCAGGCGTGCTATGTAATGCTTGTAAAATGTGGCACAGGTGCGGGAAAATAGAGGGCTGCCTACAGGAGGCCAAAGACCACTGGGACACGTAGTCCCCCTTCCGCTGATGGCAAGAAGCCCTCTACTGCGGGGAGTCCAGGCACTATGTAGCACTTATGTGGGAAAACAGAGGGCCGCCTCCAGGAGCCCAAAGATCACTGGAAAGTGTAGTCCCTTTCACGCTGATGGCAAGAAGCCCAACTTGTCTGTTTGAGCTCTGTCAGCTCTTGTTGTCCTGGAGCTGGTTTCAGGAGATCAGCAGACTGATTCTCAGAGTCATTGTTGCTGATGAAGGTGGGAAGTCAACTTTTCCCAATGTCAGGAGCCGTAGGCACAGACCCAACCTCCATAGCCCAAAAGGGCAGCAGGTTCAGTCTTCACGATGGTGCAGCCTCTCTTTGTGCAAATAAAATGCAGCAGAGCAGTCCATCTTCGACCCTCTCTTCTTCTCCAAATGTGAACTGAGAGGCAGGGTGCCAGGGGTTCTCTTCTTATCCCAGGAAAGTGCTTAAAGGGGCACGCAGTCACTAGCCAATGGGTTACTGGGTCCCCTCCTCTCCAGTGGCGCGGTTCCTATGATCTGGGGCATCTGGCCATTCCAGTGTGCCCCATTCTTGCCCCCTTCAAGATGGCACTACCTTTCCTTGGTCGTCAGGAGCAGAGTAGCCCACCCTAGAGGTGTGGCTACAAGTGGAATACACGCCCAATGGAAAATCGGTTTGGACACTGGTTACCCTTCCTTGGCTTTGCCTCCTATGTATCTGCAGGATCAAAAGGCATCCTGCTCAGGGGTGTTGTCACAGTACGCTCTGGTTGAGGGGATAATAGCACCCCTTAATTGAAGTATGTCGGCATGGTTTCATTATAGTGGAAACCATTGTGAGTTCAAAATGTATGATGATTGTCTGTGGCTTATACTTGATAATTTGTTGTTTTATATGTGTATTCATTTCTGTATGTTGCACTTTTGGTTAGGTAACAGTGCATACACTAATTTGATGTTTTTATTTGGTATTGACCATGTATTGTGTACATCTGACTGAATGTTGAAGGGCATGACTTAAATGTACCATCCATGTTGAACTGAGTCAAGGTTAGTAAATTGCTGTTAATAGTATCAATTAACGTTCTTCTGTTATTAAAGGGGTTGTCATATATTAAGAAGCTACAGTGGTATACATGTAAATAAATGTTGGAGTATGTCTATTTATTCATACCTTCATGGTCCTACAGTTGTTTCCATAGATTTGTTTAGGTTTGGTATGCCGGGGAAGTTGCCCTGTTGCTTTTTCAAGAACGTTTGAAATAATATTTTTAAGTTCCATTCTTGTTGGCTCTTGTGAGATGGTACTGGCATTTTTCGGGTTCTGCAGCACATTTCGCACATTTATTTCTGTAATATTTGGGGGTTAATATGTTCCCTAACATTTTCTACAATTTATATTTTAGTGGTAATACTGACATAGCATTTGTTTGAATAATGTTTGGTGCATTTCAAGTGAGATATGTTACTGGTGGTGCTTGCCGTTCTAAAGTTATATCCCTTATAACTTAATAACAGTTTCCCTTCCCGAGATTTGATGTATGTTGCTGTTTCCGACATATTATCTGTGGGTTTTAGAACATAGCAATTTTGTATTCATTATTTTAAAATATATTAAGAGTTTTAATGTTTGTTTTTACAGCTGCATATTTAACATTTCATTGTGGATGATTTACGGTTCTTCCATATATTTGTGTTTTGCAAAGCTGTTTGTTTCTCATTTTGGTTACAATTGGTGATTTTAAAAAAATGTTGAGAGGAACAGGTACTTGTGTCAGATTATCATGTACTACTATTTTATTTTTTCATTTGATAATTTTAGTTTAGTTTTAAAATATGTCTTTACATTTTGTAACATTTAAAGTAAATTTTTTGTTTTAATTTTACTACTTACTTTTGAGTTTGTCATTTTTGGTCTTGCAATCTTTGAAAAGTTTCTGCCTTGGCTTTCTTTCACTCTTTCTTGCTTTTGTTTTCTTGTAGTCGCGATACCTGTATTTTGGAGAAATACATGTAGAGCATAGTTTTAATTATTTATTTTAATAATTTTTATAAAAAGTTTTGGACTTATGCTTAGGTTACAGTATATTTATAAAGCTGTTGTCTATTGAATTAAGTGTGATGATGCCTGTGTTTTTTAGAAATAAATGTATAGCATAGTTTTATATATTTGTTTTAATAATTTTATAATAATACTGCGGATTTATGCTAAGGTTACAATAATTTTATAAAACTGTTGTCTGTTGAATTTGAAGTGTAGTTTCCACTTATGCCACATGACGCTGTCCTGCTGCAGTTGCTTTTAGGATGCATCAGTTTGTTGTTTCTACTGTTTTTTAATTCGGAAAGTATTTCAATTCGCTAATTGTTTTCAAGTTTAATTTCATCAGTTGTTCGGAGAGTAGTTTTTTTAAATGCTAATTTGAGCTTGTTTTAAATGTTACATAGAATTTATAAATATATTCATTCAATGTCATTTTGAATGTTTGTATAGATGTTTTATCTTTTTTGTGTTTTTTGGTTATTGTTATATTTCATAAATTTTATTGTAGTCATGATATTCGGTATTTCTATATACTTGTTTTAATTATATGTGTTTTTCTCGTTTAAGTATAGGTTGCAAAATTAAGGCTGTTAATATATTTTTGGTGATATTTTTGTGTTTCAATATTGGTTTTCTTAATATAGTGCTAAACAACCATAACAATAACGTAATGATATTTTATGTTTTATGATGTTATTTTCTGTGTGAGAAAACCTAATCACATGAGTGGGAAATATAGGTTCTAGGGTGGGAAAGCCTTGAACATATCCAAACTTTACTTTTTCAAGGCACATTCTCACTATGGACGCAATCAGGTGTGTACACTTATCAAAGGAGGTAGTAAATCTATTTGGAGACTTGGATAGGAGAATATTTGGAGAATATTTGGAGAATTGGATAGGACAACTCCCCAAACTGGTGTGATGTGAGAAAAAAGTTAGTCTACTGAAAAAAAGTTATCTCTGTGGAGAAAAAAAGCAGAAATGCACATTTTCAATTTTTTACATGTGTAAATGTGCTTTTATGACATTTACTCATAAATACTTAAATGAGTACTCCTGTAAAGCTGCAGCAGATCATGCTTTGCTGTAGTACTCCTTGAATTCTTTGCACATTCCAAAATGGGCATTAATTAACTCCAGATCTTAGCATTACACTCCAGGGGGTGTATTACAGAAGTGCCCTAGGGCACAACAGGCGTTTGCGCCTGCTTTTTGCACCCACGGGGCACTTTGGTATTGCAGAAGGGGCCACAGACGCGTGTGCGTCCCCTTCTGTAATACCAATAGCACTGGCGCACATAAAGCGCCAGCGCTATCATGAGAGGGCATTCCCTAATTTGCATTGGGGCATGGCCCCATGCAAATGAGGGAATCCCTTTGCCTCTACACAGTATTACAGACACGGGCACAGAGGCAAAGAAGCTGCCAGGTGGAGCACTGTCAGTGCGCCCTCTGATGCCAGCCCTCTGGAGGGGGGAAAGGGGGTCCAAAGCCCCCCCAGACATCCCCCTGCAGGTGGGTGAAATCACTCACTGCACCTGACTGCAAGGGGATCTCTAATCTTCCTTAAAAGTGCAGGCAGGTTGTCGCCTGCACTGTGAAACATGGAGAGGCTTCTAAGCAGTCGCTCCGTTTTTCGCATGAATGCGCTGCCCCCAGGGCAGTGCGAGTTCGCGGTTGCCCTGGGGGCAGCACATTCATCCTAATATTCCACATTTTCCCTGTTTGCGCCGAGCGCAACTTTCAAAAAGTGTGCCCGGCGCAAACGAGGAAAATGCACTGTATGTGTGATATACGGCCCCAGGATTAAATTCAGACTATCTTTTGAAATTGAGTCATTCTGATTTCTGTTTCTCCTCATGTAGAAATAGAAAACAGGGCACACTGATTTTCCCCGGCTTAGTTTCAGCAACTTGGTGTTCTTTAATGTCTTTTCATCAAAAAAAGAACTTAACTGAAGACCTGTAGAAACATTTATATGAGTTGATAGTGGAGGCTCTGGACAACAGTGATATTTAGTGGGGACTTTAACACTAAGGTGCCAAACTGCATGTGTTTGAACAGACCACTAGAGTTTTCAACATGGTGTAGAATGTTCCTCCTCATGGATCTGATTCACAAAGGGCCTCCGCACTTGTGGCAGAGGCCCCGTGGTCATGGAGAAGTCTCCAAACTTGGGGCTGAATCTCCACAATGATAATTCTCACTGTGGAGATTCTGCTGTGAGTGCGTAGATTTCCCCACGACTGCAGGGCCTTCGCCGTGAGTCCGGAGACCCTTTGTGAATCAGGCCCCCAATGTTTGATACCCATGCCTTACACCCTAGAGGTATTGAAGTACTTCCCATTTTCGTCCTCTAACTACCACTTGGCTGGGGGTATTATTGATAGTGATACAACAGGCAGAGATATGCATCTATCTCTTTTAAATCATTCCCCACAAGAATATAGAAGTATTAGTGAGAATCTATTCAGTCTCATATAATATTTCTGTCTTAGTGTGCAGACCGATAGTGATCCCTATCCCCAATGTGTAACAAATGGATACAAACTAATCCTAGGCAATTATGAATAAGATAGATCAAAAGTCATTGCTTCCTGAATAAGGTATCTATTGAGTACCATTAACATAAAAGTTAACCATTATGGAGGTCTTTGATATCTCAAGAACCTGGTGACTTACAGAGACATGGTATCATTTTCACTTGAGAAGTCATCCATGCAAAAGTATGCCAAGTTCCCTGAAAAAGTCTGTTAACACTAACTTAAGGAGGTTTGTTGCTGAGAACTGACTGAATCTTCGGAAAACCAGGTACCTGAGTAGAACACAACTCAATACAAAATGCATTATTACTGTAGAAAAATGTCTATATGAAGACCAATTATTGACATTTGGAAAAACAAAGATGTAAGGAAATTGGTCAAGTAATATACACATTAGCCACAGGGAGGCATTAGAATAAGAGACTTTGGATAAGTATTTGGTCCACCTAGAAGGGGATGGTTTGAATGTCTCAATTTTTGAGGTAGTAAATCAGAAATAGCAGAAGTCTTGATGATGATTGAATTTCCACACATGATCAAATAAATGGAAGGTTGTGATATCTTGGAAGCAAATAGAGGCTGGGTGGTCTATGGTGCATATTACTAGAAAAATGGATAATAATCCAAAGAGTTGTGGTCAGATTTACCAGCTTTGTCCTCCCGATTGTGCTAACACAGAAAGTCTTTAATAAATATTTTTTTACTGCAGCACACAGACTTGGTTTGCACAAATGTACATCTTCCCTGGGTCCACTTGGCAAAGGTTAGAGCTCTAAACCCCAATAACAAAAATGGGTGCTGTCTCCAGTGTATGTGCTCCTTTAACATGATGTTAGAAGGTCGAAATAAGAAAAACCTAGCCCAAGGGGTAGCTGATACAATTAGGATATATCTAGCACAACAAAAACTAGATGACCTATAGAAAGCTGATTCATATTAGATTCCTGCCCACTACAGTTGACTATAAATAGCCATGTCTGAGAGAGGGTTCTGTGCCCAAATTGATAATTCATCATGGATTTTTTTTACAAATCTGCTATTCTAAGACACAGAAGAAACATGTTGTGCAGTACCTGGAAACCCTGCACTATTGGAGACTCTCATGATATGCTAATAAATGTAGCGGCACTTTGGAAAGACCTACGCATGCACAGGATTAAGTACTCATATAGGCCAGAACTAATAATTGCATGTGTATGATGACACATATTCTGAATAACAAATATTTAATGAAGATGTTTATGACCTCTCTGTCCAGCTTAGACTTCATTTTACCCTGGTATAATTTTACATGGCTTGTTGTTCCTGCTTGTGATAGATCTCATATTACTTTATTGTTTACACCTTTGGAATATTATGTTTAATAGTATTATTCAGCCTATATCTTATAGATTTTCAATGTCTTTGAAGATGATTGCTATGTTAAAGTATAGCATCTTCTGAAGGCATTTGTTGATGACCATAATGATACTTTTCATGTTTTGCAGTATGCAATATTTGTATAATTAAATTATAAGTTAGAAACTGTTGAAAATATTTTTTTATTTAAAAGGGTTACAAATATAAAGTTGTATTCAGTATGCCTTCTTGTATATCATATTTTCCTTGGATTGGGGAGAGCTTAATAGGCAGATATAAACCTATCTCCGGGGCATACTGATGGAAATGTCATACTCTTGGGGGTGATATATATCCTGACTATCTGAACATTAGAGGCTATTCACATGGTTGCTTATTTATCTGAGGGGAAACACTTGAGCAACTATAGATATCCATGAGCTTCTGTAAAATATAAGTTGTACAACTTGTCCAAATAAGTATTTTTAAATGAAGAACTTAGAATGCACATACTCTTGCAGAATCAATAAGCCATAATGGCATCGTATGGATAAAGAAAAGAACACTGTTGGGTCAGATAACAAACGATTTTTTTGTCTGGTGCTATTTTGTGTCTTTGGTGGTAGGTAGGGAGTGCTTGGTCCAAACATGTTTTACACTCGTATTATGAAAACAGGACTCTGGAGTTGGTAATGTGAGACAAGTTGTTGTGTGGCATTTTGTTGTGGTATTGATGTGTTCTGGTGTTTTTTGACCTGCATTATTCCATTGTGTTTTTGTTGTACTGTGATTGTGTAGCACTCTCTTTTGACTCTTTTATTGTGGTGTGCCATGCTGTATTTTAATTCTGTCATTATGTTCCTTGGTGTATGTTATTGGGTTATGTTCTTTTGTTTAGTTTGGATTTATCAACAAACGCTGCTGCATTTTAGTCAAAAGCAGCACATTTCTTGAAAGTTCCTGGGACAAACAACCATTTATCACTGTGTAAGGTGGTAAAAGAGCACTACTCCAGCTCTTCAAATACTCAAGACATTAGTTAGTGGCAGAGACAGTGTCTTAACTTAACCCACCCCCTGTGCTCACTTCCTGTGATACGAACCATGGTGTCTTAAATGAAGAGGCACCAGAAACCGTTCAAGATAGGACAAAGTTGCTGCATGGCAGAAGTGGGTAGACACAAGCAAGTATTTCGCTCTTCAGGCTCATTGACTCACCTAAGTTCAATGTCCAGTCCCAGACTGAGTTGCTTTCTCTATTTTACATAAAGAATGTGAGGTAACCGGTAGTTCTGAGGAGAGAGATGAGGCCAAAACAGGGTGCTAAGTTTGACTGCTAAGCTACACCAGATCAGGTCATGGAAGATGTGAGCATGTGGGATTGAAGGAAGTGCAGATGATTGGAGAGGGAGAACAGGAACAAGTGGGCATATATTATCTAGGTCAGGTGATTATTGTGGAGAGGGAAAATATCTTACAGGGAACAATGGCAGTGAGTGTAGTGGAAGAGATGTTGGCAGGGGAGAGAATGGGCTGTGTTAGACTCTGTTCGGGGGGCCACAGGGCAAACAAGGTGTACTGAGCCTCAGCCAAGGTGGTTGAGGTCATTTGTAATTGGTGTCCTGGTGCCATGCTATGGCACTGCAAACTGTATCAAGTGCAACCCTTCACACTTAGGGTAGTGGGAGCAAGCAGTCAGAGGCTTCTCAAGGATGTAGTGTGGGGTGTCCATGATCGACACTCAACAATCAACCAACAGACTCAATACTTTAGATGTTCAATTCAGTGCTTATCTCTAAGGAAATGAAAGTTCTTCTAATCATACAGCAACTCTTAATACTATACAATCCAACGTGTAATTCGAGGCAGTGTTCTTGGTTGCTGTTAGACCAGTGCTTTCGGCCTGGCTGTGACACATCGAAGGCAGTAAGAATCCATCGTTCAAATAGGATGAGGATGATACACTTGTCCAATAACCTGTGCTCACCCTCTGGTAGCTTGGCACCGAGCAGTCAGGCTTATCCTCAGGGCTTGAGTGTAAAGTATTGGCACAACACCACCCTTGCAACACACTGCTTATGCCACAAAAAGACTCCACACAGTGTGTATAAAACACGTGTCTTTGTATTACACGCACACACCGAAATCAAAAGGAGATACATAGGGGCCGATTCCGATCTTGGCCGGTAGGGCACCGAATCGGATTCGGCTGAACCGGATCCGATTCGGAGCCCTTTTTCCCGACCGAATCGTACGTGCGTCCGGGCGAACGAGTACGATGCGAGCACGTGCAAATTCGCCGACCGACCCGTACGCCCGCCCCAACCGCACCGACCGACTCGCACGGATGCGCTTCGCACCGCGCAATGGAGATGTTCCCCGGCCGGGCAAGTACGATGCGCGCCGCGAGCAGTCCGACCGACCCGCGCCGTCCGGCTCGAAGAAGCAGTCAGAGCCGCACTTTGGGGGTCTGTGTCAGACCTCCCTGTACGCGTAGCCGCACGAGTCGCACACAGGGGGGACCCATGGGTCCCCCCTACCTGTGCGTGTACGGCGCGAGTCGCTTTGCCGCGAACACGCTGTAGGGGGCGCCCTTGTTCGCCTCGCACCCATTGAGTCAATGGGAGCCCGCGTACGCATTGTACGACCGGCTCCCATTGACTTCACTGGAGTCCGACCGACTCGAGTCCGATGGCATACGTGCGCATCGTACTCGTTCGGTCGGGCTGCTAGGGTCCGATTTGGTCGGAAATCTCTCCGGGTCCGGCTCGGTCGGAGAGATTTCCGCCCCGAATCGGAATCGGCCCCATAGTGTATATACACTCTACAGTTATGCGCAATTGTCAAACTTCTCTATTGTAATCAAAAAGAAATACACATTGTATATACACCTTCCAGTTACATGCAATTGTCGGACTTTCCAATTAGCAGAAAGGTTAAACAGTCACAGTTCTTTGACTACGCCTCATGACCCAGCCCATCAGTCTTCAACTACGGCACCTGCCCGAGGGTGGGATCTCGATCCCCCCCAAACAAAAGATTGTGACCTAGGAAGTTCGCTTGCTTCTATGTCTGGAGAAATATTTTCCTTTTAAGTGGAGGTGTGACCTGCCATAGCCGCCGGCAGTCAGCTGTAGGGGCCCACAAGGAACACAAAATCTCTCAAACCTTGTAATGGTGTTCTCCACAACAAAGCACCTTGTGGCATGGATCAAAGACATCGGACAAAGGCCACAATGTCAGGCACTGTTGTCCTCCGATCTGGAGGCCGAAGACAGTCTCAGCCCCCAGCTCAGGTACCACCAATACCCCTTGGACACCACACGCTCTGGAACACAAGCGAGCTCAAGTCCACTGGTTGCAAGCACGGGTCCCTCGGATTCTGCAAGCTTCCCCTGCACTCCTTGAACTCCTCACGTCCCGGCTCCTCAGGTGGCTGCTGATCTTTAGGCGCACACTCCTCTGCACAGCTTGATGATGGTGTATGTCAGGACAGTCCTTGTCCCACCCACAATCACTTTCACCTGTCTCCATTGCACCCAGTGCGGTTTTTATGATTTCATGTGGACAGTGAGATCCTTTGTGTCCCTGGAATATTGTGGACAGGAGGCCAGCTCACCGGCTCTTGGAGAGTACTTCAGGACCCAGGCCCCGACAGTTGGCACTTAGCTGCAAGTCAGCAACATCCAGGCAAAATCTACCAAGTGACCGTCTCCTTCCAGGAGCTACAGGCCACCACAAGTCTGCAGATTGCCCAGTTGCAGTCCCTCCTGCCCTAATGATTCAGTGTAAAAAAAAAGCTACAGAAAAACAAACAGTACAGTAAAGCGTATTGAGGCCAAACCAAGGGGGAACCGTGTCTTGACCTATGGTATAGCGTAGCTTGAGGGCTGGGAACTGTGCCTCTGTGCTACGGGAATTGCAGCGTGGAGCGGCAGGCAAGACCAAGTGGTTGAGGGTCAAGAAGCACAATATGAACATTACAGAATTAGAAAATTACTCTGTTTGTTAACCACATTTTTTAACTGCACAAAAGACAACATCAGAAAGAAAACATGACTTAGCCCTCCCAACACACACAGACTAAGTGAGCAGTGTGTATGTGCAACACTGTATCAATGGTGCAGGACAGCCAAGAAGGCCAGGGAAGGGGCTGAGAATAAATATTTTGGTTCAATTAAATTTATTCTCTTGGGTCATCAAAGAAGTTTTGTGTTCTCAGAAAGGAGTGTACTCCTATCTGTAAACGGATACGAAGCTTAGTGGTATAGCCCGAAGAAAAAACAAGACTTCTGTGGATGTCCTGCCTCACATTGAGTTCTGATGGATGTTTACACCAGAGCTTCTTCCTGTTTAGCTGCCAATGAATAGACAATTACCTTTTGTCATTTCTTAGCAGACTAAAATGAAATGTTTGTGGACCATTGGTATAAAAGAAAATGAGTTTAAAGTTTTCTCTGAGGTCCTCTGCTGCTTTCTGTACTTGTGGGTGTAGCAACCGCTCTTCCCTTTTGAAGAATAATTTGAAAAATCATGGTGCAAATAAGACTTTCTTTACACAACAGGCAAGTCATTATTTCCGCTTTTTTTGGTGAACCTTTCACAACACCTTCAATCAGCCGCAATTACACTTGGATCAAAAATACAACGTTTCTGGCAAGTATTTAAATGTTCTCTTTACTCAGGTGACTCTAGATGTGCATCTCAACAAATGTGCACACAGATTTAACTTCAGCTAAATAGGACATTTAAGGAAATTATTGTCCACCCGCCAGCCTGTCCATTTATTAAATAGGGACATAATGAGAAGTCAAGTAGGGCATGGACATTTCCATGTGTAGGACATTTATTCGGTGAAAGGAGAATGAAATGGGCAACACATTTGGTCGACGTTTTGGAGTTAAGAAAACCTGAACATTAGGGGTGAGTGGTAAACTCTGCCACGCGGCAGTTGGAAGGGTTTTTTGCAGTGCTCCAAGCTGAGTGCGAAGTGGGCAAAGTCTGCAAACTCTGCCAGCGGAGCGGAGTTTACTGCCCACCCGTAGTGTGTGGTTTCAGCATCTGGTTGTCATCACCAAAGGTGAAGCAGTATTCAGGGCCACAAAAAGTGTATGCCGAACCTAGAAATTTTCACACTTCATTCACAGAATTGCAGTCCCACCCCTGATCCCTATCATCAAACAAATGGCAATATTCAGGAAGGCTAATTAGCAGCCCCTTGTTAACAAAAGGCCTCAGGGATTCTTAAATATGTTTCTGTCTCTGTACTCCTCACTTCAGTGCCTGACTCTCCTCCTTACAACCGCATAATATAGACAGTACACTTCCAGTGTATGGGAGAATAGTCTTCATTCTTCATCTTGGTCTATGCTAAGCTAGAGGCAACCAAAATGGGTGCCACTGGCTTCAGTACTCTGGCTCACTCACAGATATACACACAGTTTACTACTACACATTTGTTATTTGCAGCACACATACATATGCACTTGACATATGTAAGGAAGCGCATACGCAGGTAGGAGATAAGTATTTTATTTACAAGTCAACAGGACCGTGAGGACAGGGGTCCGCTCCTCACCGCAATGTTCCTTCTATTCTCCAGGGATTCCAAACGTCCAGAGTATAGAAGGAGAACCCAACACATCTTTCCCCTTTACACAAAAATACATAAGAGTGTACAGAATAAAGAACATATTCAAAATCTAAAAACAAAAACAGCAATTGAACAATGAAATTATTGAAGAGAGGAAAAGTAGCTCGGCCATCACATAAGATAGTCCCGGAACCTAGAAGGAAGTTTAGTGGACCTGGAAGACAATTGGCGAGACGTAACATTAGTTTTGTTAAAATCTCCCACATGACTCAGTTCTTTGGAAAGAACATTCGGGCCCACTTTAGATAAAACAATCTTTCCTTTGTTCCACCATCATCCAACTTGACAGCGCTTTTGTTGACCTTCACAACTTTCCTCAAAACTGAATATTTGGATTCTCCTTTGGGTAAGATCCTAGAGCACTTCACTCTCACCATATCTCCTACATTGACATTTAACTGTCTGGAATAAAAACCCAACATTTGTACGAACATATTTGTTTTGCGCATCTAAATGCCTTTTGCCAACCTCCTCGATTTTCTTCGTGGGCAACTTTAACCCACCACCACCACCCATCCATCCCCTCAACAGTTTGGAGGTGGGAACACGCCCTCTTAGCAGTACAAATGGAGACACACCAGTATCAGCATTGACAGTTGTGCGGACGGCCCACAACAGTTTACACAATTTGTCCTTGCAATTCAAGTTACTCGCTTTAGACAATTGCACATTTTGTTTGATGACTCTATTGAAACACTCTACAAGGCCATTACTCCTGGGATGATAAAGGGACGTTTTAACATGTTTAATACCTAAGGACTGTAAAAATTCTTCAAATTGTAAGGAAACAAATTGGGGGCCATTGTCAGTAAGTAATTCCTCAGGTACACCTTCCCTGGCAAATAATGACTCAAGGAATTTGATGACAGAGGTGGAATCGGATGACTTCACCCATTTGACCTCAGGCCAGCGACTGTGAAAGTCCACAAGAACTATACCATATTCAGACACACTTCCAGACATAATCATGGGACCAATAATGTCTATGGCTAATTTGACCCAAGGTCTGTCAGGAACATCAATGGCCTCCACAGGACAAGGAGTGGTTACTTGCGATTTGTCGCTAACAGCACATTCCATACAATCCCTTACAAAATGCTCCATCTGCTTGTCTAAAGCTGGCCACCAGACATTTTCCCTTACTCTCCTCTTCATGGCACGCATGCCGATGTGACCCTCGTGGGCAAGGGTGAGAACCTTCTTCCTCATGGTATCAGGAACTACTAACAGGGATGTTCTATACAACAAACCATTCACTACAGACAGTTCGTCGAAGACATGTTTGTACTTGCTGTCATGATTCACTTCCTGTGCTCTCGTTCCCACCACCAGGGGGCCGAATTGTGGGGCTTTCCAGTATTCTAATATGCTTCCAGACACTACCCTGTATGCATATCCTGACTTCCAGGCATTTGGACATCATTTAGGAATTGACATCCATTCCCAACCCATGCGGGGTTTTGTGGAAGCCAGTCTGCTCATGCTGGAAACTCCATTACCTATAATCCCCTGCTCACTGCTTTGTCTCCACCCCTGCAGGCCAAGAATGGGTGGAGGAATTCAGCTCACCTGTGGCTGGCTGCTGCTCGCCTGCTCACACCTGATGCACATGAATACTGTGAGCTCTTTTAAGCCCCAGCTCCCTTCAGCCCAGGGTTGGTCATTGTAGCTGTATACCGGTGAGGCCGATCCTTGTTTCCAGAGTTTCCTGAGCTTTTGATACCCTTGTTTCCAGTGTTTCCTGAGCTTTTGATGTTCCTTGATTCCTGAGCTATAGTTAATCATAGCTAATCCTTGTGCCTGAATTAGCACTGCCTGCAGTGCTACCTTGTTTCCTGAGTTCCTGAGCTATAGTTATTCTTTGTTCATGTTCCTGGGCTTCAGCTATTTCTTGTTCCTGATTTGCACTGCTTGCAGTGCTCTCTTGACTCCTTGTTTCCTGAGCTGTAGCTATTTCCTGTTTCCTTGAACCAGTACTGCCTGCAGTGCTAACTTGACTCCTGAGCCTTAGCATTCCTTGTTCCTGAACTGCAGCAGTTTCCCTTGTTCCTGAACTAGCACGGCCTGCAGTGCTACCTTGACTCCTGAGCCTTAGCATTCCTTGTTCCTGACCTGCAGCAGTTTCCCTTCTCCTGAACTAGCAGGGCCTGCAGTGCTACCTTGACTCCTGAACCTTAGCATTCCTTCTTCCTGACCTGCAGCAGTTTCACTTCTCCTGAACTAGCACTGCCTGCAGTGCTACCTTGACTCCTGAGCCTTAGCATTCCTTGTTCCTGACCTGCAGCAGTTTCCCTTCTCCTGAACTAGCACTACCTGCAGTGCTACTTTGACTCCTGAGCTTTTGCTCAATTCTTGTTCCTGCCCCAGCACTGCCTTCTATGCTACTTTGTTTTCTTGATTCCTGAACCTGCACTATTCTAGTATACCCTTGTAGCCTCCCTTTCTGTATATCCTTTTCCAGTCCCTGCCTTTCTTCCCATTTCCTTGGTTCCAGTTCTAGTTTGCTGTCTTTCTATTTCTGCTGTCTTGCTTCTGTTACCTTGTATGTTTGTTACCTGCTTTCTGCCAAGTGTGCCCTGTAATTTCCTTCCTTTCCTGTTAAGCACTCCTCCTTACTAGCTCTTGTCTATTGTGCTTGTGTTTAGTGCTACCCCTTTCCTGTTACTGCCTTGCGTGTTCCTGTTTGATCGCCAGCATCCGTGGGCACAGCTGACTACCTAGGTGGTGTTCTTGTTCACAGTGAGTATTGTCTTTGAGTTACTGTTATAACATCACCATAGGTATAAGCTCCACAGACCCTGCCTTTGCATACATATCCTATATGTGGGTATTTTCAGTCAGTATCTGTAACAGCAATTGTGGGTGAGGAACTTACTGAGCTTCAGTTTTACCATGTGGAGCTCCTGAGTGCTTTACCCCACATTCCCTTTATTGTTCATGTTGTTTTATATTAATGTCTTGCACGTCTGTCCTGGGTGTAGTTAGTCTGAATGCTAAATTGCCTCATGAGTGCCCTTCCTTTCTGAGTCTTAGCCATCTTGTACAGGCTTCCCCTTTGGATCCCTTTTTCTCCTCTGACTCCTTGTGTGATCCTGGGCAGCACTGTACTACACTTTCTGTGTACGTTTTCTACCCAGTTCCCAGTCCTTGCCCAAGTCCCTGACTGTGTTCCCCACATAGTCCCGGACAGTCCCTGACAGAATGACCAACCCACATTTCCAGGGTCACGTGTGAGGTTTCTTTGCATTCAGTTAGCTACCACTTTTTTTTCTCAAAGCTCCCCAAGTCAGTCCTTGTCAAGATGTTTAGCATCAGAACCAGAATGTCTGCGTATGATGGCAGACATCCATTACCAAGGCAGCGCAGTACCGTACAACCTATTAAAAAGTCCTTAGACTCTAGAGAACGATTCATGGAACAAAACAGACTCTTGCGTGCTGAATATTATTCCCTGTGGTTGGCTGATCCTTCTATGTTAGATTTTCATTCCATCTGTAACCCTGATCCTCACCTGATGTCAGCCTGTGACCTACAGGATGAAAACACATTTCTGCAAACCTTGTTAGCAGCAGAAAGATAAAATAGTAATTTAGAGAGTGGTACTATTAAGGGAACTTTTTCTGAAGTTTGTAACTCAGAGATCCTCTGTCAAGACGATCTTTTCTTTGAAGACAATTTCCAGACACAGTATATATCAACACCTTACCAAACTGGTAGTTCAATGACACCAGTTAAAGCCTATTCAACCACACAACCAGAGAAAGAGCAGATGCATTTCATATCCTCTGTTTTCCATTCAAATAATGTTACCCAGTTCTGTAGTCCAGTAAAGATCACAGTCCCGGATACTAAAGGGACCTTGTTAAATTCCACATTCAAGGTAAACAATAATCAGTTTAACAAAAGAGAGACAAGACCTACTAGAACACAGGCGGCTAATAGCCACTTTGAACAAAATCCAAGGTATATCTCTGTTGTTTGTTGTGAAGTTGCCAAGTCTACCATTGTCCTTGTAGAGAAAGATCTTCAGTCTTCACAGGATATAATTACATCTAAGATTCTTGAATTACAACGAGAGAATAAAATGTTTCAGACTCTGTTAAAAAACTATAACCCAGAGTTCAAGTGGGAATCTAAAACCCCTGTACAAGACAACTTTTCCACCTCTATGTTAGCCTCCTTAGAAATAGAGAATGAAACCTTGCGCTCTCTTTTGCGTTCCCCTCAGAGCTGGTCCAGCAATTGTGTGAATAATACTGTGGCTGATCACTCAGATTCCATTCAGAAAAGCCATGGTACCTTTTCTCACAGTGCAGTTAATGAAAGTATGTGTTTGAAGTCTGAATTTTCTAACTCCTCTGGTGTTTTGTCTTCTAGTGCTAAATTACATCCAGGCGCTACATCTGAGATGTGTCCCTCCACTTTTCAGGAACCCCAAATGCCAGGCAAAACAAAAAACATCTCTTTGCTTTCTTTTCCTGGAAGTGACGTCAGTTCTATCTCAGAGATAACCCATAGACAGGCCATTGACATACAGACAAAACCTGAACCAGTGACCCACATAATCCCTGATGTGACAATATCCTGTGACTCAGACCATGCTCTTGATTTAACGGCTGTGACTGAAGTCAACCTCCTTGCTGAGAAGAAACAAAATCCTGACCCCTTGTTTGCTCCCTTGCCTTCAAGCACAACACAAATTGAAAAGTCAGGAAATGATGATGCTCTATGCTCCGATGCATTTGTACCACCTTGTAATGTTGAAGAAAATAAAAAGATCTCCCATGACCAAGTAATCTCTGGCCTATTTCCTCTGACTAAGAGTTGTGAACTGCCAAATGGTAAAGGGAGTCTGGTCATCAGAGACTCTAAAATAAGCAGTATTCTTAGCCATCCCAAAGAAAGCCCTTCAGTGTGTTTTAAGGAGCCAAGGAACTGTGAAGATTTCAATATTGACAATAGGGAATCTACTGTTCACGGGCTATCGCCATTCCCAGAATTTAAAGTCCATCATCGTTGTGCCTCTCTGTCATCAGCTTGTCTTTTTGCAAAGTCTCCAGAATCCTCAGCCGGCCTGCTGCTCTCAGAGTCTCCAGAGTCCCCAGCCAGCCTGCTGCCTTCTGAACTTCAGCCTACAGCCTGCCTGCCATGTGAGCCCGAGCCTGCAGCCTGCCTGCCATGTGAGCCCGAGCCTGCAGCCTGCCTGCCATATGAGCCTGAGCCTGTAGCCTGCCTGCCATGTGAGCCCGAGCCTGCAGCCTGCCTGCCACGTTAGCCCTAGCCTGCAGCCTGCCTGCCACGTTAGCCCTAGCCTGAGGCCTGCCTGCCATCTGAGCCCGAGCCTGCAGCCTGCCTGCCATCTGAGCCCGAGCCTGCAGACTGCCTGCCATCTGAGCCCGAGCCTGCAGCCTGCCTGCCATCTGAGCCCGAGCCTGCAGCCTGCCTGCCATTAGTACCAGAGCCTCCAGACTGCCTGCATTCAGAGCACAAGCCCTCAGCTCACCTGCCTACTAAGTCAGAGTCTCCAGCCTGTCTGACTTCAGAGCCAGAACTTCCAGCCTGTCTGACTTCAGAGCCAGAACTTCCAGCCTGTCTGACTTCAGAGCCAGAACTTCCAGCCTGCCTGACTTCAGAGCCAGAACTTCCAGCCTGTATGCCTTCAGAGCCAGAGCTTCCAGCCTGTCTGCCTTCAGAGCCAGAGCTTCCAGCCTGTCTGCCTTCAGAGCCAGAGCTTCCAGCCTGTATGCCTTCAGCGCCAGAGCTTCCAGCCTGTCTGTCTTCAGCACCAGAGCTTCCAGCCTGTCTGCCTTCAGCACAAGAGCTTCCAGCCTGTCTGCCTTCAGCATCAGAGCTTCTAGCCTGTCTTCCTTCAGCACCAGAGCTTCCAGGATCCCTGCCTTCTGGCCTTGAGCCTCTATGTTGCCTACTTTTTGACCCTGTGCTTCCAGTTTGCCAGCCTTCAGAGGTCTCAGTACATATACATTCAGAGACTGAATCTCCAGCATCAGAGACAAAACTCTCAACATGTAAGCCTCAAGGGCCTGGGTCTCCTGCATACCTGCTTCCAGAGTCTCCTGCATGTGAGTCTTCTGTATGTTTTCATCCAGGGCCAGAGCCTCGGGTCTGCTTTTCGTTGTCTCCTTTGTCTTCAGCCAGTTTGCCGTTGACCTCTGTGCCTCCTGCCAATCCGTTATATGCTTTTGACCCTACAGTAAATCTTCCTTTGTTTTCAGAGTGCTACTCTAGCCTGCCATCAACAAGACTTCAAACACCTTTAATTCAGGCTTCTAAGCCCCCATTACTGGATTTGGACTCTTCAGGTTCTGCCTTCAATACTGCTGTTAATTTACAGCATATTATCCTACCCTCCACAACATCACATTTTTCCTGCAGTCCTCTGGTATCTTGCACTACATCTCTGATGGAAATGGACCTATTTCATAGCAGCAAAGGCTTTAAATCGAGTCCCAGATTCCGGGAGCCGGTCGTTGGAGGGGGTGAACTGTCACGATTCACTCCCTGTGCTCTCGTTCTTACCACCAGGGGGCTGAATTGTGGGGCTTTCCAGTATTCTAATATGCTTCCAGACACTCCCCTGTATGCATATACTGACTTCCAGGCATTTGGACATCATTTAGGAATTGACATCCATTCCCAATCCATGCAGGGTTTTGTTGAAGCCAGTCTGCTCATGCTGGAAACTCCATTACCTATAATCCCCTGCTCACTGCTTTGTCTCCACCCCTGCAGGCCAAGGATGGGTGGAGGAATTCAGCTCACCTGTGGCTGGCTGCTGCTAGCCTGCTCACACCTGATGCACATGAATACTGTGAGCTCTTTTAAGCCCCAGCTCCCTTCAGCCCAGGGTTGGTCATTGTAGCTGTATACCGGTGAGGCCGATCCTTGTTTCCAGTGTTTCCTGAGCTTTTGATACCCTTGTTTCCAGTGTTTCCTGAGCTTTTGATGTTCCTTGATTCCTGAGCTATAGTTAATCCTTGTTCCTTGATTCCTGAACTATAGCTATTCCTTGTGCCTGAATTAGCACTGCCTGCAGTGCTACCTTGTTTCCTGAGTTCCTGAGCTATAGCTAATCCTTGTGCCTGAATTAGCACTGCCTGCAGTGCTACCTTGTTTCCTGAGTTCCTGAGCTATAGTTATTCTTTGTTCATGTTCCTGGGCTTCAGCTATTTCTTGTTCCTGATTTGCACTGCTTGCAGTGCTCTCTTGACTCCTTGTTTCCTGAGCTGTAGCTATTTCCTGTTTCCTTGAACCAGTACTGCCTGTAGTCAGTAGCGGCTCCTAGTGGGAGTGCTGCCGGGCGGTGATGTGGGGCGGGGAAGGGCAGGGTGGGGGGTAGTAAACTCTGGAATACGGCCCAAAAGAGGTAAGTAAATAAATAAATCAATAAAACGAAATTCGTTGCGCGCGCTGCATCACATTTGGCGATACAGCGCGCAACGAATTTCGTTTTCTTTATTTATTTGTTTACTTACCTCTTTTGGGCCGTATTCCAGAGTTTACTACCCCCCACCCCACGTCACCGACCGGCCGCACTCCCACCAGGAGCCGCTACTGCCTGCAGTGCTACCTTGACTCCTGAGCCTTAGCATTCCTTGTTCCTGAACTGCAGCAGTTTCCCTTGTTCCTGAACTAGCACTGCCTGCAGTGCTACCTTGACTCCTGAGCCTTAGCATTCCTTGTTCCTGACCTGCAGCAGTTTCCCTTCTCCTGAACTAGCACTGCCTGCAATGCTACCTTGACTCCTGAGCCTTAGCATTCCTTGTTCCTGACCTGCAGCAGTTTCCCTTCTCCTGAACTAGCACTACCTGCAGTGCTACTTTGACAAGTGTGCCCTGTGATTTCCTTCCTTTCCTGTTAAGCACTCCTCCTTGCTAGCTCCTTGTCTATTGTGCTTCTGTTTAGTTCTACCCCTTTTCTGTTACTGCCTTGCGTGTTCCTGTTTGATGGCCAGGATCCGTGGGCACAGCTGACTACCTAGGTGGTGTTCTTGTTCACTGTGAGTATTGTCTTAGAGTTACTGTTATAACATCACCATAGGTATAAGCTCCACAGACCATGCCTTTGCATACATATCCTATATGTAGGTATTTTCAGCCAGTATCTGTAACAGCAATTGTGGGTGAGGAACGTACTGAGCTTCAGTTTTACTGTGTGGAGCTCCTGAGTGCTTTACCCCACATTCCCTTTATGGTTCATGTTGTTTTATAATAATGTCTTGCACGTCTGTCCTGGGTGTAGTCAGTCTGTATGCTAAATTGCCTCGTGAGTTCCCTTCCTTTCTGAGTCTTAGCCATCTTGTACAGGCTTCCCCTTTGGATCCCTTTTTCTCCTCTGACTCCTTGTGTGATCCTGGGCAGCGCTGTACTATACTTTCTGTGTACGTTTTCTACCCAGTTCCCAGTCCTTGTCCAAGTCCCTGACTGTGTTCCCCACATAGTCCCGGACAGTCCCTGATACTTGCTGACACAACACTGTTCATTGATCTCATGTGACCACCCTTTGCTTAACGTTTTCTTTTAACTTCCTCAAACTCTAAATCACTCTCAGCGGTATCTCTCCACTCTTGTTCAGATATAGCATTTTCAGAATGACCCAAGACGCTGCATACCAGTTCCAAATCATCATGCACACATTCCATTACCACAGCATTATTGTCTCCAGAACAAAGACGAGACAAACAATCAGCAACAAGATTTCTTTTGCCCGGTACATATTCAACTGTGAAATTATGTTCCATAAGTCTATACTGCCATCTTGCCATTCTGGGAGTTGCTTTACCACCACCTCTTGTGGTGAATAGCTCAACCAAGGGTTTATGGTCAACACGTACTACAAATTTAGAACCATACAAGTAATGTTTAAAATGTGTAATACCCCACCAACAAGCAAGGGCTTCACGTTCAATCACGGAATATGAAGCTTCGGCACCATGTAAGCTCCTAGAAGCAAAAGCAATCACCTCATCCTTACCATCTCTATTTTGCATTAGAACAGCACCCAGACCTTTTTGACTAGCATCAGTCATTATAATGGTTTGATCTGAAGTACTCAATACCTTAAAAGGAATAGCATGAGCTACTTCTCGCTTGATTTCATCAAACTCCTTGGTGCATTCATCATTCCAATGGAACCGAACATTTTTCTTAAGTAATGATCTGATGTGAAAGGTTTGGGATGCACAGTTGGGTATGAACCTGGCACAAAACTCAATGAGACCCATAAATGATCTCAATTGGTCCTTATCTGTAGGAGTGCTAAAATCCTCAATAGCCTTTAACAGACTTTGCTTCGGCTGCACCCCTCAGAAGATAACCTGTAACCCAGGTAGTCTACACTAGTAACATTCAACCTACATTTATCTAAACCCAGAGGTACACCCTTTTGCTTTAATAAGGATAAAACACGATTTAATCTTTCATTATGTTCAACTTGATTCTCCCCATAAATCAAAACATCATCTTAAAAGGCCACAACGCCAGACATACCCTTGAACATGCTCTCCACCACTTTCTGAAAGACAGCAGAGGCAGAGGCTAGACCAAAGGGCATGCACTTAAATTGGAACAGACCTTCCGGAGTGATAAATGCAGTGAGATGTTTTGATTCCTCATGCAACTCATTTTGATGATACGCAGATGACATATCAAGTAAACTAAAATATTTAGCACCCTTGAGAGTAGATGTCATCTGAGTAATATTAGGTAAGGGATGTTGGTCGATCCATATATTTTTGTTGAGGTCGCGCAAGTCCACACACATGCGCAGATTGCCATTGGCTTTCTTGGCAAGAACTACAGGGGACACCCAATTAGAGGATTTGATGGGTTCCATGATGTTACATGAGCATAATTTTTTTAAATCAACTTGCAATGCTAAGGGCACTCTCCTGACCTTATGTACTACTGGTTGCGCTCCATTAACTAATTTGATCTTATGTTTAAAACCCTTGAAGAGACCCAAATCTTTATTAAATACGTCTGGAAACAATTGTTCCCATGAATTCCCTTCAATGGCTTGGATACGGAACAAATCCTTCTTTAGTACAACTCGTTGAGCATTATTGGGATCGAGTATGATACCAAGATTGCCTTGGTCTTTCCAACCCAAAAGACATGCCTCATCTCTAGCTACATAGATGATACCTTGAGACACGCTGCCATTGAACTCAAAATCAGCATTGAATTTGCCAACAACTTCAAGGGCTTTTCCACCATAACCTATGGGATGGATATTGGATTGCTTCAAATTATGCTTAGAAAATAGCTCCTTCCAGACAGATTCACTTAACAAAGTAAACGGAGAAACTGAATCGGCTAAGACCTTGACACAAATACCATTCACTTTTATAGTACAAAGGGGTCCTTTCAGACCTTGAGAATTGACACCCCAAATACCACTAGAGTCATTCATGTCCACGATGTTTAATATTTCATCTTCTTCACTGGTTGAAGATGTCTCCTCTGTTGTTGATTCTACATTATGCACCCTTCTAGGAGGTCCTCTACTAGAAGATTTGCAAACCTTTGCAAGATGACCTCTTTTAGAACATCTGACACATATTTTATCCACGGCAGGACACGATTTGTGGTCTGCTAAGTGATTGGTACTTCCACACCTGTAACACTGTAATTTCCTTTTGGTGCTAAAGTTGGTGTCCCTTTTATTTGTTCCATCTTTGAATTCTGTAGTTTTCTTATATTTGGATTTAACTGTAAGAACACCTTGAGGTTTGTTATCAGATATCGACATCTGCTCCATATGTGAGCTAGTACTTTCTATTCTTATACCAATGTCTAATGCTTTTTGTAGCGTGAGATCTGGTTTAGACAAAAGTGCCTCTTGAAATTTTTTGTTGTTAGTCTTCTCCACAAGCTGATCTTTGATCATTTCCTCTTCTAACGCCTTGTACTCGCAAGAAGCTGCAAGAATACGTAGAGCACCAACATAACTTGACGCTGATTCACCTTGTAATTGGATACTTTTGTAAAATGTATGTCTTTCTAGGGTGATGTTTTTGCAAGCTTTGAAGCGAGTATTTAGAGCCTTGATGGCTGTGGCATACTCATCCACTACACCGTCACCTTCACCTTCATGTATAATGACGGGTTCTTTTGGAATATGTTTTAATATGTTGCGGCCTTCATTGCCTAAACAATGTCTAAGGATGGCAAACTTCTTCTTGCTAGTAAATGATTCTCCGTCTAAAGCTTCCAGATAGGCCTCAAAACCTTCTTTCCATATCTCCCAGTCTATTTCCGAGGAAGCTGGATTGGGAAGAAATGGTGTAGGTGGAGAAATAGCCTGATGCATTATGTAGAAGTAAGGTTTAAGAGTTGATGAATGATAGAGTAGTTGAATTAAAATATAGAAATAATGGTTTGGTGGGTGTGCGAGTCACCAAGATCAGCACAATGATTTAGTGGGTGTGCGAATCACTGAGATCAGCATAACGAGGACGTGGCATGAGGACTACAAAAGTAATATTAGTAAAAAGGATGGTGTGCAGATCACCGAGATCAGCACGTGGCAACAAGTGCAGGGTTTGCAGTGGTACTTGACTTGTTGGGAACTCTGAGCAAAAGAATAATGGCAAAAGTACTAATTTAACAAGGTGTGCATATCACCGAGATGTGCACTGAAAGATTAATCCGATAGGATTATTTGCAACAACTTGAATGCGGTGTGCAGATCACCGAGACCGGCACAGGAAATGATTACCTGGACTAAAGATGGCCGCCACGTATGACGTGACAGTGTTGTAACGATGCGATGCGGTTCAGCATGAGCCGCACGTACGAGGATTAGGCCAGTGTGACGTAGAGCAGGCAGGAAGGACCGGAGAAGGAAAGCGGAGTGTGGTGGAGCCAAATAAAACTGCACAGTACCTTGGCTGCAGGAACAAAACACCAGCAGTAATCGAGTCTCTGAACGCCCCACCTGAGAAGAAGACAGTCTCGGAAGCGCAGGAGGTTTGACGGACATGAAGCAGAAGTCGTCGCACGCGTGGAGATCCTGTTGACTGGCAGCCCGTCACCAGTGTAAGGAAGCGCATACGCAGGTAGGAGATGAGTATTTTATTTACAAGTCAACAGGACCGTGAGGACAGGGGTCCGCTCCTCACCACATCTCCGCCCCAACCGTCCCCCTCCAGAACCCCGGCACCGCAATGTTCCTTCTATTCTCCTGACATCCAGGGATTCCAAATGTCCAGAGAATAGAAGGAGAACCCAACAACATACACACAGGATGACAGGGTAAGGTTGCGTACATACACATAATAGCAGAACTTTAAACAACTGTAAACATTAGGTCTCACTTCCTGTAACTCATGGCGACAGGCCTGGTCACACTATTGATCTTTCGAAAACACAGTATACCCAGGACAGGGACAGTGGTTTTCTGCACACAATGAGGACATGCTTGGTGCACATTTCCAAGTCATAGGACCAGTAGCGGCCCTTGGTGGGAGTGCTGCCGGGCGGTGACGTGGGGCGGGGGGGTAGTAAAGTACGGAATACGGCCGAATGAAGGTAAGTAAACATATAAATAAATAAAACGATTTTCGATGCAGCGCGCGCAACGAAATTCATTTTATTTATTTATATGTTTACTTACCTCTATTCGGCCGTATTCTGTACTTTACTACCCCCCCACCCTGCCCCTCCCCCACCCCACGTCACCGCTCGGCAGCACTCCCACCACGGGCCGCTACTGCATAGCACAGTTCCAGTTTCTCACATAGTCACGGGCATGCCTAGACCTCTGTGCACATGCTTACATTAGCGTAACACCAGGGATGAAATATAAAATTTCGATACAAGGTATGTATGCACTCAGGGCAGGGGAACACGTCCATGTGCCATGCAGGAATCAGCCAAAACCCAACAGGATGGGTAAGGATAGGAGAAGGAATTCTTCAGGAGTGATACAGTTCTGGGTTATTACCCTTGAACTAACCTCTGGTCTTCTGGCTTCACTGGAAACTCTGAGACATCCTCCTGAAATCTGGGAGACCAATCAGACCCTCCCTAATGGCAGTAGCATCCTGTATTGAAGTCTCCGAAGGCCCTGGTTAGAAGTGAGATGCATGGCTCGGCTGTCTTCAAATGGGAGCGTGCATTATAGAATACTGGTTAAGAGTCTTTGCTTTATTCGAGTGGCATTAACGGTGCCTTTATTTGAGAACTAATTTCTGAGAAATAGTAGTTTTTTATCTGCATTTTGACTTCAGTGCAGTCACTGAGAGGGAAAGATAATGGGTCTGAACCACAAAAGTAAGTTTCACTTCTGCATAAATTTACACTTTGGACCACGTTTACTACTTTAGGTATTCACAAACTCCAAGCGTAAACTTACTACAAAAGTGTAAGTTGAATGCAGGGCCACTGGATTTATGTGATTCTGTTGCTGCAGCTTTTTTCATATAATTATGGATTTGCCCCATTTGCCACATAATCTATCATCTGCTTCATAATCTGCAGATTTTAATAACAAAAAAATGTGTTTCCAGCTCAATCAGATCAAAAGTCACTAGAAGCACAACAACATGGGTTCGTGCAGAGTGGAAGGCCCTTCGCAAAGGTTAACTAGTCATCTTTCAATTGCGTATTTCTGTATATTGTTATTAAAGTGGTACTAATGAGGTGAAATTGCTGTCCACAAATATTGCCATCTGTAAAAATTACAAAATAATGACATAATACCATGAAAAAATGTGCTGCATTATGCCACATAATTTGCCTTTTCTTGCCACATAATTTAGTCAACCCTGCCGCATAATTTGGTGCTCGCTTGCTGCAAAATACCAGTGGCCCTGGTTATATTTCTCCATCCACAGAATAATGCAATTGTCTTTTTCCGGTGTGGGTGGGTAACGTTCCTCCCTAAACCCCTCCTTGACCCTCCATAAACCACTTTTACTGTTCCCTAATCCCATTCCCTTTTATACAATCTGTCCCTTTTCTCCCCCACTCCCTCCAGTCTAACCCACATTTGTTACTTAAACGTACACTAAGTGTGCAGAGGTTGCAGTTGAGGCGGAGAACTCCTCACACATAAGCATAGGTAATGCAGAGGCGTAAAACTCTGCCTGCAAGTTGCGAATTTCAATTTGTAGCACTTTTCATAGTACTACAAAATGTACTACAAAGTGTAGTTTGTGAATCAGCTCTTTTGTGTGCTTTCTGTGATTAATCTCGTGAGTGCTGAAGTGCAGCTACTGATTGGGGGACATGAGCATGTGTTGAACTACTCAGGTTATATCAGGATTTTTCAGAGTAGCAAGAAGCATGTATTCAACCTAATATTATGATTAAGGTTGCCGGTTTTCAGTTTTTACAGATTTTTACAGATAAATTCAGACAGAAAACAATGTGTTTCCTGATTGTGTTTATTTTTAAAAGTGGAAAAATACTGAAAATGGTGCTTATTAGGAGAGACCCTCCTTGCTGTTGTATAACGCTAATATGTAGCTGCGAGTGTAGTGTTTTGTTATACGTGGCTGCTTAATTTGCTAAAATGCGACTGGCATCCATGTATGAGTGCACGTCCAAGAGTTAAATAAACGTGGAAATATACCATTTTACGCCTCCATTTATTCTCAAAACACAAAATAAATCTGGATAAATACCAATAAGATGACCAAAAAATAAATATGGATAAAAACAGACGGAAATGTTAAACAAATAAATACCATAAAACCGGGAGCCCTAGTTATGATTTAGATCTTTTGGTCAATACTTGTGCAGATTATTAGACAATTTCCCACAATCTTAATGCTGATTCTTGATCTAAATATTTGAGATATATAACAAGCAGTTATTTTGAATTCCTTGACTGTTTCGAGAAGAAGTTTCATGCATCACTATTGTTATTTTCTAAATAAATCAATGGACCCCTCATGGATACAATCAAATGCTCCATGAACTCTAATAGCATGTGTAATGTCCCTTACGGTTAATGTGTGTAAATAATGGCTGCAGTTAAACATACAGATGTCTCCCATATATTCTATAAGCATTTGATCTTGGCTGCATCAATTTTCGAGTTGCCACGAAAGAACGTTCCCACGCAGTGTATTGATTGCAAATATTGAGCTGCTTCCAGTCAAACAAATACATTAAAGAACAAATACCTGTGTGCTTGAACATCTTTCAAAAATAAGTATTAAACTGAAAAAAATCGCTTAAAGCATTCTGGTAAAAATATGGTATTTTAAAAACTCGTTATTTTGCTTTCTCTGATGCACTCAGTGTAACGTTGTACAAAATATTTTGTTCTGATGAAATGCTAAAAGTTGCATCAATCTCGTTGTAATTGTACACAATAATAATATTTCATTTTAATAGCTTTACAGTGACAGTTCCAGGAACAATGTTGGTAGCCTTTTAGAGGAGTAACCAAACACAGTGTACTACGACTGTGCAATTATTACGTTTTACAAGTTATCCACACTTATTCTTCAGGTGGTATTAAACAAACTTTTGGCATACGTTTTGGCAAGTAAAAAAGTCTTAGAGCATTTTTATTTAACGCGTAGTGCGTACTCGGCAAACTAGAGGTTGCCTGCAGACTGTCACAGCAGCCCATGTTTGGGACAGATTCCTCCCAAATGGATGTATGCAAATCAAATGTTGGAAAAATCAAATAATAAGCTATTTTTATATATGCGAAATGGAGTGACCTTTATATGCCAGGCCTCCGCTTTAACGTCTTTATTTGAGTTGTTTTCAAACAAAAAATGTTTATGTCATGTCAGGTAAGGTTTTGTTACACGCTTTTACTGAGAGGCCAGCTTCCTCTGGGATTGCTTTGTAGCATGTTCTTAGTCATGTAGTACCTCACTTTACCTCAGGGGTGCAGGTAGGCCAGGAAATGGATGCAGAAGCTTTGCACGTGGTGATACCTATGCTGAATGGCTTTTACTTTTGTGTGAGGTGGCTACATGGATCATCATGGACCATGTTACTCTGACCAGTGTCACAAGTTTCAAGTTCAAGTTTAAGTTTATTTGATTTAGTTCTCAACTGAGAACCACAAATATTTAATACATGATATAAAGGTTTAAACAGTAAAATCATAAAAGTTTTCATTCTAATACAAAGTTAAAAAGGATTTTAAAAATGTAAATATATTATAACATACAAATTCATTTGGCGGAACCTTGCAAAGCGAGATCAAGTCCTGAACAGAGGTGATTCTACATTTTATATAAATTGGTTGTAGAAATCTTTTTCTTGCTTCTCACGACTAACGAATTTGGGCAAGTAAACAACAAATGTTCCAAGTCTTGCTCCCCTCCGTTGCATAAATTACAGAGACTACTAGATCTTTCTTTCGATAGCCACTTGCAAGTAAAAGATTTTAGAGGGAGTATCTCAAATCGAAGCAATACAATCGATCTCCTAACTCCATGCTTTAGGTTAAAATACATATACTGTTGTGTTTTCTTATAGACCAAAGTTTCAGCGTATTTTTATATAGTGACAAATTGGCGCAGTGCTGAACGTCAAGGTCAAAGCTTAATCTTGGAGTGAAGTTTTTAAGAAAAGCTTCAGCTGGGCAGGGGTCCATGATTGTAACAAGTCTGTATTAACATTTGATAATTTAAAAGCAGTTGAGACATTCCTACCGAATACGTATTTTAAAGTTCCTTGGTCAAATGTCTCTATTTTGAGTAGGGAATGCAGCGTTCCTTCTTCCGCATGAAGGAGGTTATATGCCCATCTGATAACGTTGCTAATTCCTCTAGCATGGGAACTGACTAGTGAAAATTCTAGGCGAAGAGCTTGTACCGGGACTGCTTGGGACATCTTTGCGAGTTTCCGTAAGATCTTCCCTTCTTTTAGATCTAGATGTTTCCATTGTTCTAAAGGGATATGTTCTAGAGCATATGAAAGCACTGGCGGAATCTTGGCACTATAAACCTGGAGTAGCGAAGAGAAGTGTCTTTGGCCAGTCGAGGCATATAAACGTGATAGTGCCCCCGCGTGGACGTCGGCTTTCCGGATTAAGTTCTGTACATGGAGCAAGTTTTGTAGGGACTTTGTAAAGATTCGACCTAGATAGGTGTACTAGTTTGTCACTTCCACCGATTTTCCCCCTAAAGTCCAGTTGAATTTGATACTCCGTTTCCTTCCCGAGAATGGAACTATTTTTGTTTTTACGATATTCGGTATTAGATAATTTTCCTCCGTATAGTTATGGAGTGCTTGCAGCCTTCTTTGCAGACCGAATGGTGTTAGGTCTAAAATGATTACATCGTCTGCATACATCAAGGTGTGAATTTTGTGGAGAGCAATTTTAGGTGGAAAATTGCAGATCTGTTTAAAACAATCAGGTAGATCGCTGAGATATAAGGAAAACAATAAGGGGGCTAGAAGGCATCCTTGTCTAAGGCCGTTTAGGGTCGGAATTGGGTTTGTGAGACCCTTCTCCCTCCCCATTTGGACCTGACACCAAGTCCCGGAATATAATGATGTTATTACGTGGAGTAGGTGATCCGGAATACCCATTCTGCTAAGCTTTCTCCAAAGCGTTCCTCTATCCACCCTATCGAATGCGGTGGTAAAGTCGACAAAAGCGGCATACACAACCTGAGATTTTGAGGACACATATTTGTCCAGTATGGTTTGTAGTACATCGATGTTATCGGTGACCGAGTGCTTTGGTCTGAATCCGGCTTGATATAAGGGAATTAGACCTGATGAGAAGGCCCAATCTTTGAGATGGTCTAATACTGTTGCTGCAAAGATCTTTCCTGTTGCATCCAGGAGAGCGATCTGCCTGTAGTTGCTGGGATGCAGCCTTGAACCCTTCTTGTGTATAGGGATTACAATGCTTCCCTTCCAAGATTTAGGATTTCCCTGTTGTAAAAATGTGGCTATAGAGGGGAGATAAGAATTTGCTCCATGCTCTAGGATTGCTTTGGAGAACTCTAATCGGGATTTGGTCCGGGCCCGTTGCTCCCGTCGATTTTGCCTTTTTATATGTAACTCAATTGAAAAGGGACTTGGTGCTCCGAAATCTGATGTACTTACTCCAAAAATTCTTGCTGGGCTGTTATTCCTTTCTGAAATAATATTTAATTTGTATAGATTAGTTAGGTATGATTCCCATTCTGCCGGGTGGACCGGGATAGATTGTAATGTTTTTTTGTACCTATTTCTTTGGCAATTATATTCCAGTATTCACGTTGGTTATTCTGTTTTGCTGCTATCTGGATGTCAACCCAGTTTTTATCCTGGTTTTTTTCCTTGTTTTTTACTTTTTCTCTCCTGCGCTGGTTTTTCAATTTGTTTATTTCTAGTTGTTTAGATGCAGAGTATTCAACAAACTGCAACCTTATTAGTTTATTTAAATGCTTTGCATTAGTGACCAAGTTCGATTTTTTGTTTTGGTTCTTTGTTGGGCCCCGCTGTTTTAGTTTTTCTTGTAATTCTTGTATCAACGTTTTGGTAGCTATTTCAAAGTTTTTTATCGGATTTGTAGAATGAGTTGTCTGTAATAGATATATCATGTCTATTGCATTAATAATTTTGTTGAGTGTCGAGGAATTCCACTGGATCCGTCCTTGGGCTTGATTGACCATAACTGTACTATGAGTATACATGATGTGTCCTGATAATGCAAGTTGTGTTTTCCACTCTGTATCTGCTTGCAGGATTGCATGGTCGCTTCCATGTGTGAAGTTAATCTTAAATTGTAAAACAGTGCCAAACAGATCCGAGCTACAGATCATGTAATCCAGGATAGAGGAGCTGCAATTCCCTTGTTTTGTAGGTGATGCGGGAATGTCTCCTTCTACATTGCCATTTAATATAACTCAGTTTAACGTCGGGAGTGAGGCTGATAAGATTTTCCCTCTTTTGTCGGCTTTGTATTCTTTGGGAAATAAAGGGGTGGATATTGCCAGAGATTCTTCTTTGTTCCAGTTTGCCCATTTTTCAAGCAACTCGTTTGATATTTTTCCATTGAAGTCGCCTGTAATAAAAAATGACGGGTAGCCTTGTACCTCTACTACCTTTTCGATTTCTTCGAGAATTTCTATTGCAAGTGCATCCATTTTTGCGCCGGTCACAGTAATGGAAGTTTGCTAGATGAGAGTTGGTCACAGATGAAGAGGACAAGCAGGTTATGCTGCCCTAGATACATGGCTGCAAGCGTGCTGAGACGGTGTGTTTGGACATTGCTTCCACTGCTGCCTCATGGCAGCTACTTCATGGACACATCACAGGCTACAATGTTTGTTGGAGAGAAGATAGGTCATGCAAACCACACTCATGTTAATAAGATTCAATAGGAGTGCTCAATTGTTAACTGGCCTGTGGTGAGCCAGGGGTCAAGTAATACATTCACGTGGGAAATCCATATATATGTAGCTAGGTCTAGAGTTAACGAAATGAATAGTGTACTGGTTGAGAGTAGGCTACACAGCACATGGGTGGGACTCCTCAAAACCATCTTTGAACCAGATAAGTCCTAGAATGTTGGGTGAGAGGAGGTGGGTAGACCCCATGAGGAGAAACTGTTGCCATTAATGATTAGGCACTAAGCCTCTGGTCTAGATTGGCAAAATGCGAGAAGAGCTACATTTCAGCATTGGCCACGTTGTTTATGTTGCGAGTCACTGGAAAAGCCATACTTTAAGTGCATTCTAGAGGCCTCTATGCAACAAATATGGTTCTTCCTAGAGTTCTAAAGGGTAGTTACCTGCCACTGTTGGGATGTACTCTTTGTGAAGAGGATGCAGTTAACATACCAAGGTGGCCTGTGTGAATTCAAAGCCTGCGCCAAGTCAAAGTTCATTTGATGAAGCCAAGTGCAGGAAATCTAGAAGCAGTGTTTGAACACTCTCGGGCCAATTTATTAGCCAAACCTAATTCGTGAGGCAAGATGTTTTCATGTACGTTTTATAGAGGTTGTATTCAGGGGACCAAAAGAAAGATAAGTCACTCAACAATCAGAAAGGGCTGTAGGCCTCACAAGGGGTATGCATATAAATACCTACACAGTGGCAAATATGATTTATACGTAGTTCAAGTACTTATGTTTCTTGTCCCAGGAATTATATCCTGAAGATGCTATGAATTCACTATATGCTAGCTGAGATATTTAGGTGAAAAGTGATGCCACGGAATCAAGAAGTACCTAAAATGAATTACTTGTATGGTTTTCTCTGTTGTCTCACAGGTTTTGCGGTTTAAGGCAAGGCATCCAAAAAGGTGGGTATTGACTATCTACAAAGGTGAACTGTATCTAGTCAAAAAGGCGAACAACATTTCTGTTAAGCAATAAAAAAATAACTATGGATATTAGAAAAGAAACAAGGAATTAGAAGTGAGATGATGTCACGGAGGGGGCTTGTTGTACCAGAAAGTCACAAAACCCAATGGCAGGACCTAAGAGCTGACAGTGGAAGTGGTGGGTGTGTGACTGAAGCACAGAACACAAATTTGGGGGCTACTATATTAGCATTTTATTCCCTCACATGCTCCGTAGAAGCAGGGGGAGTCAGAACTTGCTGGTGATGGCACAGCAGCCCCAGCAACTGCTCCATCAGATGGAGCATGGGGTGCAGGAGCCCAGGCCAGGAGGGGCAAACAGCATGGCCAGGAGAAGGCCATACCTGTGTTTTTTTTAGCAATGGCAATAAGAAGAGTCCTGCCAGGGTCACTGCACCAGCTAGATCAAGCAGGTGTCTAAATTAGTCGACCTATCTCTTCAAAAGTAGCAGGTACATACCAGGGCCCCGTACAACACATTGAAAAGAAGCAGGCAAAGTTGTGATGCCACAGGCATCAGCTTCTGTACCCCCAGACGTCATTGACTGGATGCCTCGAAGAGCTCACAAACAAGGCCTTAATTCAACACAAGCATGTTATTCTAAGTTAACTTTAGTTCACTGTTCTACTTTCCTTTCATACTCAGGTTCTACTTTTATTTGTTTAATTTATTGTTGTATGTTAGACCCACATCTTTAAGCTTTCTAAATCAATTTTTATGGGCTGAATAAATGCAATATATAATGTCAGGGTGGTGCTGCTTTTTTGATTTGTCTGCAAAAATGCCATTCAGACGTTAGTACCCCTAAGCAAGAAATGAGGTGAGGGGTCCACATGGTACAATGCATTATGGTTTACAATCACATAGACTAATTCTTCATATTACTGTCATGCACTGAATACAAAAATGTGTTATGTATCCTTGCATGGTGCCTGATCGATATTAAACATTAGACAGAGACTTATTTTTTACCTTCTGTACAAGTTTCTATTACCAGATTTGTCCCAGAAGGCTAGAGGTACTCTCATCCATATTGGGAGGAGCTAAACATCCCACCCTCGATACACCTGGAAGAGGAAGAAGAAAGCACAACTGAAGAGAACCTGGACTGCCAACGTAAAGGAAAGAAGGAAGCTAAGCGTATAAAATGACCAAGGAAGGCAAAAGAATATAGCTCACCAGAAACCCCCATCCCCCTCCTCGACCTTCCCCCTGGAAAAATTGGAAGGAAAGTCGTCAAGAAGAACAGAACACCATGGAGAACGCAACCAAAAAGAGTCAAAGAAAACAAGGTGTTGAGCTATTTACCTATCACCTATGTGTGAAGAAGTACGGCAGTCTCTTAGATGTACAAACTCTTCTTTATTGATATGCTTTTCATATACAGAAACGTCCTATCCACAGGACACCCCAACAGCAACTGACTATTGGAGTTCTAAACAACACGGTCTACTTGATGAACACTCCAGAACACTTAAGAGTTCTACATTAAGTGAAGACAAGCTGAGGGCCTGTTGGGAACAGGCTAGGTTACAATTACCACACACCTTCCCCTCTACTTTTAAAGAAACACAAAGAAAACACAGGAAAACATTTTAGCACAAAACAAAGACATGCAGTGCTTCCGGAGCTTTACATGAGCGAGAGCTCTTACTCAAAGGTGACGGGACATCAGAGGACACCACAGGGGCATCCATTTTGGTCTGACCACTGGAACGCATGAGGGCAATCCTGCCCAAATTCCAAATACGTCCGTCATCCAGTTTCACTGCATTACGAAACAGCTTCGTCACTTTAAAAGGTGGAGATAATTTGGGAACAACAGATGTTTGGAGATAACGCACTCTCACCCTGTCACCCACACACACATCTGTGTGAGAAACAGCGTGTCTAGCATCAAAGTTCTCTTTTATCTTGATAGACTTAAGGTCTTGAATTACTTGCCATGGAACTACGTTATGATTCTCAATGCTAACACCTTTTCCCCTCATCCAAGATTGGAACATGTAGGTGTTGGGACTCCAGCCCCTAAACAGTTCAAAAGGGATATTTCCCGTAGTAGAGTGAGGAGTTAGACGGTAAACCATCACCATCTCCACGATTCCAGTCCTCCAGTCCTTGCCCTGACCCTTAGCCAGCTGAATAGATTCCTTTAGTACACGGTTGAACTACTGTACCATACCGTTAGTTTCGGGATGATAGAGAGCACAACGCTTGTGCTTGATACCTCTCTTTGCCAAAAACTCTTCCATTTCCTTCGAGACTAGCTGAACTCTATTGTCCGTTAAAAGACATTCTGGGAGACCTTCTCTACAGAAGATGTCATCCAAGAATTTAACGACGTCTCTTGTCTCAATATTTGTGTCACTTTGATTTCGGGCCATCTAGAATACATATCCATCAACACAAGGACATAAGATTGACCAGACTTGCTTGTTACAGGCCCCAAAAGATCTAAGGCCACCTCTTGCCAACAGCGTGTGGGAGCATCACGTATGACCGTTGGTTGTACCCTTGTTTTGTATACCTTATAACACGCATTACACTCCATACAATCCCTCACCACACGTTCCACAAGAATGTCAATTCCTGGCCACCAGAAGTGTAAATGAATTCTCTCTTTGGTTTTCGAAACTCCTTGGTGGCCCTGATGAGCTAATTGAATGATTTTCATCCTGACTAGTGATGGGGGAACAAGCCTGGTGCCCCTCCAAAGCAAGCCTCCACTTACTGAAAGTTCATCTCGAACATTCCAGAACTTGTGGACCTCCTCCTTCAAGTTCCTTATGCCTGACCATCCTTCCGTCACCATCCTACATACCTCACTAATCACCGTACCAGTCTTCATTGTTTCCTTCCATTCTACTTCACTAATCACCTCCTCCACGACCTCACACACTTTGTAATCATCATCCTCCCATGACTATTCTGGGTCAGCAGGCACACAACCACTCTGTTTAGAGACCAGGCGGGAAAGACAGTCAGCGACTTTATTCTCTGCGCCAGGTATATAATTTACCACTAAGTCATAATCCTGTATGGCAACCACCCACCTACAAATCCTGGAAGGGACTGCATCTAGGCGTTTCTTGCAAAATACATCTTTTAAAGGTTTGTGGTCAGAACGAACCACAAAAGAGCTTCCCCAGAGACATTTTTTTATCTTCCTGATGGCCCAAAAAATACACAACGCTTCTTTTTCAATTACAGAATATTGTACCTCTGGACCAACAAGCGCTCTGGATAGAAACATGATGGTTACCTCCTCATCATCTTTCACTTGTTTGAGTACTGCACCCAAACCCTTGAAACTAACATCAGTAATTAAAATGGAGCAAGAAGAGGTGTCGAAGCTCTGAAGAGAGGGTGCACAACTCTGGGCTTTCTTGACGTCTTCAAATTCTGTTTGACATTGAGGGGACCAAATGAACTTCGCTCCCTTCTTTAAGAGGGTCCTCAATGCGAAAGTACGGCAGGCAAACTCAGGAACAAATTTATTATAATACTCCGCCATACCCAAAAAGGTGACTAAATCATCTCTAGATTGCGGGACGGGGAGATTTTCAATAGTCTTTACAAGGTGATCTCTAGGTCTAACCCCTTCTTTTGTCAATTTGTGACCCCGGTAGTCAATTTCTGAGACATTAAACTTGCACTTGTTTTCTCGCAAAGTCAAACCTCGAGCCCTAAATCTCTCAAGGACTGCCCTAAGCCTATCATCATGCTCTTGTTGTGATGACCCATGCACCAAGACATCATCTTGGTATATCTTAACTCCAGCCAGACCATTCAAAACGTCCTCCATGACTTGCTGGAACACGGAGGCTGCAGAGTTGAAACCAAAAGGAAGACGAGTGAATTTGTAGGTTCCGAATGGGGTTATGAAAGCCGTTAGGTCCATGGAACCATCATCAATTTTGACCTGATGATAGGCGGCTTTAAGGTCTAACGTGGAGAAAACCACACCACCCTCCAATTGTGTCACCATCTCTGTGATATTGGGAAGGGGATACTTTTCGGAAATAACTGCCCTATTAAGAGCATGAAGATCCACACACAGCCTCACCTCTCCAGAAGCCTTGCGTGCAAGAACTACTGGAGCCAACCAATCACTTGCTTCTGTCTCCACGATGATGCTGTCACTCTTCAACTTCTCAAGTTCAGTACGCATAGACTCCCTCAATACCAAAGGTATACTGCATACCTTGCAGGTCACGGGAGTGGAATCAGGTTTAAGTATGATTCTATGCGTGTATCCCAAGAGACATCCCAACCTTTCACTGAAGACACTTTCGAACTCACCACACAAGTCATGCACTTAATCAATCTTCAAAAGATCACTGGGAACAGCATTCATCGAAACTGTATGAGAAGAGATGTCTCTGAGAACTATACAGGGATCACCACCAGGAACTAAAGACACTCCCAGATCTGCTTGATGGATCCAGCTAATAATGCTATCTCCTCTACAAGAGATGTAAATCTTCCCTGTGGTTAGCCTCCCTTTGTACTCGATGTCACCCATAAACTAACCAAATAATTTTATGGGCTGACCACCATAGGCTAGGAGCTTGATATCAGGTTTGAAAACCTTCACTTTCCCTTTCAATGTTTTGTCGAAGAAGTCTTTGGGGATGAGCGATATCTTTGCTCCAGAATCAAAAAGCATTTTGATATTGCAATTATTCACTTTGACATCATCAATGGGATTCTTACCTTTGTTCTGCCCAACCTGAAATAACACCTCCCCACAGTGCAACTCATCATAATCAGAACCACTGTCGTCTTCTAATGTAGACAGCACAGCTCTAGGAGCATCATTGAGCATCTTTTCTGCCTCCATCCCCAGCATCAGGATCACTCAATTGTCTTCTATGGCGGTTATTTCCTAAAGGCTGAAACTGGACTGGAAAAGGCTCTGGTGGCCAGGTAACTGTCCAAAGTAAACTTACTGGACTTCTAGACCTCTGCCCTGTTGGATTTGGTTGCCCAGGTTTGGCCGGAGATGCCGGAATAACTGTTTCAAACTATTCAATAGTTTGCAAAGATTTTGTTGACCAATGCTTGTTTACAGTTGCATTTTAAATTATCTATATCTTCAAAAATCTGTATTCTGTATCGAGGGGACCTATGTATATCTCCGACTGTGGAAATGGAAATGTCTAGGAATAATCATTATGCATCTGATTTGATTGTATGAGTATATACCTGTATAAAACGCTATGCACCTGATGTACTAGGGTCACCTGGTTTGTAACTTAATACATGCAATGATTGGAAGTTTCATTTAATAAAGAAATTATTTTTAAAAAAAAAATCTGTATTCTGGAACGCACTGGCATATTTTGATGATCAAGGGCTCTAACAATTCATAAAAATATGCTCTCTTTTTATAAATTGTTCTTGTGTATCTGTCTTGTTGTGTGACTTACTTATTTCGTTGTTTGGTGCTGTTAAATACTTTACACTAAGTGCCTTTGTTAAGCCTTGCTGCTCGAAGACACAGCTACCCAGGGTTGAGCTTAAGGTTTTCAAATGAGCCTGACTGGACCCAAGACAGGTTTTGCAAGTGTATTCCATGATAAGGTCCCACAACCATATCATATAATATACCCAAATCCTCACATTTTGGCATTTGAGGGTCAGGAAAGGGAAAGTAACCTGGCCTAAAAGGAAAAACAAATGAGGAAATATAATTGCTAGGAAAGAAAAGGAATAATGAGAATTTATTCATTTGGTAAACAGGTGAAATCTAATTTATGTACATCCTAAGAAGGGACACTAACTCAGCAGTTTCCTTATTTTTCCTGTTTGTTGTCCATGGTATACCTGATATTAGGAGAAGAATCAGTGTCACATAAACAACAGGCTGTATTATACAAAGAAGAAAATGCAATGGACGAAGTTACCGGTTGGGAAATCAAAATGAAACCACAGAAAAAATGAAATGATAAATACCAGGCTTAAGAGCCTATTGGGCAGTCTTGGCCTACTCTTTTGTCACAATTTACAAACTGAGCTCTAATGTGTCTTAGAAAAGAGTATATTTATGTTTAGATTCAACCTAATAAACACTACCTGTCAGACGTCTTCTGAAATTTGATGTAGTTGCTACCTTTGAGCTTGCAGCGAGAAGATTCTTGGCTGATTAAGGACTCCTACTTCCATGACAGAATCTTTCAAGATAATAGAAAGGAAAAACATCAAAGAACAGAATAAGGGTATTGGAGATTGTTCAGAAATGTAGAGTATCATTATATTGACCAACTTAAATTAAATCAGGCTACTGTTGTCTCCTCTGACCATCTATATAAACCATATTTTAAAAGCTAATGGCACTTTGACAAGTGGTTGAGACATTCTCACACCATCACAAATTCTCTCTGCCGCCAAAAATGCCATTCAGAGTTCAGCTTTGTAGATCTGCTTACACTTTGCTCTCCATGTGATAGCCGTCTGAGGGCAAACATTCTTTGAAAAAGACAATTAAGTCTAAATGCACCGACAAATATAGCCACCTACATTACTAGCATCTGAGAGTACTCTAAATCTGGGAGCTTTTTCATCCATCTTAGCATCTGATATTCAGTTAGTTCAAACGTACACAGAACCTAGAGTGTTTTAATTTTTTTAAATAAATGCACCTCAAGATGGGAGTGTAGAACTACATGGGAATCAGCATAAAGCCAAACCTCCGCATCCAGTTTGAATGGTGCAGCATAAACAAAACAATTCATTCAAGAAGCAGGATACAGAGGATCAGAAAGAATGAGTCCAAGTTTTCCTGCATCAAGGGTTGATGAATATAAAGCATCAATCTATCCCTACACCAACACTAAAATGACATCCCTACTTAAGCATCTTCAGGGACAAGAAATAAAAGGTTTCAGCATGTGGAGTCTTCCTAAGAAGTCTCTCCACCATCGATGGGTCAAATATTATAAAGCTATTGAGACAGAGATTGTTCTAAGGTGCTCTCTCTCTGAAGCCAACAGCAGCGGCGGCTCCATTAGCGCAGAGGAGTGCCGCCCCCCAACCACCAGCAAAAAAACGATAATAAAACGGGTTTTAAACCTGTTTTATTATAGTTTTAATCCCCTGGACCCGCCCCTAGGACTCTGACAAGTCTTGGGGGCGGGTCCAAGGGATGACACTGCTGGTGGGGGAGTTGTGGGCACTCCCTTCACTATGCATGAGGGTTTGGCCAGCCATCTCAGGCTGGCCAAACCCTCATGCCCAGTGAAACTGGGGCTGGAGAGAGCAGGCACAGTCTCCTAGTCTGTCTGAGAGTGCTAGTTGCCGGCACTCAGGTCAATCCTGACGTTGCTTTCATGCAGGGTCAGGATTGGTTGCAGTGCAGTTTGGGAGTCTGTTCCTAGATGAAAGAAGAGCGCAATGCGGTGGGAGACAGCGGCGGCGTGAAGGTACGTTTTTTAAAAACTGTTGTCCCCGACCCCACCTTTCCCACTTCCCTCCTCCGGAGTGGCCCGCCCGGCCACTTTGGCAGGAGACGGGTCTCTACTGGAAGGCAGAAGGAGAAGTGGGTGCTTTCCCTACTCCTAACAGCACAATATTGAACAGAACTTTCACAAGATCGTTTGCAGGTCACGCTATCCGCTTTGGGTACTGTCCTAAAGGTAGCTTTCCATGGGATAACGGTGTTCTTCTTCTCACCACATTTGTCCTTGGTTCTCAAGCCTACTCCTGTGCAAAGGACAATGACCTTCCTTTATTGATCCAGACTGTACAATGTACATTTTTCTCTCCTTGGCTGACTAATAAAACAAAGACATTATTCTAGCTAACAAGAGCCCTTCTTTCACCTGCAACACAAAACGTGAGAAAGAACAAATCCCACAGCACACATGAAATTTCAACGGTTAATTCTAAAGCGAGAGTCTCCAGGGAAATGCATTTCAGGCTGACAAAATTCAGCTAATATAAGAACCAGCATATGAAATTTACGAATTTGCATAGGAAAATAAGGCACATTCAGTTAATACATTTACCTACATGTAGACAACAAATTAATAAACACATTTAATAAATGAATGATAGTCAGTTACACAACACAAACTCTTCACGTTGATGTTTGCTGGTAGTCACATTCACTTTCTACGGTAATTCTACAGGTTACTATTCAATGGCCTAAACACATCACGTTTCATGTTATTACATTTCGAAATTCCAACACTTCACGTTAATATGACAAAGGATTATATGCGGGTGCGCTCTACACATGTGATTATAATACACTCCTACAAACCAGTCTTGGCAATTAAGTTGGACCCGCTTGGGGGGGGGGGGGATCGGGTGCTGGTGGAAAACACTGCTGCTTTTGTTATTATGTTACGGGACAATATTGCAGCACTGCTACAAAACCGGCCCCCAGTAACAAAAGAACGCTCCCCACTGCTACAAAATCAGCCCCCACCCTTCTGGCCCACCTGAGAAAATGCCTGGTGCTCCCTACAGCCAGTCCGGCCCTGCACATTACCCATTTGGCATGTTTGATCTGCCCTTAGAACGAGGAATTCGCTAAGCTGCAATGTTCAACAACTTGCTACTTTATGATTTTCTTTTTAAGTTTTGTAAGACTCCATTGTCAGAAAAGTTCAAATTCCTGCCACTCTGTTTGCTGCACAGTCCCAAGACTGGCCTCTGAATCTCAGTCCACATCACCCATGCTGTTTATTGTAGCCACCTAGCCCAGCTGTCCATCATATCCCACACTGTATGCTCTCTCCACATTTTGTACCTGATGCACATTTGTCATATCTACTTCTTATGAAGTAGTCACATTGTTAATTTAGTAAGGTAAGTATGGCAAATATATGCAAACATGACTGCATCTATACCACACTCCTCTGTTTCACAACTTGCTTCACTACTGCCACATGTTCACAACAACATCATTGCAATACACCTCTGAACCTTACACAAGACAGCAAAACACTTCCCTCATAGGTTACACACAGGTATGGTACTAGAATATTGTGGCCTAAATATCATCTGACAAAAATAATTGTGTTCTAAATATTGGTTACAAAAATATCACCTTGTTGGAGTTAATACTAGAAAATGTACAGAAAACTAAGAGATATTTGTGTAACGGATATATACGCCACAATTTCTATGTCAGAGGATATTTTTATTATCATAATTCTGACGTACAAGCCCATACAAAAAGACACACACTCTCCAAACCATGAACAACAAGTAGAGAACCATCTTGCTTGCCCATCTGCCATTCTTTGCAGCTTTTTTTAGTACCTGGAGAGTTCTATGCAAATGTAGACCAGAGTGCACTGCAATAGAGTACAAACATCAGTAAACTCCCTTCTACCACTATTACATGCCTCCCTTGTTGATTCTGCTTTTGATATCATTTGGGAGTGACTAACCATCATCAAGTGATGTCCTGCACAGAACAAGCACAGCCTGAGCTCAGTGACCTACTATTGTGTAGTGCTTCAAGGATGAGGAAGACCTCAGGTAACAAGAATAAAATAGTTTATCCTCAGCGTACAGTGAGCCTCTGGTGGCGCAACAGTCAGCATCCAACTGCCTTATTTCAACAGCTCTTCAATGTGGAACTTTCGCATAACAATGCTAGGGTTCCACGAACCCACACACAGCTGAGCACTAATACATAGATCACTACATGGCTCTTTCCTTTTGCAAAAATACTTTAGTTAACCTTAAAGGTAAACATTCAACCACATTTCATAGAAAAAGTAGTACAACTAAATATGGAGCATAGCTATAAACATATGCACCCCAAAGAGTGAACCACATATGAACTAGCATACTAAACAACTTAACCTATGATAAAAAAATTATAACCGGAGCACTAGCCATATATCACAATAAATATGACCCAAAAGAAAAATAATGTTAAAACAAATAGCGAGTTTTGGATTAAGCACAACCCCTGAACGTCACGGGTAAATTCCTCACTCTAACACTGCGTCTCACACCAAGGCCCTCATCAGGAGGGCCTTGGTGACCGGGTTCAGGAGACCGCCCGACAAACAGGTGACGGTCCGGCTGCCCAAATATGATAGGTCCGCTGTGCTGGTGGTCGGAAAGTGCTTTTTTACACTGCGGCTTGGGCTGCAGAGCAGCAAAAGGGCCACAGTGTATAAAAACACTTTCTGCGCATCCATGTATCGTGTGCCATGCACATGGTGCATGGATGTGTGTGGGGGCACTACATGTGCCTCGAGGGCCACTTTGCAGTGGCCCACGAGGTACAGGGGCCCCGTTTGGAGCCCCCAAAGTCCCTTTCCAACAGCTTTTTCATGGGGATTGGACCGCCATGAAAAGGCTGTTGGAAAGGGACATAGTAATCCCAATGGTGGTGCCTGCCTCAGCACTGCCTCTTGGAACTATGATTTCGACCGCTGCCCCATCAGGATCTGAGATCCTGGCGGAGGTGGCGGTCTTCCCTCCGACAGCTTGTTGTCCAACCGCCGGTATTGTAATTCAGCGGTCGGACCGAAGGCCTGTCTGTCGGTGTGCTGATGGTAGCGGTCCCACCGACATTGTAATAAGCACCCAAGTTCCTGGCCTGATTTTGCCACCATTAGATTTTGGCTGGGAAAACCTGCATTCACAGTAACCTGCAATAACATTGAATCAGTGACCATAGAATCTCTCCTTTCACCATCCAATTCCTTTGCACCACTGTTCACTTTCACCACACCTCTACTGTTCCACCACTGACCACCTTCCACTCTCACACTATTTCCTTTTACCTTCACCACTTTGACAGGAACCCCAAACCTGGTTCCCCCTTTTGTTACATGCACAGGTTTACACACACACGAACCATGTCTCCTACTTCGAAGTCTGGTATATTTACTCTGTTCCTAGCATCAAAATATTCCTTTTGTTTTTGTTGCACTGTAGCAACTTTTAACCTGACGTTTTCATCTGTCAATTTTGCCTGACTGGACCTCACCCACATATTCATCCATGCTGGACAAAAACATGTGGTAGCCCTTCTTCCACATAACAATTCAAACTGTAAAACTCATGTTGCTACATGAAGAGTGTTGTGATAAAAACAAAGTATACTTTTCACCGCATTGGCAACTACACACTTATTAGCAATAGCTCACTGAACATACTCCCCCAACACTTTGTTCATTCTCTCAACAAGACCATTTGTTTGGGGACGGTATAGTGAGCTCCTAAAATGCTTTATTCCACTTGTCTCCAAAAATTTTATAAACTAACCCGGGACAAACTGGACCCTGTTGTCTGAAACCAATGTGGCCGGAAATCCGTCCTTCAAAATGATTTTCTTTAGGAATTCTACGACCACCTTAGAAGTTACTTCACTTACAAATTTCCTTTCAAGCCATTTACTATAAAAGTCCACCATAACTAGTGCAAATTTCAAAGTTCTGGCTAATGAATGAACGGTCCAACAATATCTATTCCAACGTTTTCCCAAGGTCCAGTAGGTAATTTAATGGGACACAAGGGGGAGTCCTTAACTTCATGGACTTATCACAACTTGAACAGATCACACATTCCTTGACCACCTGTTCTAGTTAACGATCCATAGCAGGCCACCAGAAGGACAATCTTACACGCCTTTTTGTCATAGTAGCCCCTAGATGACCCTCATGGGCACCCACTAAGATGGAATTTCTCAAAGCAATGAGAGGAACAAACTTATTAGTCCTCAAAAACCTTCCTCCACAGATAATTCCTCCACAACCTTGACAAAAGTCTTGAGGTCGATATCAAGATTTCTCTCCTTTGGCCAACATGTCTCAATATACTTCATGACCGGGCCTAAAAGGGAATCTTCTTTAAGCGCCTTACACCAATCCTGCTCCACAAAAGCTCCAACTAAGGGCAAATCCACAGATGCCACAATGCAATTCTCTTTATCATCTTCACAACTCTATTCTTTTTCATCCTCTACCCAATTCGATGAACACGATAAAAAATCAGCACAACCATTTTTCCCACCTGGAATGTACTCTGGCACAAAAGTGGATTGTAACAACTTAGTTGAGAGTCTTGCAATACGAGGTGTATAAAGCCCTTGCAATTCTTCCCACTCAAGATGTAGATCAGGGGGTTTATGATCAGTCTGGATCACAAAACATTCACTCCACACATAGGGGCCTATTACGATGGCGGTCAGAAAACCTCCCCGACCGCCATGGTAGCTGGAAAAGACCGCCCGCATGGACCGCGACATCACCGCCGGTGGAATTACGATGACCCACGGTCAAAATTCGACCGCGGCGGTCGGATCGCGGGCCTTAACATTGCGGCGGTTGCTGCTGCCCGCAGCACCGCCGCGATGTCCAAAGGAGCACGTCCTGCATTTCCCTGCACTGCGTGGCATGCACTGCACAGTGCCTGCCACCTGGTACAGGGAAATGTAGGGGAGGACCATGGGTACCCCCCAGTGCACCCACACCCCCCCAAAACATTGGGGGCCCGCAACGGGCCCCGGAAGACAATCTCCGCATGCCTTTCCATGGCGGTTTGACCGCTGAGGAAAGGCTGGCTACCGCCGGCATCATAATCCTGCCGGCGGAGCCTGCCCTGCACCGCCACCATTATCCCGGTCCTGCTCCATCCGCCAGGCAGGAGTGCGGATGGCAACCGGCAGAAAAGCGGCGGTCGGAATTTCCCACCGCCGCGGTCACCACCGCCATCCTAATTTGACCGGCGGTTATCTTGGTTGCGATCGCGGGCGGATGTCCACCGCCGGTCCGGCGGGCGCCACCGCCGGCCCGGCGGTGGACATCCGACCGCCATCGTAATAGACCCCATAGTTCCTAAATTTCATGACTGCCCACCAACAGGCTAACAGTTCTTTTTCGATCACAGAATACTGCTTTTCCTTATCGGACAAAACTCGGGACGCATAACAAATGGTCTGAAATTGGGAGTCTTTCAACTGGCTGAGCACTGCACCAAACCTCACATTGCTTGCATCCACGTTGAGAACGCACCGGAACTCTGGATCATAATTCTTTAACACTTGGGGTGATGTCAATTGTTCTTTCACCCACTCAAACACTTCCTGATACTCTTTGCTCCACTCAAGTGCAAAACCTCTCCTTAACATACAAGACAAGGGCCTCAACTTCGTTGTATAATTCTGTATAAACCTAGAATAAAATTTGCATAAGTAAGAAATTACTTTAAACTTGGTTTGTCAACAGATGGTTTAGACTGAATAATGCATTTTAATAGACCAGGCTTAGGTTCAATTCCCTGACTGATAATAAAGTGTCCCAAATATTCCACCTTATCAGTAAGGAAGACATATGTGTCCCTTCTGAGTTCAACCCCTTGTGCTTGAAACCTATTCAACACTTCGTCCACGATCTTGTCATGGGATTCTCTGTCTGGGGCATAAATGAAGACATCATCCTGAAATAGTGATATTCCATGTATTCATTGAAGCATGTTAACCATGACTCTCTGAAAAACTGAGGCAGCTGAAGTGAGCCCAAATGGCATATGGCAGTACTGGTATGTCGCACAAGGAGAAACAAATGCTTTCAGGTGCTTAGATTTGTCCAATTCAATCTGATGGTAGGCTATAGCTAAGTCCAGTTTTGAAAAAAAGCTTTGCTTCCTTCAACCCTGCCAACAGTTCAGAGATGATGGGTAATGGATGTGAGTCCACCCAAATCTTTTTATTGAGACAACGAAGGCCAACACACACCTTCAGCTCCCCACTGTGTTTGTGAGTCACTACCAAAGATGACCACCACAGTGAGGATTCAACTGGTTCGATTATGCCCCTTCTGCACAACATGTCTATCTCTTATTCAAGATCTTTAAGAAAACGAAAGGGCACACTTCGGAGCCTATACTTAACTGGTCTGGCGCTCTCCTTTACAATGATTTTGTGTTTGAAACTCTTTATCTTGCCCAACTCACCAGAGAAAACATACGGGTATCTATTTATATCCTTTTCAAGATCTTCATCATCTCTAATGGCCAATACTTGCTCTTCCGTGCCTGGTTTCAGGATCATGCCAGAGAGCCCCTGGTGAAACCACCCCAGAATAGTATGGCCTTTGTGAGCAACATAGACTCTGTCTGCTATCCTATGACCTTTAAACTCCAATATATCATCAATGAATCCACACAAGTCAATGCTGTCATAGGACACTGCCTTACGGTTAGGTGGGAATAATGTCTGTATGGCCACACTTTATCAAACAACTCTTGCGTAATCAATGGTTACGCATGCCTCTGAATCCCCCAGCAATTTTAAAACTTTACCCCCACCGCAATTTCAACATATGGATCAATGCATGAACTTGGGTCACCAGTTTTTATGTCATCAGTTTTCACCACCAGGACCATGTCCCTCAGATATCTTCCAATGCTATCTTCATCATCCACCACACCTTTGTCAGTAATACATTTAGCTAATGCTGGACATTGTCTTCCTCCTTTCGCATGCATGCGATTCCTACAGCGGAAAACACATCTTGCTGAGTGAAAAATTAATCGGATTTGTCCACCTGTCTAGGATCTCTGGGAGGTTTGCTCACATTGGTATGCACAGCTGCCACCTGTTCAGCACTCCTAGTATCCAGTTCTTTCCCTGATGCCTAAGAAGTTTCTATGCTTTTAGCTGTCTTGATTGTTACCTCTAATAATGGATTCCCCACGGACAATAGTTTTTGTTTAGTTGCTTTATCACTGCAGTGACCAATAAACTGATCTCACACCAGTTGATCTGCAAAATTTTCAAATTGACACCCAACCACAAGTTTTCTGAGTGCTGTTATGTACGCATCCACATCTTTTCTAGCATGTTGGACCCTCTTGAAGAATTTATGCCTGACCACCACTAAACTAGTTTGGACATCGAATCAATACTGTAATTTTTTCACTGTTTCCTGGTATTCATCAAGCTCCTTGTCTCCTACTACCACTTCTACATCCGGCAAGTGTTTCAAAACGGCTCTGCCCTCAAAGCCTAATGAGTGCAGCAAGAGGATTTTTTCCCATTCAGGAAGAAAGTGTAAAGCCCCACTGGCCCCCAAGTATGTTTCAAAAGCCTCGAACCACTGTTTCCAAACAACTGGCGGATCACCTGGTGTTTGTAAGAAATTCAGCTTGTATTTTCCTTAAACACTTGAAAAACCACTCAGATGCAATCTACTGTACAGACTTTAGATGCTCAGGAAATGCCCATCCAAGCATTATTAATGACACAATAGAAAGCGCTGTTTATCCTGGGTAACCCAATGCGTTTAGTGCGAAAAAAGCCCGTTGTCAGGGTAAACTAGAACACAAGGAGAGCCCATCAAGAATTGTAAGGAACTGCATAAAACATAAAAATTAATCATATATTTCTGAAAAAATCTATTAATGTACTCGATGCCCGCTCTCCCACAGTCTTTACCCAGTTCCAAGGCTCATGCTCAACTATAACCAAAATGTGCCAGAGAAAGAAGAAAAGAAACAAAAGCAAACAAGTGACCAAGAAATGTGTAACAAAAAAGAAACGTTACAAGAAATCTTCCGATTAACTCACCGTGCTGCGTGGTATTCCAAATTTCCTTCATCTTAACGCCATTAGCTGCTGCATGGCTGCTATTATTGGCTTCCATAGAATCAGCACAATTGTGCTCAAAGTGAGCTTGTCGTGAGCAGACCTGTTAAGACTCCAAAGGTGAAACCTCTACCTTCCAATGTACCAATTGACCATAAAACCAAGCCCAAAAATAAAAATGAAAGACACATTCAAATTATGCTGTGCAAGCATGCAGTTTGTGCTCCAACAAAAACCACCCACCTAACAACAGCCACTCTTCTGAAAACAACATAGTTGTGCATGAGCCTCGGAATTGCGTGAAGACCATGGCAGAGCAGTCATCAAGCACATTATTGGGTTTTTTCAGAAATACATGATTGATGTTTCTGTTTTAAGCAGTCCCTTACAATTCTTGATGGGCTCTCCTTGTGTTCTAGTTTACCCCTGATGAAGGGTTTTTTTCACCCGAAACACATTGGGTTAACCAGGATGAACAGCGCTTTCTATGGTTCCATGAATAACACCTGGATGGGCATTTCCTGAGCATGTAAAGTCTGGAATTATGCTGTTTCCACTATGAACGTGAAAAATATGACGAATATGGATTAAATAAAATGTTTATGGATGAAATACTGGATTCTTGCTTGTCAGTTTGTGTAATCTTCGCATGACAATGTGGCTTGCTCATGGGTTGTGATGACGCACCAGATATCTGTGTAATGACACAACCGTGCTACCAGGGCAGAGTATACTTCAAGTCTGCATGCAAATGTTTGCCATTGAGCATCCTTTAAAAGTTGTTAACATTGAGAATATCTGGCGCTCATTCCATCACTTTTCCTGATATCAAAAATTGCTGAATGCCATGCGCTTTTCTTGTGATATGCTGTGCACATCAGCGTCAGTTATGCAAAACAATGCTGTGTGCTGTGTGTCCCCGTGAGTGCCTGTTCTACAGATCCATTTATTTTCCTCAAGTGACGTGGGTCTGAACTCAGCATAGACATGTGTGGGTCACAGTTGGAAGCCTAATGCACTAATACTTAAACTTCATTTTTTTTCACCAAAGCCATGACTTTTTTCGCTGGAAACATCGCTTCCTCATGCGTCTAAATCTCACTGGGCTGGTGTAGGAAAGTAGGATCTGTTTCTTATGGTTACCCCCACTTTTTGCTTGATGTCATGCTGTTTTTGACTAGTCTGACTGGGATACCGCTAATCAGGACCCCAGTCTATCTGCTTGCTCCTAAAACTGTTGTGTATGTACTTAAGTACCACCCAGATTGGATACTGGGGTATCATTGGCAGTCCCTAGTATATGGTACCCATGTACCAAGGGCATAGGTACCCCAGAGGACTCCCATGGGCTGCAGCATGTATTATGCCACCCATTAGAGACCATTCAAAATGGAACTACAGGCCTGCCATTGCAGCCTGTGTAAGTTGGTGCATGCACCACTTACGAAAGATATAGGTTTCCTATATCTAAGAGTCACTGCACTTAAAACCAATAAGTCACCCCTCTAGCAGGCCTTTACAATCCTGAGGGCAGGGTGCTTGGTTCTAAGTGAGAGGGTGCCCCTGCATGAGCAGGACACCCCTGCAGCCTACGGAGTCAATTCTCCCGGGTTGTCAGTGAAGCTGCTATATACTAGTATAGAGGGGCATTATGTGACCACGCGATGACCATCTCGAAAAATGCTGCAACGAACCCTATTGTGTTTGGTGTCAAACATGTTGGAATCATACCCCCACACCATTACTCATGTGGGAGGTATGATTCCACCCACCAGAAGAGCCCTCTGTTAGGCTCTCAGTGTTCCCGGCACCAGCCTTCTAGTCCCGGACAGCACAAAATGGTTGCTGCCGACCAGAGACACATTTATGCCCTCCTGCAGCTGAGCCAAGCTCGAACAGGGAAAGGAAGAACAATAGGTATCCTGTCACAGGGAGGTGTGACCACCTCCCAGACAGGATTTAGTGTATTAGGGCTGGGCGGGTGTGCTTACCCGCACCTGAAAGTCTGCATGAGGGGCACATTTGGTGTCCCTGTGCATAGTCCAGTTCAAACCATTCCTGGGAGCCATTGGCTCCCGCTCTTGCGCGAAACTGGACAAAGGACATGGGAGTAACCTCCCCCCTGTCCAGACCTTCCCCTCTGAGGGTCCCCTGAATCTTCCCAACCCTTTCCTTTGGGTACATAAGGGCTTACCTGGGTGTAGGTCCGTAGATTCATAGTGGACAAGATTCAGACCTGAAACCACTGAACTTCTACCGTCTGGGCACTCTGGACTTTCCTGGACTTTGTTTAGGCCTGACTTTGTCTCCCTTTCAGTCTGCTGCCTCGTCTGTGCCTTTGCACCATACAGGATCCATGTAGGGCTTGTGGAGCATCCAAGACACCTGAAGATAGTCTCCCTTGGAGTGAAGGAGTCACTCCCCTGCATTCGCAGGCACCGCAACACTGCTGACCGGTTGCTGATCCCTAGCTCCTGGAGACTCCGAAGAGTTTAACAACAGAGGTGGTGGCTATCTACATCTCCCGAGGCCCGAGCTGCCCTCTCACCAAGTTTGAGGTAAGAATCCCTTGTGGGGGCTGCATTAGCCGAACCCCTGTGCAACAGGTACTTTTGCAAGTGTATATGCTTGTTGGCAACTTAGCGACAAGTGCAATGTTCTCCAAGTAGCCCCAACCTCTGGCAAATTTTTCTACAAAGATCTTCAGTCACGTCCCATTGTGTGCTCCGTGGCCTCCTGTTTTGTAAAGCTGCACCAGGTCCTCCTGCGACTCCAGTGCCTTCGGCATCTTGGACCTGTGGAGGGTCATCTATGTCTTCTTTGGGCTGCCCTGATTGCTCTGGGCTTACCCTGACTCCCCTGCTTGTGGTGAGTCTTGCTGGTCCTCTTCCTGCAACTTCTTGACTTCCTGCGTGGGTTGCTTTTGCCACGGCTTGTTGGTGCTCCTGCCAGACTCCGACCCCTCAGCACTCGACATCCTTCGTGGGGCAGCTCGTATCCGGCTCCTGATCATCCTCAGCATTGCCTGGTTTGCACAGCTGCAGAGTCAAGGTCATCGACATCTATCCTGAAGCACCCGACATCGGTGGGCATTCGTCTACCGAGCCCCTGGTCACTGTCAAGTGACCCAGACTCTGTCCCCTCTGCTTTCAGGTACTCTTCATCAAGAATCCATGTTTGGATTCCCACGGACACTTTCTCCTCTTCCAGCAGCGGCACCTTCCTGAAGTCCTCAATTGGGTTCGACACCTATGCACCTGGCTTCCCTGGGATAGGTAACTTGGGTACCACGGTATCCACGGGTGGGGTGGCTCTCCAACCTTCTGTCATCCACAGGGTTTCTTCAGGGTCCACTGGGAAGGGTTCTTAATCCCTAAAAATCCAACCGCGACTTACACGTAGACTTGTACGGAGCCCGTGGTCGTGTTCTCATACTGCACGCATCCTCTGTGGGGTCCCTATCTACTCACCTTGGGTGTTCCTTGGGGTCCCAGCGATTCTACGTCCTCTCAACATTGTCCTGACTCGAGTCATGGTTCTTATACCACTTTCTTAGTATATGGTTTGGTCCCCCCTTGGGGCCCACTGTGTATTAGTGCAATTTACTGTGATTTCTTTGCTATAGTATTGTGTGCTTTGTGTATATCTCCATGTAGGAAATACTGGAACGTACTAGAGAGTATTATATAATAAATACATATTTTTATAAATACCTTGTGTGGTTCTTTTTAATTTGATCCATACTATAAAATTACATTCTGGTAAAACAAGCTTCTTTACACTCCTTCAAGACTAAGACTGACGGCTGCTCTCCACAGCTACCACTTGGATAGTTTTCTAAGGTTGTCTGAGACCTCTTAAATCACCATAAGTGTTGTCTGGACTGGTGCATTTTGCCCACTTACGTGAGTGGACATCATATACCAGGCCAGCTTCTCACAGCTGGTGTTTAATGCTCACAGGACTGCATTGCCCATGGTGATGACACAGTGGAAGGTCAGCTTATACTTTACCTCTGGCCAGCGTGATGTGGTCCGATGGTGCTGTGTCGTTATGAGGTGTGGAAAAATAGGCAGGCTCCATAGGGAGGAAAAGATGAAGGAATGGGCAAGCACATACATTAAGGATAAAACACAGTGCACACTCATCTGATAATGAAGTGACACAGTCTTAGCCAGCTCCAAGTGATGGAGTGTAATCAAAGTCATTCAGTGGTTAGCCTGACCAAGACAGCACTTTTAAAACAATGTTTTTACATATTTTTTTTAAGTTGCTGCACTGTCTGCTGGGGGTTACCTGTGCAAACTCATTCCATGGCCAGATTTACCAAACTTTGATGCAGCGCAACACAGCAAGACAACTTGCTGCGCTGCGTCAAATTGAGAGGGAAGGAATGCACCATATCTATCAAGACATGGAGCATTCCTGCTCTCTCCTTGTGCTGATGTACTCAGTGCAAACAAGCCCCCATGTAGGCACCTTTGCGTCATGGTGCAAAGGTGCCTGCATTGCAGGCAGGATTGTTTTTGTGCAGAAAGGGACACCTTCCTGTACTAAAACAATCCTTAGAGGCGTTTTTCTCTTTCTAGGTGTGCTGCAGAATACGGCACACTTAGAAAGAGAAAACAACGAGAAGAAATAAAGATGTTTCTCCTCATTGCACCTCTTTCAGGACAGTGTAGCATTTTGACACATTCTCAGTTTTACTAGTCTTGGTGAATCTGATAAAGTGCCACAATCTATGGGTGAATGCATGGGAACACCCAAGTTCCACCCTTGGAACGCCTTTCCAGGGCAGAGTAATGCAAGGCGGCGACTTGCACTGCATTGTGTTACTCCAGATTTACTAAGTCAAGTACCGCGATGCAGGGAGGCTTTGTGTGGCTTGATAAATCTGACTTAAGGATTGCATCACGCAGGGTAATAAATCTGGGCCCCTGTGTCCACCTTTTGTATCCCAGCCCCCATGATGCCTTGACCACTGGCAGAGAGGGCAGCACTCAGCAGTAACAATACACTGTTCGAGCCTCTGACACTGGCTGGCATCTGGCCAAGGAATCAAGGCCCAGAAAGGGAGAATGTAGTGCTGATTTTAGCTTCACAGCCATTATGCCACCGACAACACCATCAGCACTGTCTAATAATTCAGCTGACATCATAAGCTCCATGACAGTTGATCGTGGCATGCTGCAACCAAAGCAACCCCTAGGGGGCTGTAGAGAGTGATGGCAGTGGCCAGGCTAAAAACACTCTTTATACCTCAAGCCCACTGAGGAAGTTGTTCACTGCTCGGAATGACCAATCTGGCTCTGGTTTCGTGGACAAACTAAGATGAAGTATAAGAGTTAGATATGTTTTGGAACTGTGTCAATGGTTGAAGTAAGGGTAAAGAGAGTTTATTTTTTCTTCTTTTGATATATGTGAAATATACTTTGGAATGGTTTGGATTATAGACCAATAGGACAAAAGACAGAGTGAGTGAAGGTGCAGAAGAGGGTAGAGGCACCACTAAACCCTTGCTAACTGCATGCCACAATTTCATGTCATTAACACATGAATTACTTTTTCTGTCATTTTATCACCTTGACATGCACTTTACTGTCAATTACAAACACGATGCATTTGAAATACACCAGCGCAGGGCACATTTTTTGTATCCAAGTATATTAAACAATGAGGATCATCTTTCTCCATTATGACTGTAAGTGTTTAAAGTATGAATAATTTATCAGTTTCCAGGCACAATGCACATTTGTTTGTGGTGCTGTGCTTGGCTGAATGGATAAAACATCTTAGATACATGCTTTACATATGCCAGAAATAAACTTGACAAATAACGTGGCTCAATTTATAGAAATAAAACTGTCTGTATGATACAGTAGATTAGGAAATAGATTTCCAAGCAGTAAGAGTTAATGATTATCCAGAAGACGAAAGTAATAAAAAAGTAGACAATGCATTATATTTTAGAGTGGTAAAATTGACTATTTCCACTGCAAAGAGCGCAACAGTACGGAAAGAGTTGGACTTTGGAGGGGTAACATTTACAATTACACTCCAGTCTGTGCAATAAAAGGGAAAGCATTGGATTTTGGAAGGGTGAAATTTACTATTTCCACTCCAGTGAGTGCAACAGAAGGGAAAGTGTTGGACTTTGGAGGGAAACTGCAAAGAGTCTGCAAGAGGTGGTAGTAATTGCCAGGAAATGGATAGTTTCTCGTAGTTCTGTGCAGGAGAAAAATCTCCCTAGCACTGCTTCTAGTGGACAGAAGAGATAAGCAAAAATGTGCTCATCCCGGATATATCCAAAATGGATGCTGGGGACATAAAATAGAATAAAAATGGAATAAATCTTAGGCCCTGTCATGGCTCAATAAATGTTGAGTAGGAGAGGAAGCACAAAGTGAAGCAGAGTTATTTGACATTTCATAGAATATCATGGAAAAATAAAATTAACAAAATAGTAAATAATATGTCTAAATGTATCACTCATTTTAATTTGGACTACCACTTTCGCCCCTCATTCATTTACCTGAAAAAATGGGGAGTTCATTTGGATTTTCACACAATAAAGATAACCTAATTAAAATGGGAAAAGATATACATATTTTTAGTGTACAATATTGGTTTGATAGATATACAGACAATACAAGCCACTGGGAAATGGTACATGCGTATGAAACTGGCAACAACGGGTACCCTAGAACAAAAATGGCACTGACAGAAGGGTGGCCTAACTTCAGATCCTACTGGAAGCATGGATTTCTTTCTATGTAATGTGACACCAGTTGAGCAGTCATGGTTTTGCTGTTGATTCTACTTCGGTGTTGACAGTCTTGTTTTTACCTTCTATGTTGTCTGCCCTATATACACTAAACCCCATGGACACAAAATGCTGTAAATGGCTTTACTTGAATGGAATTAGAATATTGCCTAAGCATGTGTGTTATGGTGCCATATTTAAACTCCTTACAATTGATAGTAAAATTATACAAGACACAATTCCCTCACCAAAAATGCCCTATTAGGCAGGACAAAAGTGGTGGTGGACTAGCAGTTATCTACAGGGAGTCGCTGAACTGTAGCACTGCGCCACTCAAGATAGCAAATTGTGAGAGCTTGTCCTTTGCACTAACACTATTGTCCACCTTTTCCCTTTCTGGAATTCTTGTTTATAGACCGGAGGCCCATATGCTCAGTTACTTCAAGCTATGCCAGAAGTGGTGGTGGAGCTAACTATAGATAAAGCCAATTTCACCAAACTGGGTAATTTTAACCTACATGCAAATGACACAAAAGACAGTGCCTCTAAAACTCTTTACAGGATATGGCTTCATTACAGCTACTACAGCTGGTGGATGGCCCCAAACACGAGAAGAGCCATACCATTGATTTGGTGTTAAGTAACATGGATACTCTCCAGCTTCAGACCCCTCTGCCCTGAATCTGGTCGAATCATTTTAAGATCCCCTTTAGGTTCCGAATTCCCTTATCAAGTCCATCTTTCCCTTCGGTCAGGTGATTAGATTGCATCTGGCATAATCTTAATGCAGAAGAGTGACAACAGGCCTTGGGAACCTTATCACCAGTCTTTACAGAAATGCCACAGTGACATCTCATCAGTTAAAACGATGGATCACTATTTCACTCAATAGAGTTCTCCCAAGTAGATGGAGAAAAGTTGCAAATCGGACACATAAATTCCCTTGGTTCAATGCTCACTTATTGTCTCAGAAAAAATAATGTAAGCAGTTGGAGAGAAGATGGAGAAAGACTTTTGATGATTCAAGTAAAGTGAACTATAGGAAGTCTATTAGGCTATACCATACAGAAATCAAAAAGGTTCAAGCTACTTTTTTTACACCAAAATTCCTAACTCATCTAACTCCCCCAAAGAAATTTTTAGGATCCTTAAATACATCACTGTGCCATCTACAGCATGCTGCAAGGTAAATGCTTCTGTCGAGCATAGTAATGATCTGGCACACTTCTTTCAGGGAAAACATATAGGACATCTACTTCTTTTTCCCTGATAAAACTGACTCGAGGGACTTTTCTCTTCATAAATCACTACCTGAGCCGAAAGCGGGACATTTCTCATCTCAGAGAACCTTGTTAAAGAGCTGTTAAATACTGTAAAATCAGGCTCGCCCCTGGACCCAGCCCCTCATCGTGTGCTTCAAAGATGAGCAGATTGCTTCGTCCCAGTCCTTACAATGCGATTAAACATCTCTCTCCTAAGTGGGCAGGTCCCACAGGTTTGGAAGCCTGCCGTAGTAAGACCACTTTTAAAGAAGACTTTTCTTGACCCCCTGTGTCTGAATAATTATAGGCCCATTTCTTTGTTAGCGGAAGTGGCAAACATTCTGGAAAAAAAGTTTAATAAAAATCTCTCAGCCTTCCTGGAATCACAGACACTGCTTCATGCCACTCAAATGGGTTTCCGACCACAACATAGCACTGAGTGTGCTCTGTTGGTGGTGGTAGAAGAACTGAGGCAATGTTTGGATCAGGGAGGATCAGCCATTATCTTCATGATCTGAGTGCTGCCTTTGACACCGTTGATCATTTAATCCTCATACAGAGACTTTCTAACAAAGGTGTTGAGGGCAGAACACTTGAATGGCTCTTCTCCCTTCTGAAGGATCGAACCTTTCAGGTTGTAGATCAGACATATTATTCTCCCAGTGTTCCCCTCAGTTCTGGAGTGCCTCAGAGTTCTTCCGTGAGCCGCACTCTCTTTAATCTGTATATGCTCCCTCTTGCTAATCTCATGTAATCGTTTGGATTGTCATTGGTGTCGATGACACCCAGCTGGTCATATCTATCTCACCTGACCAGACAACTAACCATTTATCCCTGACTTTGTGCCTTCAGGCAGTAACCAGTTGGATGTCCAACTGTAAATTAAAACTCAATGAGGACAATACAGTAGTTATGGTTTTGGACATCAATTCTGGGGGCAGTCTCCCGAGGCCCATTCCAGACTGTCTAAGTAAGCTGCCGACCCCCACAGACCCAATAATGAGCCTGTGGGGTATGCTAGACCCCAAGCTTACGATGGAACACAAGGCTAAAAAAAATCTCTGCAAGCTTCTGCGACATCCTAAGATTATTGAGGAAAGTTCTTAAGCGCCTTCTTTTTTAGCCTTTTGGTATTTGGCATGTGGTGCATGGATGTTTGAAAACATACCTTTTTCTATTGCGGCTTGTGCTGTGGCACTTTTCCGGGCCGCAGCACAAGCTGCAATAGAAACAGGCATGTTTATGACTGCCTGCACGGTGGTCGTATCCTAATTTGGCTTTCGGGACTGCCGACTCCTTGTCGAAAGGTCCCATGCCCAAAACAATGGCGTCGGACGTTCGTCCGACTGCCATCGTAATGAGGCCCTTTGTGTTTGCCCAAGTATGAAATTCAAATAGGGTTTATTAATCCCTTTCAAGATATAGAATATATCATCAATAATTCACTGATATACATGGATATGATGCATTAAGGGGCTTCAACATTGTAGAATAAATAAATACAAAATTGCAAAGTTCAGGGTGAAAGAAGCCACGATTGAAGTCCCCTTTACTGGTAGGTAGAATTTACCATCACACTCAAACTTTGAGCAGAGAGATCTTAAATTTAGGTGACACAAAAGCAGGTGCTGGTCTAGTGTTCAGGATCACATTCATAACCTCAATGCCAGTAGTCAGGGGAATGTTGGTGTACAGAGATTCAATGTCCATACGTACCATGAAGTCCTATATGGTATCGTAAGGCATGTCTTCGATAGTATTGATCAAATCCCGACTGTCCCGGATGTAAGATTCTGTCAGTGTCACACAATCTTTCAAAAAGACAACAATATATTTGCCTACTGGTTCTAAGATCGACCCACAGCCAGCAACAAAAGGTCTCCCTAGTTGTTTAGCCTGATTTTTTTAGAAGTGTGCATACAACTGGAATACAGGGTCCTTTAGCATCGAGGTATCTGAATTCATGGTGAGTGAGGAAACCTATTTTATCCATGGTGGACATATCTTTGATTAATTCCAATTCCTGGATTTCCATAAAGGGGTCTTTTCTAAGTGGGATGTAGTGTTTCTTATGTGAATGTCTGGTTCATATCATTGCAATGGAGCCCTTGCACCCCATTTAGTGGGCACTTAGAGGACCCATGTCTCTCTTTTTATTTCCAAATTTTGAGAGTCACTCAAAGAAGCATTTGTTCCTTTGGGAAATTCTTATGCAGTTTCTATCCTTTGGGGTGATTCCTTCCTTGAAACTTCTTTTTATCTTATGGCTTTGTTGTTGTTTCCCTTAGGGGTGTACTGTTAACAGCCTCTTTTTCCTTTATTTCCACTTGCTTTCCTCTGGCATATGTATAGATGACTAGCATGGTGAAAATATCAATGTGTTAATTTTGGACCCCTTATTACCAACACCCTAAGTAATGGTAATTTCAGAATGTGGAATTTTGTGTTATTCCAAGATACCCCTTTGGAATGTAGAGTAACATCGCAGATCAGTGCTTCTTCATTTCATTCTCAAATTCAATGCTGAATTCTGGGGACTATTGGTTCCAGTTCTGACAGGACATATTTGTAACCAGAAACACCTGCACTGGATCAGCATGTGGTAATCCCGCATGAAAAAAATACCACATTCATTATGGTATTGATGTGGTTGGAAATTATTGTCACTACCCAAATCAGTATTATGAAGCTGTTCAGGATGAGGGCTGTAGTCTGAATTCCGAATTCATTTTTCTTCAACATAGGCAAATGTCAGCTTGTTGATTGTCTCCTCGTAAATCTTTACTGCTGTTGCTGTTGTGTGTGTCTCCTTTGATCTTTCTTTATGTATTGCCACCAAATTATAGTGAAAGAAAGCCAAACTATGGGCCTCATTTACTACAAAATGACGCAGCACGGAGCCGCAAGCCATTTTGCTGCGCCGAGGTGAGTCATTTTAAAAGTAGAGGGATGCATCGTATTCACAACAATACAACGCATAAGTGTTCCCCTGAGCTGGCACACAATTGGCTTTCATGGGACAGCACAAGCACCCATGCGTCATGTTGCAAGGGTGCCTACATTGCGGGGTGATTGTTTTTGTGCAGGAAGGGACACCTTACTGCACAAAAACAATCAATTATGGTATTTTCCTCCTTCCATGTGTGCTGCAGAATGCAGCACGATAAGAAAGAGAAAAAACGAGGAGAAATAAAAGTATTTCTCCTTGTTGTGCCACTCCTACGCCTCCCCTTGGGAGGCATAGAATTCTGATGCATTCCCAGCCTTACAAAACATTGTAAATCTGGGAATGTGTCAGGATCCATGGATGTTGATTGGGAACACCCACAGCAACACCCATGGAACGCCCCTTTCACGCAGAGCAATGTGTGAAAGAACCTCATATTTACAAGGCCATGAAAAGTCACGCAGGGTGACTTTACGTGGCCTGGTAAATATGGGCAAACCCATTGCGTCGCCGGTGCGTGAAGAAAAGTGACTCACCGGCGGCGCAATGGGCTTGTAAATGAGGCCCTCAATGTTTCAGCAGCTAATGTGTTATTGCATAGGTCAGATGCTGGTATACCTAACACAAGTTTAGCTGATTTTTCTGCATTCATCTTTGGTACTGATAGATTTAGGGTTGATGTGATCAGCTCATATAAACCCGAATATTTAAGAACCTAGCAATTTTGTGTAGCTAAAACAGTGGTTGTTTGTTTTGTTAAGAATAAAATCATAGGAAGGGGATATTAGTGTTTCATAGAATTTTAATTCATGGCTTCTTCACTGATGAAGTTACGGACTTCACTCTCACTTTGGCGCAAAATGTCCTCTAGAGACAGCCAGAGAATTTGAATAGTAGATACATTTATTAGCCAATTGTTTGCCTGGATAGTTTCTGCGTCAGTGATAGCATGAAGCCGGTTACAAGGAACCATTCCCTCTCGAGCTATGTCTATTTCTGAAACAAAACAGCTAGTGAGAAAACAGTGTCTCAGCTTTTCTCTTATCAAAAATGTCCTTGCAAGTAAAATAGTCAGAAGGTAAGTGAACATGATTCTGAACATAATTGCATCGCCAAAACACAGTACTGTAATTGGAGAATGTAATAAATCTTTCCTGTCAAAGAGACTATCACCATGGCAGTGACACACAATTGTTGAATCAGCTCAGTCACACCACTTTTATTACCTTCTTTGCCTCAACCTCCATTAAGGATTGTCTCAAGACAACCCATGGCAGAGATTTAGCTGTTTTTGAAACAGAACTCTACCAAAGCAGGGATAATATTGACTGCTCTTGATAAACCTCTGCAGGATTACATTTTTGCCCACTATAGTGGCACCTAACTCACCCGGTATCCTGACACTACGATATATAACATCATATTCCTTGAGACACAAGCCCATGCAGTCTCGACAATTGCTTTTTCACCATAACATTTTAAAATGGATTATTTTCTGTATTGAGACCAGATTAAACTAAGAGAATAGTGACTGTCTGGTACAGCCAACCAAGCTGATGCCGCACCTTTCCAACACTATGGCAAGAGCCCTCTTTGGATATTCAGCAATATTTAGGGCCCAATTCCGTTCTCGTTCGGTAAGCATACCGACCGACTCGGTTCCGGAATGCTTTCCATACGACTCGGATCGGGGGAGTCCGACCGAATGGAAAGGCTGTCCGAATCGGTCATCGTACTCGCTCGCTCGGAAACCAAGTCCATAGAGCTGTACGAATCGGCTCCGGATAGGCTCGTCCTGTCCGAATGCCTTTTGGAACCGATTCGGTCAACCCGGATGGTTTCCAGGCATCACACTTGGTCGTTCGGAACGGGGAACGAGTCGGTCGGAAACAAGGGTTCCGGATCGGTTTTGGCAAAGCCAAATCCGATTCAGAGCCCTTCCGACCGAGATTGGAATCGACCCCTTAGTCTGCTTTGTCTGGCCTACACTGACTTTCTGTGCACAAAGACAAAGGGCCTCATTATGATGTCGTCGGTCGTACCGCTGACAGCCCGTCATTGGCGGTCCGACAGCCCTTCCGTCCAATCACCGTGTTACAATACTGGCGGTAGGACCCAAAGCTGTCGGATGGAACACCTCTGCTTTCGCCAGGATCATAGGTTCTGATGGTGCAGCAGTCGGAAAAGCATCCCAGAATGGCCTTCGGGATTACAATATCCCTTTCCGACAACCTTTACATGGCGGGGACCACGCCATGTAAAGGTTGTTGGAAAGGGATCGATGAGACCCCAAACAAGGCCCCCAGGCTTTGGAGCCTGGAGTAAAATGTGCATGTTTCCTCTTATGCCTGGACAAAAAAGTTGACTTGCTTTGGCCAATGAGCTCATAAAGTAGCCCACCAGCAGGATACAAAGATCTCAGCAACAGTATGCCAAAGAACCTCATAAGCAATTTCACCAGGAAATTGTACAATTATCACTCCCAACAGTAACAAGCATTGGCAAAGCCAATAGGTTTCACCTATGCAAGATATATTGGCTTTGTCAATGTTTTTTTAATGTTGCAGAGCGGTGCGAGCTGCTGTACTACATAGCTTAAATTTAAAAAGGCGTTATGACGTGGACAGACATCGCGTCATAGCGCTTTTGTTTTACTTGAAGCCATGCAAGTACAATCAAGTTAAAATTGTTTTTTTCCATATAGTTAATATGCAGTTCATGTTCTTGAACAAATGCCCATTACAGTTATCAGTGTGTCAAAGTGTAGCTAGTTGGGACACTGAGCATGGAGAGGCTGTGGTGTTACAGCCAGAGCCACTGACTTTGGAGCTGGGAAACCAGGTTCGAGTCTCGGCACCGGCTCAACATCCTGTGATTCTGGGCAAATCACAATGGGGCCGATTCCGATTCGGCCCGGAAATCTCTCCCACCGAGCCGGACCCGGAGAGATTTCCGACCGAATCAGACCCATGCAGCCCGACCGAACGAGTACGATGCGTCCGTATGCTATCGGACTCGAGTCGGTCGGACTCCACATGAAGTCAATGGGACCCGGTCGTACAATGCGTACGCGGGCTCCCATTGCCTCAATGGGTGCGAGGCGAGCAAGGCGCGCCCCTACAGCGGGTACGCGGCGAGCGACTCGCGCCGTACACGCACAGAGTAGAGGGACCCATGGGTCCCCCTGTGTGCGACTCGCGCAGCTACGCGTACAGGGGGTCCGACACGGACCCCAAGTACGTCTCCGACTGCTCTTTCGAGCCGGGTGGCGCGTGTCAGTCGGACTGCTCGCGGCGCGCATCGTACTTACCCGGCCGGGGAACGTCTCCATTGCGCGGTGCGAGTGCGTGTCCGAGCGAGTCGGTCGGTGCGGTTCGACCCGGAGCGAGTCGGTCGGAGCGGTTGGGACGCCCGAACGAGTCGGTCGGCGATTTCGCATCGTACTCGCTCGTCCGGACGCGCGTACTGAATCGGTCGGAAATAGGGCTCCGAATCGGATCCGGTTATGCCGAATCCGATTCGGAGCCCTACCGGCCGAGATCGGAATCGGCCCCTTAATCTCCCTCTGCCTTTAAAAATGAATGTGTCCTTGTGTAATGTAACTGGCGCTCATGTAAAGTGCTTCAAGTCCTTCCGGTTGACTTTGCACTATATAAAGCATGCTATGTGGGGTCAGGAAGGAGCATGCAGTGACGGGAGCAAGGTGGTGGGAGGGACAGGCCAGCAACGAACAAGGGAGGGGCATGCAGCAACGGAACTGAGGAATTGGTTGGGACAGGTATGCAAAAAACAGAATGCAGACGCTGGAAATTAAAAACAAAAATCACACAAACAAGGAAAATGTTTTACTTTCCCTATGATTAATAAGCAGTTTATATTCTTGAACAAATGCCCAATGAAGCTACCATCGTGTCAAAATGTAGCTAGCCTGAACACGGAGCATGGAGAGGCTGTAGCGTTACAGCCATAGCTGTTGACTGTGGAGCTGGAGAACCAGGTTTGAGTCTCAGCGCCAGCTCAACATCCTGTGATTCTGGGAAAATCACTTAATATACCTCTAAAATTAATGTGTCCTTGTGTAATGTAACTGACGTTCATGTAAAGCACTCCACATCCTTCGAGTCTACTTCCCGATATATAAAACAAGCTATGATGGAAGCAGTTGGGAGGCAACTAGCGATGGGGTGGGTAAGGGGCATACAGTGACAGGAGCGAGGTGGTGGGAGGGTCAGGTCAACAATGAATGGGGAAGGGGCATGAAGGGAAGGGGCATGCAGTGACGTAAGTGAGGTGGTGGTAGGGACAGGCAAGCAACAAACAGAATGCAGACCCTGGAAAGTAAAAAAATGTAAATAAAGTATGTTACAAGTGCTCGGCCAGTGGAAGGACACTGGCCGCCAGAAGCAGTACTTGGGCCAAACTCCACAGCAAGGACGAGGAAGCTGGAAGCAGGCACAGGCGCTGACAAACAGGAAGAAAGTAAACAAGAGTGACATGGGAGCTAGCCAAAGGTAAGAAAAGGTAAGTAATGGGCAGGCTCTAAGCGCCTTTTAAGATTTTTGTTTCCTTACAAGAGATTTCACAAGCATGGCGTAAGTGTTGTGTCGGCAAAACCTAAAAAGGACCCAAAGCAGAATCAACAATGCTCTCAGAAAGTAGTTTACAAATTTTCATACGCGCCTGAATGGTAATTCATGAAGTTTGAATTACCACTATGAAGAGGGGCTACAAATGAATTGTGAACTCGCTTCACATGGCCTATGAGATCACCCAGGAATTCCTACTTTTCCCAACTCTCTTAAACATCTATTTCAAAACACTGATCGACCTTCTATTTTACTGTTACTTTCTCTTGCACTCTTATGTGGACAACACACAAACTTAGCTTTGTGCCACTGGAAGGAATGCAAAATTGGTGCAATGTGAGAGAACCTTACACTAATAACTGAATGTCTGGGTACAATTGGCTGAAACATAAGCATATTTATTAAAAAATAGTTCAACACAACCACCTAACTTGCTGTGCTGCATTGCGCTAGGAGGTAAGAGCAGTGCAGAGCCATATTTACTAAACATGGCTGGCAGCAGTTTTCTTCTCATGTGGTGGCACACAAATAGGCTGCCTAGCATCACTCACACACCTTTGCACCATAGTACAAAGGTGTGTGCATGATGTCTACCACAGGTTTTGCGCTGGATAGATAGCCTATGGTTAGACATTTTTTATAACATTTAAAATATATGATATGTGCTATACAGTGCAGCACACATGTAATTTGTGGATTTTTGGAGAAATTAAAACATTTCTCCAACTTTGCACCTGCCTCAAGAATACATTATATTTTGTTGCAAACAAAGGTCTGACAATCTTTGCAGAAGTGGCTTTGCATCAAAAACTATGAGCGGTAGCATCAAACACTCATGTACCACTCATGGAGTGTCCCTTGATGCAAAGGAGCGCAATGCGTTCTTTTTGCTACTTTAAGGGCACATTTCCAGTGCAAAATAAGTTTTGCACTAGAAAGAAAGGGGAGATTTACTAAGATTTTGCGCTATGTTTGCATCAGAAAAGTCACACGAATCGGCGCAAAATCTGGTTTTCCTATTTATTTTCGAGCACAAAACTTGTTTAGCGCTGGAAATAACGGAAAAGTAATGCGAAGTAGCGCATAGCGCTGCTTCGCATTACTTTGTGCCATGGAGGCGTACCAAGGGTGGAGCATGGGTGTTCCCATGCAATCACCCATGGTTTCTCACGCTAAACCCAATTTACTAAATAAAGTAGATTAGGTTTAGCGTGAGAAACCTGCACCCTTTTCAAGTAGGTGCACGGAAGGAGAAAAGCTTTTATTTCTCCTTCCTTTTCCAACCCTGCATGCGTGCTGCACTGTGCAGCACGCATAAAAGTGGGAAAAACTTTGCATGTGTCTGGGCATCGACTTTTGTGCAGGAAGGGTACCCTTCCTGTACAAAATCTATGCTAGACTAATGCACACGCCCTAGGGCTATGGCGCTAAGGTGTGTGCGTGGCGCACGGCAGCTGTAATCAGCACAAGGGAAATCTTTGAAGATATGGCGCTCTCCTGCTCCCTCCCTGTCGCGCAACGCAGCGCAGCCTCGTGGGGGGCTGCGCAGCATGAATTTTTTGTAAATCTCCCCCTAAATATTTTGTGTTGCTAGGTGTCACTTTGCATGACTTTGCAGCAGTGCAAAATCTTGAAAAAGCCTACCTAAATATTTCACAAGCTAGCCTTCTCCTGCTAACACCAGAGCAGTTAATGGACTCATGGTAACACTGACAAAATCCCAGAATTTATTGGCCAAAGGCATAATTCGCAGATGAGGCAAAAATCATAGATGTTATTTTTGTGTGATCTGGGAATTAATTCTCAGAGAGAGATGGCAGACAACACGTTTTCCAAGAGAAACCACAAGGTTGCGATTGAGGTACTTACAAATGCTAAACTGTATTCTGGCAGTGTAACTTTCCTAGCTTTGCATATAACACAGCTCAGCAGCTGCAAGCCATCTAGTACCTTTGAAAATTCGTTTTCGGAGAGAATATTGGGATTGTGTTACCCTTCTCTTACAAACAGTGATGTTCTGCTTTTCTATTACCTCTTCAAGGTGGTTTGCGCTATGTACAAATGTGTCCACAAACTGCTACCCACCAATTTCCAGTGATAAAGTCACTGATTACATACCAACACACACTCTTCAGTCCACTAGGCAGTTTCAGTTGCATGAGCCTAAATTTAAATAGAGGAGTTGAGATACCCAGATATGGTCATTCCAAGCTCCTCAAGTTTTATTTTTGCTGTGTTTTTTGTTATACTGAAGTTATCTGTGCCATGACAGAATTTACTTTGATATGTCCTTGATATAAATAAAATAAGCAATAAAATAAATATATTTTAGCATCTGTTCAAAAGATGCTTTTACTCATAAATTATATCATTTTTTTCACCCAGAGCAACACTGTCTTTCAACTCAAGTTACCCTTTACAGTTCTAAAGAAGAATTTGTTCTTACTTTTCATTTGTCTACTTCGTTCCATAGCATAATTGAACATCTTGCCTGTAGACAAGTAACTCTGCTTGGTATGGATGGTCTAGAGAGAACCTCCACTTCGGTAGAGGTTTACCTATCACCACTCTGCTCTGGATCACGACAAACCCATGGCCTGTGGTGGGGCTCCTCATCGTAGGGGCACATTGAAAATGAATGCTAACTGGGGATAATGGCCATGAAAGGTCCCATGTAATTTTTTTATTCAGTTTTGTGTTGTATTTGAGTATTGTGTTAGTGCATGGGTCATTGGTACCTCCAAAACATTGATATGCATTGAACATTTCCTTAGCCCTGCTGTGCAGTTGGTTGTGTATGTGATAGTGGCAAATCCTTGTCAATCCAGTGTGGCTGGCAAGGGATGGGAGTCTTTCCTTCCTGTCTCATTCAATTTAAGTTGGCAGCTTTGTAATCACATTGTAGAGTGTATAGTGACTCATGCCAAATCACCTATGAGTAGTTCAATGCAGGTGTTATAGTAAAAGCTCTGGCCTTTTGCATGGCAAGATACACTGCTCTGCTTCAGCGGTCTTTTCCTTTGTTCTTAACTGACAGATTGTGCCACACCTCTTTAAAACATACTGGGCATCCTGTCCTTAATGCAGAGTGTGCCCTCTGACTGTAATTATATTGTGGCATCTGTCCATAACATATTCTCTGCTCTCTGACTTTCATGCATACTGTGCCACCTGTGCCTATTGTAAGGACTGTGCTTAAAACAGCTTTGCCACCTTCTCCTAATGGATACTGTGCCAGCCGCCCCAATACACGGAGTGATTTCCCTCACCTAAATAGAGAACTGCTGCCTATCCTGAACATGCAAGCTATTATGCCTTTCCTTATTTCACACTATGACATCTGTAGTTAATTGAGACTTTGGCACTTGTCCGTAAAATACACAGTGCCACTTGTCCATAACAGACAGACTACTCCATCTTAAGTGATCACCTCTCTCGCATCCTGTATGCCAATACCCCAAAGACCATGACCCAGTCCTCCCCACCTTCAGACATCACTGTGGCAACTTGATGCATGTGAGGCTGTCAGGTGAAACAAAGACTTACAGAAACCGTAATGCAACCCAGGCTCAGGATGATGGACGACAGAATACAGAGACAACAAGATTCCGACGCCAGAATATCACATCAAAAATGCTGTCCACAAAAATGTGGAGTTTGCATACTTTGGGGCCCATTCCGATTCGGGCCGGAAAACGTACCGACCGACTCGGAGCCGGAATAAATACCGACCGACACGTACCGGTGCAGCCCGACCCGCAAAGTACGATTATGAAGCGTGCAAAATACGACCGACGCGTACGGAACACAAGCCGAACGACCGAACCGCGCGGAAAACAGCCATCCGGCCGGAAAAGCACGCGAATCGAACCGACCGACACGCACCAGGAATAATCCCGAACGAAACGTACCCGCGAACTCCTACCCACCAAGTACGATGCAACACGTGGAAAACACGACCGAGTCGCACGGGGCCCAAGCCGCACGACCGACACGCATACAAAACTGCGAGCCGAAGCAACCCAAAACCCCACGACCGACGCGTACGCAGCACAGAAAACAGCACAAACACAGCGTGAACGAATCTGAGAGGCTCGCACGAGACAACTGGAGGGTCCGACTCGGTCAGAAGAACGTCTCCTACATGCACAAAAAGAACCAAGGAAAAAAAAACACAAAAAAAGGCCAAACAAGCAATCACAAAGCAAATAAATACTGAGTGGGGAAACAGGGAACAAAGACACATCCACAACTCCACCCATATAAAGGCCACAAATCCCTACCATGATCCTTTGCAAATTCAAATTACCTGCCAGCACTCAACACCAACAGACAGCAACCACACACACACTCACAGCTCATCCATCACACAAGCCACACACCAGCAGCACCACAACAAATAGCACCCTCACATACACCCAGCAAAACACACACTCACACACCCTCACTTGCACACCAACACACACATCACACACCAGCACCACCCAACACCATGCCCCCAAAGAAGAATCACAAGTTCCTAGATAGTGAATTGGAAGTCCTGGTAGATGAGATCCTCAGGGTAGAGCCACAGCTGTTTGGTACATTGGTCCAACAGACACCCATGTCGCAGAAAACCAAGATGTGGGAGAGGATCGTCGACAGGGTGAACGCACAATCACCATGTTTGCGCACACAGGTAGACATCCAGAACAGGTGGTATGACGTGCGCAGGAGGGTCAAGGAGCTGTTGAAGAAGGACTACATCGTGAGCCAACACACCGGCAGTGGCCCTCCTGCCAAACCAGTATACCTCAGGCCCTGGGAGGAGAAGGTGCGGGCCATCCTACCACCAGTGAGCGTCTATGGACTAGAAAACATCCCAGAGCCTGGTGAGTACACAACAAATGTACACAATATTGTGCCACAATACACACACATCACTGTCAAGGGGAGAGTCAAACCATGCACCCTTAGCAAATACACACCAACCAAAACAGATCATCCCAAAATGTGTATGTCAGCCAGATAAACACAATACATGCCAGCTCATAGTGAAATGTAACTGTGTCATGACATGTACAAACCTAACAACAAATAGAGCTAGGCAGTGGCACAAATCTAACCAACAAACACAGTCAGACATGTAGCCACCACCACAACACCACCTCACAGGGAAGCTCACTGAAAGGAAGGAATACTGTGTATGCTGGGCAAGTCAGTGTAGCCAATAGCATCATGGGAGTCGTAGTCACAGAAATTGCCCACCCTCACAATGCGCACATCAACACCACCATGAACCATGCCCACATCACAGGGAGTGGAAAACAACTGACAAGATGGCTGACACTGGCTACTGCTGTGGGGAGCACAAGGCCCTGCTGGCAACTGTGCACCAACCAACAGCAGGACACCACTGACTGACATCCTGAAAGACAACTTGCACTCCCTGCAATGGAAGCACGTTCCATGGTGGGATATCTGGCTGGGTGGGAAGGAGGACTCACAGCACTGACCATAGTCACCAGCAGCTCCCCCCACACACCCCCCAAACACAAACTACACACAACTCACCTGGGAGAAAGCATTGCCTCACACACCAATCAAATATCCCACAAAGAAACACAACCCTGGGTCATGCAGTGTGAAGCACAGGGACACACATGGGACTTGTAGCAAAACAAACCCCAGGATTACACTGTCAGCCATCTTGTCAGCACAGGCACACAACCCCACAGGGAAGCAGAGTCAAAAGGAAGGAAGCATGGGCATGCTGGGAAGGGGGGTGGAGGCAAAAGCATGATGGGAGTGGTAGTCACAGCCCAACATCCCCCACCCACATGGCCCAGCAAGAACACACCCAAGCATGCACACCTCACAGGGAGTCAAAAGCCACTTCAAAGATGTCTGACACTGGTGCTCTGTTGTGGGGAGCACAAGGCCATGCTGGGAACTGGCCAACAACCAACAGCAGGACACCACTGTCAGCCATCTTGCCATTGCTGTCACACCCACACACAGTGAAGTACACTCAAAAGGAAGGAAGTATGGGCATGCTGGGAAGGGGGGTGGAGGCAATAGCATGATGGGAGTGGTAATCACAGCTCAACATCCCCCCCCACATGGCCCAGCAAGCTCACACTGAAGCATGCACACCTCACAGAGAGTGGAAAGCCCCATCAAAGATGTCTGACACTGGTGTTCTGTTGTGGGGAGCACAAGGCCATGCTGGGAACTGGACAACAACCAACAGCAGGACACCACTGTCAGCCATCTTGCCACCCTCACAATGCGCACATCAACACCACCATGAACCATGCCCACATCACAGGGAGTGGAAAACAACTGACAAGATGGCTGACACTGGCTACTGCTGTGGGGAGCACAAGGCCCTGCTGGGAACTGTGCACCAACCAACAGCAGGACACCACTGACTGACATCTTGCCATTGCTGTCACACTCACACACAGTGAAGTCCGCCCAAAAGCAAGTAAGTATTGGCATGCTGGGAAGTGGTGTGAAGGCAATAGCATGATGGGAGTGGTAGTCACAGATATTGGTCACCCCCACAACTGTCCCATCAACACCACCCTGAACCATGCGCACATCACAGGGAGTGGAAAACAAGTGACAAGATGGCTGACACTGGCTACTGCTGTGGGGAGCACAAGGCCCTGCTGGCAACTGTGCACCAACCAACAGCAGGACACCACTGACTGACATCCTGAAAGACAACTTGCACTCCCTGCAATGGAAGCACGTTCCATGGTGGGATATCTGGCTGGGTGGGAAGGGAGGACTCACAGCCCTGACCATAGTTACCAGCAGCGTTTCTCACACACACCCCTAACACAAACTCCACAAAACTCACCTGGGAGAATGCATTGCCTCACACTCCAATCAAATATCCCACAAAGAACCACAACCCTGGGTCATGCTGAGTGAAGCACAGGGACACACATGGGACTTGTAGCAAAACTAACCCCAGGATAACACTGTCAGCCATCTTGTCAGCACAGGCACACAACCCCACAGGGAAGCAGAGTCAAAGGGAAGGAAGCATGGGCATGCTGGGAAGGGGGTGGAGGCAATAGCATGATGGGAGTGGTAGTCACAGATATTGGTCACCCCCACAACTGTCCCATCAACACCACCCTGAACCATGCACACATCACAGGGAGTGCAAAACAACTCACAAGATGGCTGACACTGGCTACTGCTGTGGGGAGCACAAGGCCCTGCTGGCAACTGTGCACCAACCAACAGCAGGACACCACTGACTGACATCCTGAAAGACAACTTGCACTCCCTGCAATGGAAGCACGTTCCATGGTGGGATATCTGGCTGGGTGGGAAGGAGGACTCACAGCTCTGACCATAGTTACCAGCAGCGTTTCTCACACACACCCCTAACACAAACTCCACAAAACTCACCTGGGAGAATGCATTGCCTCACACTCCAATCAAATATCCCACAAAGGACCACAACCCTGGGTCATGCTGAGTGAAGCACAGGGACACACATGGGACTTGTAGCAAAATTAACCCCAGGATAACACTGTCAGCCATCTTGTCAGCACAGGCACACAACCCCACAGGGAAGCAGAGTCAAAGGGAAGGAAGCATGGGCATGCTGGGAAGGGGGGTGGAGGCAATAGCATGATGGGAGTGGTAGTCACAGATATTGGTCACCCCCACAACTGTCCCATCAACACCACCCTGAACCATGCACACATCACAGGGAGTGCAAAACAACTCACAAGATGGCTGACACTGGCTACTGCTGTGGGGAGCACAATGCCCTGCTGGCAACTGTGCACCAACAAACAGCAGGACACCACTGACTGACATCCTGAAAGACAACTTGCACTCCCTGCAATGGAAGCACGTTCCATGGTGGAATATCTGGCTGGGTGGGAAGGAGGGCCGGATGTCAACCAAATACAACCAATGCAGACCATGTACACACCCCAACATTCACATAGAAATGCCCAAATAATGCAGGACAATGTGCTACACCAATATCAACCCCTGACTGTGACAACTTAGGACAATGCAATGTACAGGCCCGCATCCAGAGGCACAGTCACAACTGTCAGGTGTGTCAACCATTGATGCCTGCAGAAACATAACATACATTGTGTATGTCTCCCAAAAACAGGTGATGATGGGGACACAGCAGCAGACTCTGAGGAGTCCCCGTCCCAGGCTCAAGAGGATACGGAGCTCACTGGTGTGGAACAGCCTCTGCCCTCCTCGGATGAAGAAGACCCACCTGGCACCTCCGGAGCAAGTCATCATGCAGCACCAGCAGGACCAACAGCTGCACCCCCTGCACCCACCCCTCCAACGACTGTCAACACACATACCACCCCTGCCGACACGGACAGACCAAGGAGCACCACCACCACCAACACAGGGACCCTGGACCAACGTGGGGCCATGGACACCAACACCACCAACAACCCCCAAGGGGGCCAAGGGTCACCTGTGCCTGCCACCTCAGGTACTGCACGTGTCGCCAGGGGTGGTGGGAGGGGTGGGAGACATAGGTCACTGCTCGCAGAGGGGTCTGGACTGCATGATGACCCACAACTGGCACGCATAGCCGATGCGTACCAGTCCAGCACCGGAGAGCTCAGCCAGGTAGTGGGGCTCCTCAGGGACATTAAACAGCAGCAGGCTGCCCATCATGCCCGCTTGGACTCACACATGTCCCGCGTGGAGTCCAAGTGGGACACACTGCAAGAGATGACGGCGGTGCATAGGGACATATTACAATGCCTCCGCCAGATGAGCAGCAACCAGTCAACACCTCCCTGTGTGCCCACAACATCTGCTGCTGAAACAACTGCAACTGCCACAGGGAGGCAGAATGACTCTGGCGGAGAGTCCCCTGCACCGCAGCAGCCTGCACTTGAGGGTCCCCCCCAAAGAAGAGGGTCGTCCGAGGAGGGGCAACTGAGAGGCCGATGGCCATGTGCAACCCCAGGAAGCCAACACCTGTTCTGGATAATCACCTTTGTGCGCAAACTGTTCACCCTGTTGACTGCAACACAACCCCCACATGATATGGGGAGTACAAGTTGGACCAATGTCTCAGATTACTGTGGACTTGATACAGGACATTTCTGCTACCAGGACTTCTAATTCATCTAGGAACTTAGGATTGCAATCAAAATGTACAGCACTCACCATCCTGTGCACTATTCGCACACATGTATGACAATAAACACATAATACACCATACCTGCCTCTGTCGTGATTCCAACGTGGTTACTGTCATGGAGATGATGACCAGCGAAATTACACTGTGCATGCTAACTGCTATAGCAAGTACAACACAGGCATGTGAGTCATGGCAACGTGACACATATGAGGGAGACTCACCACCACGGCTACACAACAAATACACACCTAGGCCATCTGACTCATTGCCTACACTGATGTTGCCAGGAAATACGGTGCAATGCACAGACACAACACCTATTCCCAGTCTTAGTCAACTAGCCCACTGGTGCAGTAAGCAAATGTCAGTCAAATGTGTGACCACAGACAACGCACATCACAAAGTGAACCACTATAGATGCAAGGTAATCCCACCTGGCAGCGGGCACACAGTCAACAAGTGTAGAAGGAAGGAAGTCCATGGGTGTGGTGCACATCACCTGTAGGGACACAACAGCTACCACCCTGGAAGTCGAATCACGGTGTCGGGGATCACAGTTGACCAAAACACTCTGAAAGTACCCTGTGAAGGACAGAAATGACACACAGTCAAAAGCACTGAAGAACAGGACAGAACTGCAATACTCATGCCCAATACATGTCACAAGATACCCACCCAGAACCAAGTAAGCATGTCAACACTGTTGGGGAGTACAGACTACCTGTAAGGACACATCGCTACACGCATACAGTCATGTAGCACATGGACACACTCAAACAGCACCAGAGCACCACCAACACATATCATGCAAACTCACATCAGTTACATGACATCTCTGGATACTTACATTCAGCTGAAGAAGTTGGTGATGAGCTGTGTGCGGACATCACCATCATCATCATCATCATCACTGGCATCGTGGTCCAGGCCAGGATCCTCCACAGGTGGTGGACGTTGGTCATCGTCATCCAGGATGAGAGGCAACTCCTTCCGCACTGCCAGGTTGTGTAGCATGCAGCAGACGATGACAATCTTGCACACCTTTGCCGGGGCATATGGGAGGGACCCTCCTGTCTTGTCCAGGCAGCGGAAGCGGCTCTTCAGGAGACCAAATGTCCGCTCAATCACTCTCCTCGTCCGACCATGTGCCTCATTGTAGCGCATCTGGGCTGGTGTCACAGGGTTCCTGAGGGGCGTCAGCAACCACGGCATGTTGGGATATCCGGAGTCACCTACATACAGACAATTGCACATTAGCTGAGTTGGAAAAGAGGGTGGAACACTACATTGCAGAACACACACAATGATACAAAGTCAGTACACACCAACAAGCCAGGCACGCTGGTTCCGCATCTGTGACATCATCCTCGGGATGCGACTTCTCCTCATCACGTAGGCATCGTGTGCAGAACCGGGGAAACGGGCACACACGTGTGAGATGATCATATCTGCAAGACAGACCACCAGTGCATTGACCGAGTGGTAGTGCTTGCGGTTCCTGTATGCCTGCTCCTGGGCCTGTGGTGGTACCAAAGCCACATGTGTCCCATCAATGGAGCCAATGACATGTGGCATCCTCCCCAGGGCATAGAAGTCACTCTTCACGTCAGTGAGTTGTTGGAGTCTAGGGAAATAGATGTACTGGTTCAGGTATATCAACATAGCCTCCAATACATCGCGGAGCACACGGCTGAACATGGTCTGTGACATCCCACCAGCAGTCGCCACAGTGTGTTGAAAGGTACCGGTGGCAAAGAAGTGTAGGGCTGCCATCACCTTCACCTTGGGGGTCAGCACTGTAGGGTACGGCCGGCCAGGTTGCAGGTGTGGTGCCAAGCGCACTGCCAAATCATCAATCAGCTGCCTGGTGAAGCGGTACCGTCGGATGCTGTCACGTTCCACCATCGTTGCCAGGTCAGGGAATGGTCTATGGACAGCTGGTGCCCTGCAGTGCATAGGTGAAGAAAGAAAGATTGTCACTCACCCCACATATGTGGCATTGTACACACTCAATATCACACGATACATCATTATGAGGCACAAGTACATGATGTGTGCAGTTCCGTAAGGACATGTATGGCACATACATGGCCAACATCCAACATCACAGTTCAACAAGTGGCATCAATAAGTCCCAGGTTGTGCCATTGGGTATCATGAGGACGTGTCACATTTCCCATCTCCTGCTGCCACGTTACAAACACACCCGACAGTGACATGTGAGGACAGATGTGCCCCAGGCATCACAGCTCAACGACAGGTAGATTCCCAGGGACCCTGTATTGCCACATGGACACTGGCATGACATGGCGTATCATGTATACACCACAGCAAAACAACCATGACCCATCACAGGTAGTGGTCCCTGTTGCCTCGGCAGGACAGACATGGACGTCTGTGACACACACACGCACAATATCAAAGTCCATGCACAAACAACGTGGATGTGGAGACTGTCTCCCATTGTGCACATGAAATCAGAGACATTGTAAACACAACATGCACACAGACTGTGGAGGACCATCACAATTGTGCCAATGGGTCACCCTGGGTTAAACATACCGTCCCACATGGGACTCAGGGGGAATGTGACATGACATACACATACACCACCGTGAAATGTGACCATGCCACATGCTCAGATATGAACAGTTGCATATCACAGTGGTCATGTACACGAAACACCAAGGATACTGTCCCCATGAACACGTGCACAGCCTGGGGGTGGCTGCCCCAAGTGACACCCACAGAACAACATGTTCACCCCCATACACGGAATAGGTAATGCAGCCTTACATGCCTTAGGATACAGTTTGGACAGGCTGTGGTGTTGTAGGTGTGCCCCTCACTCCCTGGGAAGTATATGTGGCTGGCATATGTTCACCTGTGACAGGCATGGTGACATATGCCAGTGACATGTACAGGGATGTGTTGGACAGCAATGGACCCATCGGTGCGCACACATTGGCCATTGCATTCAATGTGTGCTGGTACGCGTTGTATTCGCAATACGCGTTGGACAGCAATGGACCGATCAGTGCGCACACATTGGCCATTGCATTCAATGTGTGCTGGTACGCGTTGTATTCGCAATACGCGTTGGACAGCAATGGACCGATCGGTGCGCACACATTGGCCATTGCATTCAATGTGTGCGGGTACGCGTTGTATTCGCCTTACGGGTTGGACAGCAATGGACCGATCGGTGTGCCCGGCCAGCCCATTGCATTCAATGTGTGCGGGTACGCGTTGTATCCTGGGTACGCGTTGAACAACAATGGACCAATCGGTGTGCCCGGCCGGCCCATTGCATTCAATGTGTGCAGGTACGCGTTGTATCCCAGGTATGCGTTGAACAGCAATGGACCGATCGGTGTGCCCGGCCGGCCCATTGCATTCAATGTGTGCGGGTACGCGTTGTATCCTAGGTACGCGTTGAACAGCAATGGACCGATCGGTGTGCCCGGCCGGCCCATTGCATTCAATGTGTGCGGGTACGCGTTGTATCCTGGGTAAGCGTTGAACAGCAATGGACCGATCGGTGTGCCCGGCCGGCCCATTGCATTCAATGTGTGCGGGTACGCGTTGTATCCTGGGTACGCGTTGAACAGCAATGGACCGATCGGTGTGCCCGGCCGGCCCATTGCATTCAATGTGTGCGGGTACGCGTTGTATCCTAGGTACGCGTTGAACAGCAATGGACCGATCGGTGCGCACCCATTGGCTATGGCGTGGCCTGGCAACGGATGCGTTTTCAAATCTTGAACGAGTCTGATGCTGGAAATTCAGTTGGTCACCCACAACAATGTTGCAAATTCATGGGTGTCATGAAGTTGAACTTTGAAGGATGCGGTGGGCGTGTGTAAGTGGTGCAATTCCATGGATTGGCCAGATTCAGAAGATGCTAACGACTTGGACCTATCACTTTGGACACATGGGAAAGTAACTGCCTCTGCAGCACACATATAATGCTGGCTGTTCCCGTGAGAGCTCACTTGCCTGCACTACATGCTCCAGGACGACATCTGCCACCACCACTGCTGCTGTATCTGCACCCTCTGGACCCTGCAATGGCACGTACTGTGGAGAGAGCCCCAGCCTTCAGCACTGAGGAGAACCAGGCCCTGCTGGACAGCCTCCTTCCACAGTACAGCAAGCTGTATGGGAAAGCAGGGGAGCAGGTGAGTGTTCTGTCCACTGCCTTCCTAAATGTGCATGTTGTCTGACTAGCAAGGCTAACAGTCTGCACGCCACTGGCTAGCAGGCTCACTGAGTAGTTGTCACCCCCCATAGTGTGTAGTTACATGCACTGGACAGGTATAGTGCAGTGACAGTGCATTTAAACAAGGTTTTACTTCCCAGGCAATGATACCATGTAGTAACTGCTGGCATACTGTCCATGGCCATCGTTGCACTGCCTGTGTACATCATGTGCCCCTGTGATTGAGACATGTATACACAACTGTGTAATGCACGGATATGTTGCATGTGTAGTAATAGCATTCTCACTTTGTCATCCTCACAGGTTGATGCCCACCAGAAGCAGAAGATATGGCTGACCATCGTCCGGGCAGTGAGATCCGTGGGGGACTACAAGCGCCGGATCCGCAACTGCCAGAAGAGGTGGCAGGACCTTCGGGGCTGGACCCGGAGGATCGCACGGGTCCAGCTGAAGCTGTCGCCTCTTCGCAGGAGGGGCGGACACCGGACCCTGACCCCCCACATGCTCAGGATCCTGGCGGTGGTCTTCCCTGATCTGGATGGGCAGCTGAAGGCCAGGGAGCAGCACGGAGGGGTGAGTCCATGACTGCATTGTGAACTTTGTCTGCCATGCTATGTGCCCTCCTCTGGCCTGGTTAAACTTCCACAGCACATCAGTCATGTGGTCCAGGACCCATGTCCCTCGATTGTGCACTGCCCACTCCTCATCTGATACCCAGGTGTGGCCCTTGCAGTCAGGGAATTGTGTCACTTGGGTACTGTGTCCTTGCAGTTTGCTTGACTCAAGGTGGGGGACAGCATCTGTTCCCCTAACTGTGGTGGGCATCATGGGTGGGTCCATTGCTTACACAATGCCTGTGTTCTGACATGTAATCTGCGTGTTACTTTGATATGTGGTCCAATTGCTGAGCTGATCCACCACATGTGCCTGGGGTAACTGGCACACACCCAAGCTGCGGGTGGGAACAATGTTTGGGCCCCAGGAGTGTGTATATTACGTGTGTCACACATACTTAGCCAGCTGCCTACTGTCCAGGGTTCATCCCTCATTCATGTGGGGCAGGACAGTCATGCCTACTCCAGGCCATGCAATGCACTCTGTACTCCCACTCCCGTGTATCAGCTGACACGTTGTGCTCAGTGATATGTCCCCTCAGGTGTCAGCCTCTGTGTCAGTGTGCTGTGGCTTCGATGTCAGGACTGCTGGGGTGTTTATCGGTTGGGGCTCAGCATGCCACCGGAGATGTGACCATAGGAGACGATACTTGTGTGACACATAGGTGTTTGAACACCTGACCGTGCAGACTGGGGTATGCGAATGTGAAGTCCATGCAGCTGTTTCCCATTCACAGCAGATTGTGAGGTGCTCAGGTTCAGAGGCTTGTGTTACAGGTCACCCATATGTCCAATCAGTATGACCTGGACAGATAAGGGTTCAGATGATGTGGTGTGTGGGGGATGTACATGTGCACTTGTTCAGCTCCAGGACTTGCATTCCCCATGACCTACTATTGTGACACAGTGCAGACTGTTGTTGTGTGGCTGCCCTGCCCATGTGACTGGAGACAGTGATGTATGACTTAGCAGGCATGCCTGTGCCATGGCATGTGACTTCCTATGAGTGATCCTGCAGGGGAGTGACATGTGCTACATGCACACCATAGTGGCAATGGCTATCAGCACATGGGTGCATCATGGTGTCTGTCGCTGGTATGCATCACATGCATTTCATATATCTGACTCTGGGCATCACTTTCATCCGGACACCTGTACTGACTCAGTGGCAAGAGTTGTGATGTGTGCATGTTCACATGCTTCACCGTGTTCTCTGCACTGTCCAACTACTGTGTAGGTGGTGCATGTGTCCACACTGGGGTATTGCCAGCCAACGGACGCCAGACAGATGGGTGCAAGGCCAGGTGGGATGTGAGTGCCATGGTTGACGATCGGACTGACAATTGGCTTCTCCTATTCTGTTTGGGCACTTTTAGCAATGTTCAACTAAGGATGCCAGGCCTTGCTCTGTATTGTGCTGTACTTACTGTGGTGTGTGCGTTCGGTGCAGGTGACTGATGTCTGTCTGTTTCCCTATTGTTTGCAGATACATCCACGGCCACAGGAGGGGACAGCTCCACGGACCAGGAGGAGCCGCAGAGCCAGACTGGGTCAGCAGCCGAGGAGTGGTCGGAGGGACCCAGTGGCACGGAGGGCGAGGGGAGCCACACCGAGGAGTCCTCAGCACCATCCACCTCAGCTGAGGACCACAGCAGCTCGGAGGATGACTCCCTTATGGAGGCGGGTGTCAGCAGCCACCACACCCCAGCTAGTGTTGCTGTCCCCGCCACCACCACCAACACCACCGCCCTCCCATCGGCTCCCATTCCCGAGGTCCGTGGAGGCTCCCATGTTCGGGAGCGTGTCTCCTTCGGGCCAGGCACCGCACCCCCTGCCCCTGTGTCCCCTGCTGCCCTGAGTGAGGAGTCTGTGTACCTCCTTCGCCAGCTCCATGTAGGGCAGACAGCGATGCTGAGTGTCCTCCATGCACACACCACTCTGTTGACTCAGCTGGTGTCGTTCATGGAGGGCATCTCATCGGGCATGTCTGCCCTACAGAGGGGCAATAGGTCCATGGACTCCTCCCTGACGGCAGCAGTGTCCCTCCTCCAACAGTCCCTCACCCCTCCTGTCTCTGCCCCATCCACACTCCCCAGCACCTTACCTGTCCCAAGCACACACACACCGGCACAGGCACACACCAGCACAGACACAAGCAGCACACACACACACACGCCACAGACAAGACGCACACGCACGCACAGTCAGGGGACTGAAACCACACTCACAGGGGATGGGGCCCAGTCACACACACACGCATCCACGAGCACTGCGCAGTCCACAGTTGCCTCTCCCTCCAAAGCCCCCTCCGTTGCCTCACCTGCAACCCCAAAGACCCAGCGGCTCTTCCTCAGTGACCTCGGCCTCTTCCCCTCCGATCCAGCTGATACAGCATTCAGGGGGAAGAGGAAGCCCACCCACACGGAGCGGAGTGCCCCTCGCCACCGGACACCCTCCCCCAGGCGCAGACCGACTGACGCCCCCATCCGCAAGTCCCCCGGACCCGGAAGAGCAAGACCCCGCCGCCGCCCTGCAGCTCAGGCACCAAGTCTCCTTCCTCCATCCCTCAGGCCCCCACTCCACAGGTGCCCCCACCACACCCTGCCCCAGGTTCCCCCACCCACAGATACACCATCCCCAAAAGGATCAGGCCTTCTCCCCCTGCCACTTGCTCTTCCGGCCCCACGCCCCCCGCTGCGCTTGTCTGTGCCACTGGTGTGGAGACGGTGTCCTCCCCCTCTGTCCTGCCCACCTTACCTGATCCCCATTCTCCTCCCCTGGAGGTAGGCACTGCAGTGGAGTCCACTACCACCCTGTCTGACTTGGGCACTGCAGTGGGGAACCTGTCCACTCCATCTGCACGGTCCCCTGCAGTCTTGCCGGCACCCACACCATCAGAGTCATGCCCCCACTTGTGCCGGCACACACCATGTCAGACACCTCCACTGCAGTTGTCAGTGGCTCTCCAGCACCCACCACCCCTTCCCTGCCTCCTTCTGGTGAGCCATGATCCTGTCCCTGCGGTGCCTGGCCTGCCCCCCGTATGCCCCTCCGAGGGGATTGTCCCTGGTTTTCATCAGTGCAGGCATGCGTAGGGTGACATCTGCCACTGTCACCCTGTTTTGACTTTCATGTTGGACTGGCCATTGGCCTTTGTTAATTTTTTGCTGGACATCAACTGTTAGACCCACATATGCTGAATAAAGCACCTTTCTGTTCTCTAGTGCTTTTGCTTCTGATGTACATGTTGTTGATGATGCTAACCATGCCCTTGCTGCAGTGATGGTGATATTTGGTCTCATGATAATGAAGTGTTACTGTGCAGGAACACATGTGGTCCAGGGGGAATGTGTCCTATCCTGTGGTGTATCCATGTCATCCTTAGCAGCATCTGAGGGTGTCATGTGTTCAATATTTGGCAATGGGATTTCCTACTTACATTAGCAATTTCACATCTGTGGCTTCCACCCCTGCACATCTGTTGTGCCTGCCATTGTTCAATTAGTCTACTTCCCTGACCGTGTGGCCATCTCCACTGGACATGCAGGTTTGGGCATCAATGGGGAAGGACTCATCCGTGTAGTCAGTGCAACATTGCTATACAAGTGTGTTGGATCTGTGCTGATGATTTCGTTGGCACTCCCATGACCAGGCTGATGTGATGGGAGCCTTCTTTTGGTGCTAATTGTTGACTGTGTGACCAAGTGCTCAGCTGACATGATGGAGCCCTACTGAGGCAACATATGGCACAGCTTTCCTCACACAGGAGTGGAGTCCCCTCATGGCAGTGTGTACTCCTGTGACATTGCCTGCGCCCAAGGTGTGTGTTGTATGAGCATGTCTGTGTGTTCACTTCCGTTTTGCTGTGCATGCTGGGATCCCTAGTGTTGTTCCTGTTTGTGATGCTTGCTGAGTTGACCTATGTTCCCCCCAAGTCTTCTCCCTGGATTCTCTGTGATGTGGGTGCATGGCACATTACTGGTCATCAGGGTGTCACCCATAGGTGTGTTTGCTGTCAGGGCTGAGTTTGTGTGCAGACGCAGATGGGTCACAGTCAGGATTCCCCTTGGCACTTGTTGTTTACACCTGTCATGTGATTTCCAGTTTGTGTTATCTTTCAGTGATTGTGACACGTTGTGTGTGTGACTGCTGGCACTCCTCAGGGTCCGGGCTGCAATGTTGGTAGTTGTCTATGTGTGTTCTTTGTGGGTGACCTTGGCTTCTTCATTGGTGTGTGACTGTGGCTGGGATCCCATTGGTTGGTGTGGTATCGCCGTCATGTCCATGTACAGCGTAGTGTGCAGTGTGTCAGACATTCAGGAGTCTTGTTGAGTGGCCATGTGTGATGTGTTTCTGCACCTTGGTTCCCACCCACCACCCTGGGATTGTCATGGGTGCATGTGCAATGTCACCAGTGCATGTGTGCTTCACTGCTGCACATTGTTGGAGGTCGAGGTGTGTGGTGTTGAGTGTGTGCAGATGAGAGTTGTTGCCCGGCTAGACCCCTGCCTCCATGTTGGCCTTGGCTTACTGGCCGTGCTGATTGATTTGTGCTTGTGTAGGTGTGATGGTAGTTTGTTGCTCAGGACACATGACTGTGGTTCACAGTGTGAACGACATTTAGCTTTGTCATCACAGTGGGATTGTAATGCAGCCCAGGGTCACCACATTGTGGGGGCCCTGGGGGTAGTGCTGTGGTGTGTCTGTGTCTTGCTGTGTCAGTTGCTGTTCCTACATGCTTGTGTGACATGTGTGATTTGTGCTCCCTCTCATCTGACAATGCCTGATTGCCCACATAGGGGATTTGGATCCATGAGTTACCTTTGTGTGGCACTGTATGCACATCTGTGTAATTGGTATTCAGGCCTCCTCATGTGTTGTGTGGTTGCCTGGGGACACTGGCACCCCCCTCACCTGTTGTGTTTGATGTGCAGTGTGGGTCTGCCTGTTTGTGTTTGTGCATCTGCACCACTGCATTGGCATATCTTTAGTGTGCCATTGGCTGTATGTTGTTTGGTGGGTTTCCCCTGCTGTCCCTGGGACTCCTAGGTCATCGGTCAGCACAATGATCATTGTTTGTGTGTCCCATTGCTGCCATGGTATGGTATCTGTTCACCTCACATCTACAGTCTCCACAGGGTATCTGCATTTGTGTGCCCATTGGTGCAAATATGTGGGTCTGCATTCTGATGGTCACTTCTGTCATTGTGTCATTGATGAATGTTGACAGTGTCAGCCCCCATGGGTGATGTTTGTCTGCACATGGCCAAAGGTATGTCTTATTTGCACTGCAGTATTTGCCTCCCCCAATCTATGTTGCAATGGGACACATGCACTACTTTGCCACTGATGTGTATTATGTTCTGTGACCAGGAATCATCCATGCAGTTTGGCAGTTGCAGCTTTTTCTTTGTCAACACTTGCATTTTGGTCACTGTGATGATGGGGGTTTGGACCCCATTGCCACAATGTTCAAAATGTGCTTCAGCTATGGACCCCACACTTACCTTTTGGTCACTGTGATGATGAGGGTTTGGACCCCATTGCCACAATGGTCAAAATGTGCTTCAGCTATGGACCCCACACTTACATTTTGGTCACTGTGATGATGGGGGTTTAGACCCCATTGCCACAATGTTCGAAATGTGCTTCAACTATGGGCCCCCACACTTACATTTTGCTCACTGTGATGATGGGGTTTTGATCCCCATTGCCACAATGGTCATGGCCTGCTTGCATTGTGGGGGCCACACACATATATGTGTGGCACATGTGATAGGGGGTCACATTGTATGTTCAAAGTCATGTTCAGTGTTGTAGGCATTTGACACAGTCTACACACGCTTGTCATGGTGTTGGGGGATGTCTTTTTCTTGCATTCCCTAGGTTGTAGTGTGCTGGTTGTGTCATGCATTGTCCATCCTATGAGTGGGGGTGGTGTTGGTGGTAGGCATCCAGCCCCCCATGGGTAGAGCTGGTAGTAGTGACAGGCATCCAGCCCCCCATGGGTAGAGGTGGTAGTAGTGGTAGGCATCTGGCACCCCCTGGGTAAGGGTGGTAGTAGTGACAGGCATCCAGCCCCCCATGGGTAGAGGTGGTAGTAGTGGTAGGCATCTGGCACCCCCTGGGTAGAGGTGGTAGTAGTGGTCGGCATCTGGCACCCCCTGGGTAGAGGTGGTAGTAGTGGTAGGCATCTGGCACCCCCTGGGTAAGGGTGGTAGTGGTGGTAGGCATCCAGCCCCCCATGGGTAGAGGTGGTAGTAGTGACAGGCATCCAGCACCCCATGGGTAGGGGTGGTAGTAGTGACAGGCATCCAGCCCCCCATGGGTAGAGGTGGTAGTAGTGACAGGCATCCAGCCCCCATGGGTAGAGGTGGTAGTAGTGGTAGGCATCTGGCACCCCTGGGTAAGGGTGGTAGTAGTGGTAGGCATCTGGCACCCCCTGGGTAAGGGTGGTAGTAGTGACAGGCATCCAGCCCCCCATGGGTAGAGGTGGTAGTAGTGGTAGGCATCTGGCACCCCCTGGGTAAGGGTGGTAGTGGTGGTAGGCATCCAGCCCCCCATGGGTAGAGGTGGTAGTAGTGGTAGGCATCTGGCACCCCCTGGGTAAGGGTGGTAGTGGTGGTAGGCATCCAGCCCCCCATGGGTAGAGGTGGTAGTAGTGACAGGCATCCAGCCCACCCTGGGTAGGGGTGGTAGTAGTGGTAGGCATACAGGCCCCTATGTGTATGTGTGGCATTGGTGAGGGCCATCCCGCCCCTTTGGTGCTGCTGTTGCTGGTGTAGGTATTTCTGCATCCCTCTGTGTGTGATGTGTCGGGTACGTGTAGTTTGTTTTTGTTGTTGGTGTCTGACTTACCTTCTGCGCCGTACGCGTCCGTGCCTGTTCCGGTAATAGAGGTAGAATATTGGTAGGATCGGCACGAAGGGATTCATGGTTGGTTCGTCTCGTTCGTCTTTCTCTTTGCTGCGCCTCGTCCTCGTCGCTGGCGTGTTCGTCTCGTAGCCGTGGATTGTGTTGTGGCGCGAATCGGAGCTTATGTGCGCCTCGACCGGATGCTTTGACGTGCCGTGCGTAGCGACGAGTTCGGCGCGTACGGGAAGCGCATCGTACTTGTCCGGCCGGACGGGGCTGCATTTTTGCTTCCGTGCGGCTCGATTCTACGATTCCGGATCCGCCTCGGTCTGAGTTCAGGTCCTGTATTGGGTGAGTACGACTGGGTCGGGATTTGGGCAGTTGTGCGCATCGTACTTGCTCGTTCGGACGTATGTGCGGATCAGTCGGGAAACAGGCATTCGCCTGGATTTTTTCCCGACCGAATGGTATTAGGTGCGCCTCCGACCGGGATCGGAATCGACCCCTTTGTATGTAAATTACAAAGTATTGAGTCAAAAACATATATCGAAATATTCATATGTATACCTTTCTATGAAATTTATTTCAAATATTAAAAATCAAAAATAATATAATTAAAAACAAAGTTTTAATTAGCATTATAAATTAAATATGGAAATATACACATTTTCTCTAAAAAAATAAAGAAGCAGTAATTAAACAAATTTAAGAAAAATACTTAGAAATATTAACAATAACTTAAAAATAACAACTAACAAACATTTAAAAATGTGCATGAAACTTAATTGAGAACATTAAATGAATGTAAAAAATATTTTTAATTAAAATATGAACTAAATGTACACATAAGGATATATATATATATATATATATATATATATATATATATATATATATATATATATGTGTGTGTGTATATAAACTTCAAAACTATAAAAACAGTATTTAACTATAACATCACATTATTGACAATAACTTGAAAATTAAGATAATAAAATTAGCAATAATATAGGAACAAAAAACATAGATCACTCTTAATTAAATATTACAATTAGTTACATAAAGGTATTGGTTGGGGGAACATGGCGGCCGTCAGCTAAGCGGCTGTGTGTCGACAGTCCCGGTCGGGCGATGAAATCCCTGGACTCTCTAAGGCACCACCCGCACACCACTCGCCAGCTACTACCTCATTTTCTTTGCAGAAATACCTTCTTCTCTCCGTCTTTCTGCTCCTGCTGTCCTGTATCGGCCGATGGCTCCAGAGCTCCGGGAAGTCACTTTTACTCTCCGAGCCCAGCGGTGGGAGGGCACGGCTCGGGAGTGGCGTCGCAGTCGTGCGGCGTGTTTCCAGGCCCGGGCTCTTAGAGGCAGAGTCAGCACTGGAGACTGCGCCATGGAAGTGCCGGGACATGCTTGGTGGATTGAGATGGGGGGAAAGCCCTCAAGGTAGGAGGTCGGGAGGCAAGATCTGAGCCGGGGAACGTGTCTGAATGTGATCTGTTAAAACGAAAAGGATTTAAGGTGGTCCAAGAGGGAGGCAGGGCAGTCAATACTTCGTATTTGGGGGTCCCTCACCAGCCTGGTCCATGCTCTATTTGGCAGGGTGTCCCCTCCGTGGTGGATGGAAAAGGCCTAGGAGGAAACTTGTGTGCGGCGAAGCAAGGAGGAGGGGGTGTTTTTCATTCTATGGAGAGGAGTGAAGGCCAGCAGATAAAACCTGACCCTTCAATGAAAGTGTGTAGGTACACACTTCGTACCAGGGCTGCTCAATTCTCACCTCTTACTGGTATTACTATCCAAGACCCTCCCTCTTTAACCAGTTTAAATTGCCGGAGCAGACTCAGACCACCCGAGGTGTCTAAGGCGCTGGAAAAGAAGAGGGGAGGGGAGGAGAAGGTGAGGGAAAAGGGAGTAGGAACAGAGCCTTCTGAAGGTGCCAAGAGCCTCAGACCTAGAGGGAGAGGTAGAGGGAAAAAAGCACCAACACCGGCACCAAGAGTGAAGATTACACCCTCCCTAAAGTCTTAATTTAAGGTTCTTGCTATTCCAGCTACTCCAGCTTCAACCTCAGTTTAACCTCAGCTCTCACTAAAGAAGGAGTTCTCTCCTCGGCTACAAGTAAGATGGAGAAGAGTCAGCCCCAGACTATGCCGGTTAAAGTTTCTCAGTCCCTCCCTCCCTCCTCGGACTCTATTCATCTACCTGAGACGATGCCTGAGGACTTTATTAGCCCTCAAATATTTGTTCATTCTGCAATCTCTATTTCAAACCGCTTCAGCGCACTGGAGTCACCAGATGTCCAGCTAGATGCCCATCCAGAAACAGCACAACATATATTGTCTCCGCAGCATTCGCAGCATCCATCCAAGACAAGCCCTGAGTCTCTCGCAGATATTCTTCTAGATCTGAAGGAAGAGATGGGGAACAGATTTACAGTCTCCGAAACTAATCAAGTAGCAATTCAGGCCTCCTGTGCAGTGTTAGCCCAGAAATTAGAAGAAGTATCTCTAAGAACGGACACTCTGGAGCAGGAGTTTCCAAAGATCAAAGAGGCACTTGATACATCTTCAGTAGAAATGGCCAGACTAATGAGGCAAAATAGAGAAATGAGGGATGACTTAGAGCGTCTTGAGAATCATTCAGGGAAGAATAATCTGAGATTGCTTAATATTCCTGAAGCTCTTGAAGGCTCTGACATTAGGGGTTTTGTGATCTCGTTATTAAAAGATACAGTTCTTAAAAATTCTCCAACTATAGATCTATCTACAGAGATACAACGGGTCCATCGGGACCCCTACAAAAGAAACCCTGCAAAACAGAAGCCAAGGAAAATTTTAATAAATTTTCTCACTTATACTGTAAAAGAGACAATTCTATCGGCGGCACTTAAAGACAGTGTCCTAACATCAGGCTCATTCTCATTTGCCATTAGATCAGATGTGTGCCATACTACTGCGCAGAAACAATGGGAGATGGGCAAACGGATGGAGGAGCTGAACAAGCTGGGGGCAAGGGCACAAATGAAGTTTCCTGCGTCACTTCGCACTATGTGGAATAACCATATGTACGTACACCGCTCAGTAGAAGAGGTAGATGACCTAATAACAGAAATTAAGAAGAAAGCGGGCGTATAGGTGCAGGAGGTTTAAGTGAGGGAGGTTAGAGAGCTCAGGGAAAGGAAAATGTGGAAGAAACAAGTTATTCTCGCCCGGGGGATTGAAGCCCCTTAGGCTTTAAGCCTAGTATAGTAGGGAGGGTTCCCCAGAGGGTAGGGGGGGCGACAGGGACATGGGGGCGGGGAGGGGGAGGGGGGAGGGAAGTGTTGGGGGAGCACAGGGTGGGGAGCAGCGGGAGAAAATCTAAAAATAATCATAAATTAGATTTTTTACATCGGATAGCCAGCTTTATGTCCTTTCTGTTAGCTATAGCTGTGCTTAGATTGGCCCCTCGATGGATGATCTTTTCTTATGGGAGATAGAGATCTAAAGTTTCTTTCGTGGAACGTCAATGGTCTAAGATGTCTGCGTAGACAAAGACTAGCTATGAAATATTTAGAGCAGAGTCCAGCCCAGATATGCCTCATCCAGGAGACCCATCTGAATCTCCTAGAGAGTCGTACCATTTTTCAAGGTACCCCTGGATCAAATACTTCTGCACATCAGAACAGACTGCCCATTGTAAAGGGGTCGCTATTTTGATCAAACAAGGAGCGGGGTGTGTAATAAAATCTTTTAAAACAGATCAAACTGGGAGATGGGTCATAGCTAAATTAGATTTTGGCGGAACACAATTAGGGTGTATATCCTTTTATGGGCCAAATATTGACGATCCTACACACTTATGCAAACTTCAATGGAATTTGATGGAAGTTACTATTCCCATAATAATTGGGGGGGATTTCAACGTGCTGCTTGACCCCCTGTTGGATAGATCGAACCAGAGTCATTATGTAGGGGCGCCTCGGGTCCGTCAGGCTTTAAATAATATGATGCACGATTTGGAGCTTTTAGATATATGGAGGGCTAAGAAGGGCAATACACAGGGTTTTACCTTTTTTAGCAAGAAACATGGTCATTTCTCAATAATAGACTATGCCTTGGCAGATAGATCTATTATAGACGATATAACGTCAATCAGCATTCAGCCAAGTCATATATCAGACCATTCTCCTGTTGCCTTCTCTTTAGCGGGGAGCAGGTATGTTTTAAGATCTAGATGGACGCTTAAAAGATCAATGTTGGCGGATCCAGAGATAGTCGTAGAGCTCAAACGGGCTTGACTATTTTACTATAAATATTGGATCTACATCTCTTGATTTTGTTTGGGATGCCTTTAAGGCATATTTGAGGGGCCTCCTCCATAGTCTTATTTGTACCAAGAATAGAGAGGAATCTCGAGTTTTAAAAATGATGGAAGATAAAATCTCCCAATGTGAAGCAGATTTGCTTCGGTTGAACTGGGGGAACTCCAAAAGAATGCTACAAGCACAGAGGATGCTTGAGAGCACCCGCCAGGACTATAGGATCAAATTATATCGAAAATGCAAAGCACAACGGTTGACTAAGTCTATGCAGAACTTCGAGTACGGAGAAAAGTCAGGAGCACTCCTGGCTTGGAAGGCTAGGGTGGACCGGGCAAAGAACCACATAAATAAATTAATCATAAATGAAAATGGTGACACATCGAATAAATCGGAAGATATGAAAGCCTGCCTACTTATCCTATTCTCTGAACTGTATAAGGAGGAGACTTTTCCAAACTCTGAGATTCTTAAAATTTGGTTAAGGGAAAAATCCTTGCCTACTTTAACAACAGACAGTCGTGTAAAGCTCGATGCCCCAATAACTGAGGCGAGATCCGATTGCATCTTGGGAAAAGTAAAAATAATAAAGCGGCAGGTACAGATGCCCTTCCCAATGAGGTGTATAAACTCCTAATAGAGGAGTTGGTCCCGATAATGGGCACTCTTTTTAATTCGATCTATCAATCAGGGGGTCAAGTACCCAGGTCCTGGAAGGAGGCAACTATTGGCCTTATTTTGAAGCCCGCCAAGGACCAGTTGAGGGCTGATTCTTATAGGCCAATCTCCCTGCTGAATGCTGATTATAAGATCTTCATGAGCATTCTGGCGGGGAGACTGGCCAAGATCGCACCACAACTGATCAATGCGGATCAGAAAGGGTTTATTCCCAAGAGATACATCCAAGAACAGACACAGCAACTCATTGGCAATATAGATCTGGCAACAGCTCGATCTGAACCTTTGGCCATGTCGGCACTTGATGCGGCCAAGGAGTTCGATAGAGTGTGCTGGGTGTATTTATGGGAAGTGTTGAGAACAATGGGTTTCGGTTCCATCTTTATTCAGACTTTAGAAAAATGCTATCAGGGGGCTCCTGCTAAGATACTGTTAAATGGGATTTTAACATCTAGTTTCAATATACTGAGAGGAACGAGGCAGGGTTGTCCCCTCTCGCCTTTGCTGTTCAATATATATATAGAACCATTAGCACAGGCAATAAGAGCAGATGTTTCAATATCCCCCTTTAAATCTCATCAATATAGCAGCAAGGTCGCCTTATATGCAGATGATTTGCTGCTATTCACTGCTAATCCAGTCGTGGCAATGCCGAGGGTCAAAACTCTGTTAGAAGAGTTCGGATCCATGTCGGGCTACTTAGCCAACACCTCTAAAACCGAGGTGATGTGTTGGAACATTCAAGACTGGGAGGGGAGAACAAGTCAAAATGTTAAATATTTGGGCATCATAATCATTAAAGACATTGAGAAGATTCCACAGATCAATCTAAATAGGGTTGTAAAAGAAATTGATCAGCTCTTCGCAAGGTGGAAAAACCTTCCACTAACTATCTATGGAAGGTCAACCTAGTCAAAATGGTTATACTCCCTAAATTAACGTACCTATTAATGCCATCCCCCTTGGCTTTCCAAAGCTGGGCATTAGTAAAATCCAGGGGAAGATCGTAAGTTTCATCTGGGCATATAAGGGCGCAAGGCTGGCCTAGAAGAAACTTAGACGAAGGCTTGTTAAAGGAGGATTGGCTCTTCCGGATATTAATTGGTATTGTGTGGCTTTTCAATTTAAGAACATTCGGATGTTGCTTGGAAAGCCCGATGATTCAACTTGGGGGAGACTCTTGGGTGAAATGACAAGGCAGGAAGGTGGGGGTGGTTTTCTATATAAATTTGGTGCACCTAGGTACTTCAAAAAAGTACGTTTAAAAGCACTGTTGTCCGCCCTCTGCTTGTGATATAAAGTCAGGAGCAGATGGGGGCTAGGTTATTATTCTGACTTCGCCTCAATTTGGGAATCCCCTGGGACCCCGGTATGCCTTAAAGATAGTCTAAGTAAACCATTAGAAAGGCGGGCATCACAAAATGGTCGGACTTGATAACACCGGGGGGGGTCCATCCTTGGGAAGCTTTAAGAGCAAAGATTGAAAGAGACTTCTCCAGGTTTAAATATATACAATTAGTTTCATGGTTTACATCTGTAAAGAAAGAAACCTCAGGTGATTGGGAGCTGGAGCAATCTCTTCAAGATATAAACCTTAAGAGTAAAGAAATTTCTAAATGGTACGAGAAGCTCTTGGAGGCAGATGATAAGGAGTGTTTGCCGCTACACTCAGGGGCCGATTCCGATCTCGGCCGGTAGTGCTCCGAATCGGATTCGGCTTTACCGGATCCGATTCGGAGCCCTGTTTCCCGACCGAACCGTACGCGGGTCCGGCCGGCGCGAGTACGATGCGAAATCGCCGACCGACTCGTCCGGGCGTCCCGACCGCTCCGACCGACTCGCTCCCGGCTCGAACCGCTCCGACCGACTCGCTCGGACTCGACTCGCACCGCGCAATGGAGACGTTTCCCGGCCGGGTAAGTACGATGCGCGCCGCGAGCGCAGTCCGACCGAGCCGCGCACTCCGGCTCGTAAGAGCTGTCGGAGCCGTACTTTGGGGGTCCGTGTCGGACCCCCATGTACGCGTGGCTGCGCGAAGTCGCACACAGGGGGACCCATGGGTCCCCCTACCTGTGCGTCTACGGCGCGAATCGCTTCGCCGCGTACCCGCTGTAGGGGCGCCCTTGTCCGACTTCGCACCCATTGAGTCAATGGGAGCCCGCGTACGCGTTGTGCGACCGGCTCCCATTGACTTCAATGGGAGTCCGACCCGACTCGAGTCCGATAACATACGGGCGCATCGTACTCGTTCGGTCGGACTGCACGGGTCCGATTCGGTCGGAAATCTCTCCGGGTCCGGCTCGGTCGGAGAAATTTCCAGCCCGAATCGGAATCGACCCCTCAGTGTGGAATGGGGTCTCCCTTGAGTGTGATACTGCAGTAGTGTGTGAATACTCTCTGAAGCTTCTATATAAATTTATAAAACTGGCCAACTTGAAAAGAAATCACTTTTTCATTATTAATCGTTTGTATTGGACTCCGGCCAAGATAGCAAAGTTTGCTCAATCTCCTCCTCCCAAGTGTCCAAGATGTGGTTTTATAGAAGCCAATGATCTCCACATCTTTTTGAATGCCTAAAGCTGAGAAGGTTACTGGAGGGGAATCGAGAACGCTCTTTGCGGGATCTTTGGCAGGAAGTTACGTTGAATGTGGCACTCGTTTTATTTGGGGAAGACGGCATGATCAGCAAGATGCTGAAGTATTCACATAGAGGCTTATTGCTTTATCTTATCCTGATAGCCCGGAGGGAAATCTGTATAAAATGGAGAGATCCTACCCCCAAGGTTGGAAGATTGGGTAAAAGCAGCCACTAAAATGCCCCGATTGGATCAGGGAGCAGGGAAGGAAAATCGCCTTGATATTTGGTTGGACTTTACATCATTGTGTCGAGATTTGGGACTGGATCATCCCAACACGGTCCAATGATTACACCAAGGTACCAACAAAGGTGCGGGTCTGGATTGGTTTACAGACCAAAGCGAAGGCAGTGGCCGTGGGGTGCACAGATCAGAAGGACAGCTCTACAAAGTATTGCAGATGCTTTTTTTTGGTGCAATGAGAATTAAAAATTTTTTTTAAATTGTTAAATAATAAAATGTAAATACATTTAAAAAAAAAAAAAAATAATGTAAATATTAATGATAGACAAATAACAACTTGGACTTTTAAAGGAGTCCGATTTATTATTCTAACTCAAATTTAGAGACAGTGTTGGGCTCTGTAAGGGGCATATTTACTATTTCCACACCAATGCAAGCAAAAACAGGAAAAGTGTTGGACTTTTGAAATTTTAGATACACCATTCCAATTCCTAAACATATAACAAAATGAAATACGTACCAACATAACAATATTAAAGTGTATTACAAATTACAAATGTATGCATTATATAGATATAAAACTAAATGTAGTCGAAAAAAGTAAAATTCAATATCAAAAAATGTAACAGATATAAAACAAAATAAATACATTTAAAAGAAAAACTTGTACTTTGCTAAATAAAATAAAATAAAATGAACCCAACAAATTAAAAAATAAAAATCGTGATTATTAAATGCATATTGACGAATTAGCAATTATTTGAAATAGAACAAATAATTGCCATAACATATAATCCTTTGAATAATTTGCACAATTACTAAGCCAATAATATCTGAACCTAAATACCTCATTCTAAATAAAAAAAAAAGTACAAATTATTTTCAATAAGGTCTCACCCGAATCCCCTGCAAACCTAACAAGCCACATCTACGAATCAGTAAATAAACTGTAGAAAATTTAGATTACATATTAAAAGTCGCACAAAACACTTTTTTCAAAAAAAGTAATCAATTACATTATTTACATAGTGAAAAACAAATTAAATATTTATTTAACATAAAAAATAATTTAAAATCAAAAATGTATCATAAAAATAACTTCCTACAATGCGAACAGCCTACTACTAAATTATGCATTTTTAAAAGTAAAAAATATAACTACACATTAAAACTTAGAAACTATACTAAAAATGGAAACATATATTATAATAAAAATATTGAGAAATAATATAACTCATGTAAAATACATTAATTAAAAGACAATATGTAATGCAACTACTAAATGATATATACACAATAGTTTAAAAAAATATGTTATATACATTAAAAAACCTTCTATATTCTGTCCCTTCAAATTTTTTTCTTGGTGATTTTTTGAGAAGATATTGTTTCACCACAATATTTTTTAAACAATATTTTGGTCATTCACCTGGTGCTGTGAAGGCATAGTGAGTCTCACATGCTTCTCCCTAGACTGACAGCCATCTTGAACACAGCTCATTTATATATGCTGTGTGCAAACTGCAATCCCTGCTTGCTGTTCCATATTCCTGAGTTCGTGGCTTCTGAAGAGCCACTGATTGCTTGTTTGATTTTGTAACAGAGAGGAGCAGCCTTCCTGGGATAGACCATTTATTGAGGAGCTGATTCACGGATTATTGTTAATGGTGATTTTGAGGAAAGCAAACAACAATGAAGACTGAGATTAGGTTGTGACTTTCATAACAATTGCCAGCACCGTGGTTAGGTTAGAGAAGCAGACTTTTGGTATGCAACTCTAACGTTTGACTACATCAATGTGATTTTGGCAACCATTTACAAGTGTGACTCCTGACATAGAAGTCAGACATCATTGTGGGAGGGTGGCATATTTGGAAATTAGTGTGAATTCTGGCATGCAATTCACACTATAATGAGACTCTGTCCATCAAGCTTGGAAGTGCAACACATTTACAATCTCCACATTTTTCAGGGCTATACAGGTAAGAATGTCAACAGAAGTCACGTAGAACAGGTAACTGAGTAAGAATTATAAGTTAGTTGTAAATACACCCCGGCATAAAAACAAAACTGCTTCTGTGTATTTTTAAAAGTGGTGATAGATTGTATACATGTAACTATGTTTGTTTCTCCTCATTAGTAGAAAGCGTAGAGAGACTCCATCGCCACTCTCTCAACTGCGAGCAACTCACACAAAAGAGTGTCAGATATTTTTTGCAACATTCGGTTGCACATGGTTCAATGCTTATTTAAGTTAGAGTCAAGGAGTGCTAGAATGTTTAAGTTCCTTGATCCACACCCTTAGCTCCAAAACACAAGATTACTCATCCATGACTATTAGTGGGCTTTCTAACTGAATGATCAAAAGCTCTAGTGTTTTCTTTTCATCCTATTACCCTTTCACCAGTCAGTCACCCTCTACTTCTCAGAGGAGTGGACTTTTCAGACTGGTTAGAGGAGTGGGTTAGCTGCATCAATCAATCAATCAATCAGGGGCTTTTAAAGTGTGCTACTCACCCGTGAGGGTCTCAAGGCGCTGGGGGGGAGGAGTGCAGCTCCGGGTCAGCCGAAAAGCCAGGTCTTGAGGCTCTTCCTGAAGGTGTGCAGAGTGGGGGAGCGTCTGATGATGACTGGGAGCTTGTTCCAGGCTTTGGCTGCGACGTAGAAGAAGGCCCTTCCCCCAGCTCAGGTTCTGCAGATGCGCGGGGTTGCTGCCAGGGCGAGGTTGGCGGAGCGGAGGTTTCTTTAGGGTGCGTGGAAAGAGATTCTTTCGTTGAGGTATTTGGGTCCGATGTTGTGGAGGGATTTGTAGGCGTGGGTGAGTAGCTTGAAAGTTACTCTCTTCTCAAGGGGGAGCCAGTGAAGGTCTTGCAGGTCTTGGGTCATGTGCTCATGTCGTGGGGTGCCGAGGACGAGTCTGGCTGCGGTGTTCTAGATGGTCTGGAGTTTCTGTAGCAGGGATTTGTTGATTCCCGCATAGAGGGTGTTTCCATAGTCCAGTCTGCTGGTAATGAGTTCGTGAGTGGCGGTCTTTCTGGCTTTGGGGGGACCCACTTGAAGGTCTTGCGGAGGACGCGGAGGGAGTTGAAACAGGTGGAGGCGACGGCGTTGATCTTGCGAGTCATGGTGAGGGAGGAGTCTAGAATGATGCCGAGGTTCCGGGCGTGGTCCCTCGGGGTGGGTGGGTTTCTGAGGGTGGAGGGCCAGCAGGAGCTGTCCCTTGCGGTGGGGGAGGGTCCAAGGACGAGGACGTCTGTCTTCTCCAAATTCAGTTTTAGACAGCTGTTGCTCATCCAGGCTGCGACGTCTTTCATTCCTTCTTGGAAGCTGAGTCTGGTGTCTTCAGGGTTCTTCGTGAGGAAGAGGATGAGCTGGTGTTGTTGGCATAGGATACTATGCTGAGCCCATGCTGTCTATCGATGGTGGGGAGTGGGGCCATGTAGATGTTGAAGAACATGGGGCTGAGCGATGATCTTTGTGGTACTCTGCAGTTGATCTCTGTATGTTCGGAGAGGAAGGGTCGGAGTCTGATCCTTTGGGTTCTGCCGGTGAGAAAGGAGCGGATCCAGTCGAGGGCAGATCCCTGTATGCCAGCGCCATGGAGTCTGGCTGCAAGAGGGCAGTGGGAGAAGGTGTCGAAGGCAGCGAAGAGGTCTAGCAGGATGAGGGCTGCGGTGTGTCCCTGGTCGAGTAGCATGCGGATGTCGTCGGTGGCGGCGAGGAGGGGGGTCTCGGTGCTGTGGTTGCTGCGGAATCCGGACTGGGAGGAGTCGAGGATGGCGTTCTCTTCAATGAAGGTGGTCAGTTATGCGTTGACGAATTTCTTGGTAACTTTGGCTGTGAAGGGAAGGAGAGAGAAGGGCCGGTAGTTTTTCAGGTCCGTCGGGTCAGCCGAGGGTTTCTTGAGGATGGGCTTGACCTCAGCCCGCTTCCAGTCATCAGGGAAGATGCCGGATTCGAAGGTGGCGTTGATGGTGCGGCATAGTTTGGGCGCAATGGGGGCTCTGTGGAAGATGTGAGGTGGGCAGAGGTCCGTGGGGGCTCCTGAGTGGCTGCTCTTCATGGTCATGGTGATATCTTCGGTGGTGACCGGTGTCCAGGTGGTGATGGTGTGCTGGCTGTCATTGCTGGAGGGGAGGGTGGTTTCTGGAGTCTGTTCGCTGAAGTTATCATAGTGGACCTTGATTTTCAGGTGGAAGTAGGAGCCGAGCTCGTCCTGGGATGGTGTGATGTCCGTGGCTTCGCTGGGGGGGTTTGGTGAACTGCTGGATGATGTTGAAGAGCTCCTTTGAGTTGCTGGCGTTGGTGAGGATTTTGTTCCTGATGAAGGTCCTCTTGGTGGATGTTATGAGTTGGTGGTATTCTGTCATGGCGTGCTGCATCGCTGCATCGCTCCCACAAAGCCAAGAATCAAATGCAATAGGATACAGCCCCATTTCACCTAAAATTCATAAAATAATTTAATTAAAAGAACATATTTTATTTAAAATAATTACACACAAATAAGGATAATTAGATCCAGGTATAATAAATATTAACTATTAAACATCGTCTCACAGGGTATGCTACATTCTGATTGGACCATGCCATTAGCGTAGTCCCCTTTATTTCTATGACTGGTTGAACTTCTTTTGTAGGTATTAACGATTATGTGAAGAATGCTTTGTCCAGTGGATTCAATATACTTGCACAGGTATACTGTGACGTTTACTTTTGTGTTTATTTTGCTTAATCAAGTGACTTTCAGCGTTTCATTTTTCATTTTCTTTTACGCTGCATTTCCTTTTGTTTTTATAATCATGTTTTCTATTTGCCCCTTTTACTTTTCGTTTGATTGCTTTGGAAGTGGTTTGAAGTGTTTTGTTTACTGTTTGGCCATGTTATATTTTTTTATGCCAGGACTTCTTTCATGCCAAGCTTAGGATAGTGGATTCAGGATTCAAGGGCAGGTCCTCTTGTAGAATTATTGTTCTATTCATCTCCCTTCCTTTTAAATTATCCTTTATCCATAATGAGATTACTGCACAGTCACATGTTTGAAACATCAGGAAAGCAACATTCACATGCAGATTTCTTCTGGCGATCCTCTGAACACAATGACAGAATATATGCAGCAAAGTACATGGTATTCTTATGGTTGCCATTATAGATACAACATTTATGACATTCTTCATTACGTTTTATGAACATGGTGGAACATTTCATTCTCCCTGAATGAAGAAATATGTTTTCAGGCTGCATTACAGAGGATACCTATATTATTGATTACTTAAAGTGATCTAAAAAGGTTTCTATTGCACTCATTTAGTTTAGTGGTGGACATACCACAATTTAAGCAGCAGTAGAGTGCATACTCTTGCCGAAGGTCACATTATGTACCAAATATTGCTAACAACCTCTACGCATAAAGTCCAGAGTTCTTTTGAGATTCAATAATCAGTCACTCTAGATGTTTCTTTAGTTTCAAGCTTGTTGCTGAAACTTGACAAAAGTCTGATTCTTAAGACACACATCAAAAATCTACGAATGGCAGCTTTCTAAAAGTTGAAATTCCTCTGACTTTGTAAACCCTTTATCTTCAGAAGATCTCAAAACTGTGGTCTAACAGCTAGTATTCTCTCACATTAATTATGGTGTTGATTTACCAACTGGCGTGCCCAGTAAATATTAGACATCATTGAAAGAAGTCCTGTGCGCTGTCAATGATTTTGTCTCCAACTTACACAAATATGGCAACATCACACCCGTCTGAAATGGCTCATGATTGAGGTAAGATATTCACAGGAAGCAGCCTGCCTATCATATGAGGCATTACACATTGCACTTAAACATCCAGTCATGTTTATCAAGTAAACAGGCTATATACGGAGGCGCCTGAATGGTCAGATGCAAATAAAACAATTGATTAATAAGCCCCCCATCTCCAAGAGCAAATTTACCAAATCTCAAGCTTGCTCAGGTAGCAGCCAAAAGATCTGGAATGCGCTGCCTTTGTCCACCGCACAATACGCCAACCACATTTAATTAAGTGCTCTTTAATAAAAAAGTGTGGTATCCAAGTGCTTGATGTATCATTGGGAACAGGTAAAATATTTTCTGGAAAAGATTGAAAACCTGTCTCTTTTAGCTGTGAGGTTTGCGTACATCATGAACCTCTTCTATAGTACTTCTTTCCTTCCAGCCTTTCTGGACAGTGGCGTCCAGCGTGGGGACACACCAGTTGCTGTAACCAGGCGCTTTATAAGTGCTTTATTATTATTATTACAAACAGTGTGTGCAAACTGCACACTAACGTTTTGTCATGAGCCCACCATTTTGTGATGCAACTGCTGTACTTTTGAGTGCAACAATAGAACAATGTCTCAACCGGAAATCGTTTGGAGAAGAACAATTGTAAAGAAGAGTATAAATCACATAAGAATGGGAGAAACAAAGGGAAAGAGACCACACCAAAATTACATGAAATATAAATTCTTATTTGTAAGTAGTTGTATCAGCACTACAATATAACGCCAAAGTATACGCTGAATGGTCGGCGCCGTCGACAATTCAGCGTATACTTGACATTAGCGTGGTCTATAGAACCATTCAAAATCAAACTTGTACATTTTTGTATATAATTTCCCACTGTACCCTTGACCACGCACTTATTTTTGAGTCTTGTTTTGCGCTGCTCACGCTGTTTTCTATCACTGTGTCACTGCGTCGTTCACCGTCACTAGCACGTTCAGTGCACACTTGTGTTTTTGGTTACCTATGCTTAAATTGTACTGTAGTGCTGATACAACTACTTACAAATAAGAATTTATATTTCATGTAATTTTGGTGTGGTCTCTTTACCTTTGTTTCTCCCATTCTTGTGTGATTTATACTCTTCTTTACAATTGTTCTTCTCCAAATGATTTCCGGTTGAGACATTGTTCTATTGTTGGACACTTTACCCGGGTCTCAACTGGGTTAACAGGTTTACTCCTGTTCTTCGATTCCTGTACTTTTGAGTGGCATCTCAAAATGCACATTCAAGGGAGGCCATACATCCTGCTGGTTTATTAACATTTATGAGGCAGGGTAGGATTTTACAACCTAGGAATGGCTATGAGCGTAGGGATGGAGGGGTGAAAGGAACAGCAGGACTTCATCCATGTGTTGCAGTTTTGACAGGAAAACTCTTTTTAGATGGACAAGTGGCTCTTTTAAAAAAAATTCTTTTAAAAAGATTTCCTGTCAGGAATTATTTCCACAGAGTATACAGTGGTTCCCCCCCTAAGAGGGCAGTGATGAATCACAAAGGACAAGCAAATTAGAAATTACCCTAAGATAGATGTTGCTATCTGATCAATGAATTACATCTGCAGGAGCAGTCTTAAATTGATACATACCATTATCACGCCAATATAAAAGGCTAACACCTCTTCTTTGCCAACTTAAGCCCCTTTTGCAAATCAGAAAGACTTTTCTGGCTTAATCTCTAAACCATCTTTTATGTTTTACCCATTCTATCCTCTGCTTCTCTAACCATTTTCGTAACGTTTCCTTTACTTCTATTTCCCTACATCTCCTGCCTCGCCTCTCCCCTATGCCTCATTACTTGACTTGTTATATTCCATATAGGTACCATAATATAGGCCCCGGTAATCTCATTACCCTTCACCTATATTCTCTCCCTACATTACACTTGTCACGGTTTACAGGGACTGACCTTTTGCCGAGATATTACACTGCATTCAGAACACGGGTTTTCCCTAGTTCGAAATCTCATACATTATGCATGAGGATTCTTAGAAGCACAGCAGGACTACCATCTCCTGTATAAAATCTATGTACAAAGTTCATGCCCAACTTCATCCTTAGGCCGACACAGTAATACAGCAAGGTAGGACCTCTGGGGAGACCTATGGGTATATATACATCATATCTTGCTAAGATAAGACAGAGGAGACCGAGACTTCCTGGCCGACACACTGATCAGAGATGCTGAGGTTCCTGCATGCAGACACTCCAGCTCGCAGTGGTCTAAAACATCCCTTCCGGGGTGTCCAACTCGAGACCAGGACGGGGTCCCACAGTCTCTCACTTCAGGTAATGGGGTTGACTAAATCCTAGAGGGATTCTTGGCTTAACACCTACCACCATGCTAGGTACACTTAGGTACATCTAGTTAGGGAGACATCTTAGGAGTACGCATCTTTTATCATGTGTTTTATATATTCGTATGTATTCATGATTATAGTAAGATGGTAGAGCTATACCATCCATTTACCTTTATCGTACTGCTAATCATTTATAGCTTATACTGCCTAGCGGTTGTTGCAGCTCATCTATTTTACACCAGAATAACAACTGTTCAATAAATTCTTATTGAAAACGCCCATCCTGTTTATTCTGTGTATTTCTCTGAGACAGACTAAGTAAGCACGAGTGACTGAGCGAAAGGTAGTATATTGTTTCCACAGTCCTGAGGGATCAGGGTTGTCATGTTCGATAGTTGCCAGGAACTATTCTCTCCTTGGTAAGAGGAGATTCTAGTGGGACTGTGAGCTAGTTGGTACAAAAGGCCAACATACCCGGTGGGGGTGATCAGAGTTCGTTTGACACCAATCCTACAGTGTATGTTGTCTAAACGTGCAGATCCTGTATACTTTTATAGGAACTACATGACAGACTCTCTTCCCTCTCTGCCGTTCTTTAGAGTGGCCAGTGAGGAAATATTAAGGGGCAAATGGGTAAATACTCTACTATTCATTACTCTCGGGATAGAATGGGTAGGGTATTCATGTCTTTGGCATAGTGGATCCCTATACTTAGGAGGTCAAAGGGTGAAGCTGCAGTGGTGGCTCTATCAGATGCCTTTTGTAGTTAGCCAGTGTCAGAAAAGGAGAACCCAACCATATGGCCACCTCTAGTGGCTTACTTGTGATGCTCTTGCCCAGGGTCACATAGCTCGAGGCAATGATGCTCTTATGGTCTATGGAACTGTACTTACATAGCACAACATACACCAAAGTTTGCCCCTCAGAGAGCACAGCCACCTCAAGGGTAAGACTTAAATCTGTACATCAAAAAAGATGAGTCTTTAGCAGCTTCTTTAACTGAGTGAGGTTGGGTTCAGATGTCGAATGAAGAGGGAGGAATTTCATAGCAGGGATGTTGCTGTTGAAAAAGCTCTGTCTCTAACCTTTTCTGTGATGAAAATATCCTAAAGAATATGTTTCTTAGGTGTGTTTTGTCTGGCATGATAGACTTTTGTTTATGTTTAAACAATAAAGGCCTGCTTGATTAATCACTGTTCAGGGCGTATTGGACGATACTGCATTTCTCAGTCAATTGATCGAATGAGAGTGTTTGTGGCACTTTCACTGAATATATGTAGGAGCATAATTACAGCATGTTTGTAATATAAGGCCTGTTATAGGATGTTGTGATTAAAAAACCCTATAATTCCCCAAAAATGCAGACTTTGCAACAGAAAACCCCAAAGCCTCAATATATAAAATGGACATTGTTGAACCTGGCCCTTTTTGCAGGGTTATCCCCAAACATTTTTCCTTCCTCCTTCTATTTTTGGGACCCTCTTTTCTTGGCTTTAGGACTCAGGGCACTTTACCACTCCTAATCAGTGCTAAAGTGCATGTGCTCTCTTTTAAACATGGTTTGCTCTTGTTTGGCATATTTTATTTACTTGCAAGTCACTTGTGCAGTGGCATGCCATATACCCACGGCCCGTAGATTAAATGCTACCAGTGGGCCTGCAGATCTGCTTTAGCCACCCACAGAAGTAGCCTTCCAAACCTGTCTCAGGCCTGCCACTACAGGATCTGCATGCCCAGTTTACTGCCACATTGACGTGGCATTTAAAACTAATTGCTAAGCCTTAAACTACTCTTTTGCTGCATATAGGTCACCCCTAAGGTAGGCCCTAGGAAACTTTGGGCAGGGTGCTGTGCAAGTAAAAGGTAGGACATGTGCCTTTATTGTGTGACATGTCCTGGTAGTGACAAACAGTCTATTTTGTTTCTCCCTGCTGTGAGGTCTACTGCTCTCATAACCTAGCATTGGGAATTCCCTTATATGTGTTTAAGTGGTAATTCCTGATCTGAAAGGAGTAGCGTTGCCATGTTTGGTATGTTTAGAATAGTGGTGATAAATCCTGCATACTGGTGGATTTGGATTTTTTATCACTATTTTTGAAATGCCACTTTTAGAAAGTAGTAACAGAAAAGTGGGGAACCCAATACACCCTTAGAGGCTTGGGCACATAGACTAATAACAGATAAAGGTGCCTTCAAGGGATTTCATTAGCTACTCTTGGTCAAATTTTATACAAAAATAATAACTTGTGCGTTAAGCCCCAATTGGTAGCTAACCATTGAACAATCAATACATCAATGAGGTTATTCAAAACATAAATATTCAATAGTAGAAAATTTACAAACACTGGTATATCTTTTTTTCAAAGGTACACAATTTTTAATGTAAACAGAATTAAAAAAGGGTACATTCAAATGCAACAAAACACCATGATAGAGGATATATAAAACAACCTGCAGACCATAGGTGTAAACATCTATTCCAAATGAGAATGAGAAAGGAAATTAATCTGAAGCAACAGAAAACAGTTCCTAAAAAGCAACAATTGCTAGGGAAGTAGATGTGTCAGTCGACGTTTCGGTCTGTTGTGGCTGATTTGTCCATCAGACCATCTTCAGGACATGGAGTCAATTGTTAAAAAGTCTCTTCAATCTAGTTCAGTATTCAATTAGAGCCAGATGAGTCAAAATGTAAAAACACAGAGAGGGCCTTACGAATGGGCTCCTCTAGGTATATGAATTATAACGGAAAAGCAGTGACCACTGTCCAGCTTAAATGTTAGAGAAGGTGCTTATCGGTGCACACTGTTAACTATACCAGAAGAGCAGTAGTCTCTATCCGAGTAAATTAGAAGGCACAGCTCTGTAGAATCAAGTCGGTAATCGATGAGTCGTAGTCTCACACGCATCCCGCTTTCAGAAACCAGACGGCATTTATGTTTTGAATAACCTCATTGATGTATTGATTGTTCAATGGTTAGCTACCAATTGGGGCTTAACACACAAGTTATTATTTTTGTATAAAATTTGACTAAGAGTAGCTAATGAAATCCCTTGAAGGCACCTCTACCTACTTTTAGAAAGTAGGCATTTCTCTGGGCTTATGATTCTTTGTGCTTTGCAGACTGACCCAATCCACGCCTGAGCCTGGTTGACAACGACACTTTGTAAATACTTTCCAGACAGCGATCACACAGGAAAGGTTGGGTGTGACAGGGTTACATCTCCACACTGATAGTCTTCCTGGGCTGGGAGAGAGGGAGGCACTTTTAGGACTGGGACTGAACCTTTGTCAGAAGTACGGCTGCGCTGCTCAAAGGACTCATTTGGACTGCTCTTCTGCTGTTGCTCTGCTGCCTGCTACTTGCTGGGTGGCCTAAAGTACTCACTGGATTGCTTTTCTTCTTGTCGCCCTGCTGTTCACTGGCTTCGTTCTACCAGGTCACTGGAGTGCTGCCAGGAAAGATCGCCATTGGAATCACTTGTTTTATTGTGCTGGTCTGCCTGTCTACTGCTGACTGCTTTCTGTCCCTTCCAAGTGTTCTCCTGGGTCTGGGTTGCCTCAGAATTGGCCATGGGGCTCTGAGTCTGGCTCTTGCAGTCCCTACAACTAGCACATTGTGAGCGCTTCACTCTTCATTCTCCTCCAGCGCGTTTTGAGCGCCCTATGTTCAAAGAAAGCCGATACACACAGACGTTAGTGCCAGGTTCCTGCTGATTTATGATCCTCTATTTGTGAACAGTTGCATTCCTGATACCTCGGAGTTACCACTCTGTGTTTTGTGAGAATGGACGCCGCAGCACCGTAAGAGGCTCTGACACCACAGCCAAGCTGCCGCTCACATTACTGTAGTGAACCATAGCAGGGCCGGTGCCATCCCCCGTGATGTGCAACCACTCTGTAGTGCGAGGGCTCTGGCACTTCTCTCCCGCATACCCATGAGAGCTCGGGAGCTATTCTGTTGTGTTGGGTCCCGCCAGGTCTGTCGGGCCCTTGCCGTCCACTGTGCCTTGCCAGAAGCTGGCGGCAGCACCAGAACCAAAGACTAGAGCGCGCCCCCGTATGCTGCCAAGAAGCTTGCCAGCATTATTACTGCAAGTCCTGTAACTGCAGCAGCTGCCCTGTGCACTTGTGGGCAGCTGCACTTAGAAAACCTGCATTTGGAGAAGTCACGGAGCATGTGCCCCCAATGCATTTTGGCCATTCCTGGGAGGGCCTGCATTGTGGCCCGTTGTTGCGGTTTGGGTCTTCAGCAGAAGCCCCGTTCACCACCAGAGAGTGGCTCTTGCTTTATTCAAGGACGGAATGCCATATTATAAGTAGTAGGCACCCCGGTTCTCGGGTGCACTACTTCCCTACTCGTACCAAGCTCTAAAAATTACCGTAAACCCACTCATAGGCCCTAAGTGGGATTGCCATTATTGATGGGCTCAGAGGGCCATTTTGGGGGAGTTATTTACCTTCAGTGATCCCTAGTGTTCTTTTTTCTTAGAGGGTTTGTCCTAACCAAACTGTCCCATTACATGCCCTGATGTAGTGATGTAGTTTTGTACTGACAAGATAACAAGTAACAATTCAGTAATTGCATATTATGCACAGTATTTTATGATTTATGTAGTTTTGGTCTCTGTTATGCACAATATACTATATATTTTTATTCTGTCCTTTGTGGTGTATTCAGTGTGAGTGTGTTGCGCAACCGCTTTACACATTGCCTCCGTGATAAACCTGACTGCTCTGCGCCAAGCTACCAGAGAGTGAGCACAGGTTATCTTTCATGCATAACTTACTTGCCCTGACTAGAATGGTGGGTTCAGCCTTTCTTAGGTGCATATTCTAGCCAACCGGAAACCCCATTTCTAACAGACATCTTGAGTCACTAATGTTATTTCAATTAGCATTATAAACAGTACCCCTTTCTATCAATTCACTATAAAATGTATCAATAGTTTCAGACACCAGTTGCAATTGCAAACCATTGATTGGATAATGACACCTAAAGCGGGTGGTGTCTATTTGCATAGGATAAGCTGTGCATGAGGGACAGCTTCAAAATTGTGAACACGGGCTGTACAAATTGAGGGAAGAACACAGGGGTCCAGGGAAATACTACATGCTCCCACCAATGCCCTTCGCATCATGGCAATTTAATTTGCTCCACACACAAGATGATGGACGGAATGCTGCACATTGGCAAACATTCACCCCCAGTCACAGATCTGGGTTTAATCCATCGTTATTTTGCTTCACCACGCCACCCCAGTTCAGACATAGCCATATGCAAATCAGTCTTGACCCTGTGCCTCATGGGAACAGTCCAGACCGAACTGCCAAGCCATGTCTTCCCTGGACCGGAATCAAGCATCCTAGGACCGGTTTCAGGCTATCAGCCTTCATCAGCCAGGATAGCTTGACTCCAGTGGCGTAGTGAGCACGGGACCCACGTCTGGGCATACCCGTCCCACTTAGGGCAAAATGCAAAACACACAAGATGATGGACGGAATGCTGCACATTGGCAAACATTCACCCCCAGTCACAGATCTGGGTTTAATCCATCGTTATTTTGCTTCACCACGCCACCCCAGTTCAGACATAGGCATATGCAAATCAGTCTTGACCCTGTGCCTCATGGGAACAGTCCAGACCGAACTGCCAAGCCATGTCTTCCCTGGACCGGAATCAAGCATCCTAGGACCGGTTTCAGGCTATCAGCCTTCATCAGCCAGGATAGCTTGACTCCAGTGGTATAGTGAGCACGGGACCCACATCTGGGCATACCCTTCCCACTTAGGGCAAAATGCAAAACACACAAGATGATGGACGGAATGCTGCACATTGGCAAACATTCACCCCCAGTCACAGATCTGGGTTTAATCCATCGTTATTTTGCTTCACCACGCCACCCCAGTTCAGACATAGCCATATGCAAATCAGTCTTGACCCTGTGCCTCATGGGAACAGTCCAGACCGAACTGCCAAGCCATGTCTTCCCTGGACCGGAATCAAGCATCCTAGGACCGGTTTCAGGCTATCAGCCTTCATCAGCCAGGATAGCTTGACTCCAGTGGCGTAGTGAGCACGGGACCCACGTCTGGGCATACACTTCCCACTTAGGGCAAAATGCAAAACACACAAGATGATGGACGGAATGCTGCACATTGGCAAACATTCACCCCCAGTCACAGATCTGGGTTTAATCCATCGTTATTTTGCTTCACCACGCCACCCCAGTTCAGACATAGCCATATGCAAATCAGTCTTGACCCTGTGCCTCATGGGAACAGTCCAGACCGAACTGCCAAGCCATGTCTTCCCTGGACCGGAATCAAGCATCCTAGGACCGGTTTCAGGCTATCAGCCTTCATCAGCCAGGATAGCTTGACTCCAGTGGCGTAGTGAGCACGGGACCCACGTCTGGGCATACCCTTCCCACTTAGGGCAAAATGCAAAACACACAAGATGATGGACGGAATGCTGCACATTGGCAAACATTCACCCCCAGTCACAGATCTGGGTTTAATCCATCGTTATTTTGCTTCACCACGCCACCCCAGTTCAGGACATAGCCATATGCAAATCAGTCTTGACCCTGTGCCTCATGGGAACAGTCCAGACCGAACTGCCAAGCCATGTCTTCCCTGGACCGGAATCAAGCATCCTAGGACCGGTTTCAGGCTATCAGCCTTCATCAGCCAGGATAGCTTGACTCCAGTGGTATAGTGAGCACGGGACCCACATCTGGGTATACTCTTCCCACTTAGGGCAAAATGCAAAACACACAAGATGATGGACGGAATGCTGCACATTGGCAAACATTCACCCCCAGTCACAGATCTGGGTTTAATCCATCGTTATTTTGCTTCACCACGTCACCACAGTTCAGACATAGCCATATGCAAATCAGTCTTGACCCTGTGCCTCATGGGAACAGTCCAGACCGAACTGCCAAGCCATGTCTTCCCTGGACCGGAATCAAGCATCCTAGGACCGGTTTCAAGCTATCAGCCTTCATCAGCCAGGATAGCTTGACTCCAGTGGCGTAGTGAGCACGGGACCCACGTCTGGGCATACCCTTCCCACTTAGGGCAAAATGCAAAACACACAAGATGAAGGACGGAATGCTGCACATTGGCAAACATTCACCCCCAGTCACAGATCTGGGTTTAATCCATCGTTATTTTGCTTCACCACGCCACCCCAGTTCAGACATAGCCATATGCAAATCAGTCTTGACCCTGTGCCTCATGGGAACAGTCCAGACCGAACTGCCAAGCCATGTCTTCCTGGACCGGAATCAAGCATCCTAGGACCGGTTTCAGGCTATCAGCCTTCATCAGCCAGGATAGCTTGACTCCAGTGGCGTAGTGAGCACGGGACCCACGTCTGGGCATACCCTTCCCACTTAGGGCAAAATGCAAAACACACAAGATGATGGACGGAATGCTGCACATTGGCAAACATTCACCCCCAGTCACAGATCTGGGTTTAATCCATCGTTATTTTGCTTCACCACGCCACCCCAGTTCAGACATAGCCATATGCAAATCAGTCTTGACCCTGTGCCTCATGGGAACAGTCCAGACCGAACTGCCAAGCCATGTCTTCCCTGGACCGGAATCAAGCATCCTAGGACCGGTTTCAGGCTATCAGCCTTCATCAGCCAGGATAGCTTGACTCCAGTGGCGTAGTGAGCACGGGACCCACGTCTGGGCATACCCTTCCCACTTAGGGCAAAATGCAAAACACACAAGATGGCGTGGTGAAGCAAAATAACGATGGATTAAACCCAGATCTGTGACTGGGGGTGAATGTTTGCCAATGTGTGTTTTGAATTTAATTTGCTCCCCCTGTCTCTTTAGGGATAGAGGCTACAATAAAACCAGTAGGCACTCTGTGAACGAAGGAATGGAGGTCCCTTCAACTCCAGAGAAGCCGAACATCATTCTGAGAATATTATTAATAAAAGTCAGCCAAGGAATTTTAAAAGTGTGATACAGAGTTAGGCAGTCCTGTGTAATGGCCCTTGTGAGTTTGGCTTCATTTTTGGCCCATAAGGAGCACCACAGGGAGATTAGTTTTAGTGATAGAATGTCATCCAGGTGGTTGCGCCCTACTTCCCTGTGCATAATGGTAGATGAAACTAAAGGGGAGGTGGATAACAGAAGTCTCAGTAAACTGTTTTCCTCAAACTGCAAGGGTTTGCTAGTCACGTATCCCCACACACCTCCATCATAGGTTGTCGCCCATAGAACTTTGGCTTTATAGCAGGTAACCATCTCTTTGATTGGTTGGCTTCCAAGATTACTAGAAAATCTAAACACCCCCAGCAGACTTTTTTCATCTTGAGCCTCATATTATGTACATGCTGAAAACAAACCGAAAAATCACTCTTGTGTCACAAACGAGCCACTGTGCAAAATAGGCAGATTTACAAGCCCCCTGTGCCACCAGTACATCACTTTTTGTGACGTACTGGTGGCGCATGTTACTGCTCCATATTTACAAGGACAGGAAAAGCCACCCTGTGTGGCTTTTCCTGTCCTTGTAAATATGGCCCCTTTGCACGCAGCACTTTGCGTGAAGGGGGCGTTCCATGGGTGTTGCTGTGGGTGTTCCCACAGCAACACCCATGGAACAAGACACATTTCCAGATTTAAGAGGAATCGTAAATCTGGAAATGCGTCTGAATGCTACGCCACCCTAGGAGTGGTGTAGCGAGGCGCAACAAGGAGAAATGTTTTAATTTCTCCTCCTTTTTTCCTCATTCAATGCGTACTGCCTTCTACAGCACGCATTGAAAGAGGAAAATGCCTGTAGTGATTGTTTTTGTGCAGGAAGGTGCCCCTTCCTGCACAAAAACAATATCACCATGACGCAGGCATCCTTGCACAATGGTGCAAGGGTGCCTGCGCCGGCGCATGGCAGCAGTTTGTGCGCCAGCGCAGGGGAGAGCACAGGAATGCGACATATTATTGTAAATATGTCGCATTCCTGTGCTTTGGAAGTGCCGCAGAGTGGCGCAGCCAAAGGGCTTGCGTTGCCGCGCTGCGGCACTTCCTTGTAAATCTGCCCCGCAGTATTTTGTAACACGAAAATAATACATAATTCCCATAGTTTTCAAAGGGTTAACAGTTCTATCATCACACACTTCAGCAGCGGTGTTCAAATCTCTCAAAATATAACCATAGTCGGTAAGCTTGGACATAAATATGGCACTATTGCACCCATTTTCCTTTAATTTGGTCTTTGCAAAACATGCTTTGAGTGCATCCATCAAGCAGTTTTGAAAGTATGTTCTTTTCTCTCCCCTCTGCCTTTAGTATCTAAAACATTAACAGCTTCCAGTTTCAATGATGCCAGATCAGCATCTTTGCACCAGTAATGATGCAAACTAAAAATTAAAGACATATTTTTTTTTATTTCATTAATTTTTAAAATATCACTTACACTGTTTATGAAACATTTGCATTTTTATGATGTCAGCTGCGGTATTCCCTATGTTAGAAGGTAGACATGTTTTTTATTGATATTAATGACACCAGAAAAGCAAAGAAAAGTAGACATTTGTTTTTAATGATGCTGTGCTGCTCAATGGGAATTAAAAACTTTTCGTTACTTTTTATGCTTATTTTACAAAAGATTTCCAACCAACTATTACGTTTAAATCGTGCAAATAGATGGTCCAGAATCGTTTTCCCTCAGCTATTTGAACAGCAGTAAAAATAGACCGGATTTTGGCAGTCATTGGGTACTTAATTGTCGATGTGTTATTCAATTAAATACTTTGGGGCCTATTAGCAATAACCGGCGATAATTATCGCTAAGCGCAGTTAGCGCTAGGATAATTATCGCCGGCTATCGCAGGTTTCTATCGCGGAGATAGCGTGCTATCAGCAACGCTTATCTCCAAAGCGATAGAAACCCTGGAGAACAGTGTGAATATCGCTTGAAAACAAGCGATATTCACACTGTGACCAGTGTTAGCTTGGCGATAGGGCGAGGGGGATTTAGCCATGTAATCCACCTCCCATTGGATTACATGGCTAAGTCAGGTCTGGACCAGGTGTTAACAAACCAGCGGTAAATGTGTTTAGCGCTGGTTCGTTAATCACCTCCCCTGCCTCGCTAATAGGCGATAGCGAACTTAGCGACTGTCTTCAGTCGCTTTTAGGTTGGGAACGCCTACTTTGCATGCCATTAGCGATAAATATCACTGGCATGCAAAGCGGCACCCAACCCGGTCGCTATCGCCTAGAAGCTGTCGCTAACAGCAGTTAGCGACAGCTTGCTAATAGGGCGTTAGAATTATCGCCGCTTTAGCGGGAAAAAGTCCCGCTAAAGCGGCGATAGAGCCCTTGATAATATGCCCCTTTAACTTTTTAAGTAGTTACGTTTAAACAAAGTTATTTATCAATCAAGAGTATCTATTAATTAAGGGCTAAGTAGGTTGGGTACTAGAGACGGAGTGCAGGAAGTAAATACTAAAGTGTTGTCGGTCTACTTCCATATTTTTTATTAATTTCGTTGATGCATATGTTTATTACGCTTCTTTTGGAGTCAACAGTTAATTGATTTTTTCCCCAAAGAGATATTTTCTTCAGAGGTTGATCAAGTTTCTACACTGTCTAAAGAACCTAATATTCACTTCTATTGCTGTTCCATACCCTGTACCTGTTTGGCATGGGAAAATCACTTTTCGTCTCTTTGCAGTTTCTTCTGACCCTGGTAACCATTTTGTCTTGCCATACATAAATAATTAGGAAAAAGGTCAATTTTGCCTCATCAACCAAAAGATATGAATTAACATTATTCACACCCATGGCGTATCAGTTGAAGAGTCAATTGTAATGTCATATCCCTTGGATTTTCCTTGCACCACAATATGAGCCAGCAAGCTAACATCAGCTCCTTGGCCAAAGTAGCACAACATCAGATTTGGCTCCTTGGAGTTTTCAAACCATTTTTCATTGACAATGATGTTGCAGGTGTAATTTAAGCTCTTGTACCATGGAGTATGCTAGTTCCTAAGCTCCACCTGGGACCTTTCATGACAGCAAAAGAAAGTCTCATCATATATTTACAACACTGCTCACGCTGTTCCGGCCCCCATTCAGGTTAAGAGTAACTTATTGCCAGCCTGCATTATCCATAAGGCACTTCAACTTATATAGCTAAGAAACTGTCCATTTCACGTGGCCAGCACCAACTTCAGATCACACAGTCCCACGTTCATGAATTCCCATGAGGTTTAAAGTCAAATGTTTTTAGTTTGACAGATAGGGTGCTGCGTCACAAATGTTGTGGAGTGCCTTGTTCACCAGACTGATGGTCCACCCACTCAGTATAGAGTCAGGCAGACAACCAAGTTTCTCTACCGGTGCCCTGATGGCTCTGCTTCTGGAAACCTTACCCCAATGGCCTGGCAGACTTGGGGCCCTTGGTATAAATACATCACAAATTCTGCTCTATTTACACTGCAAGGTCTGATGTGCATTTTTTGAGACTGCCAGTAAGAGTCTAGCAGTCTCAAAGAGAAAACAAGCATTTGCAATGCAATAGGTCTCGCAACTGCGAGTTTTGGAGCTATTGGTATTGTAAATGGTATTGTAAATGACAATGCCTTTAATTTATGTTGTACAAACCAAAACATAAATAAAAGGCATTGTCATTTACAATGCCAATAGTTTAAACTTGCGTAAATGCGAGACCTATTGCTTTGCAAATGCTTGTTTCAGGAGGATTCCTCCTCGCAGGCCCCCAAATACTGTTTCGTTTCTTCACTGTGCCAGTTTGTTGTCCCGCTCCCACATGCACTCCTGACGTTTTATTCGCACCCTCCCAACTGTGAAGCATTGTTCGCTTCCTGTCCAAAAAGTGCTTGCAAAGGTGCAACATTGTCACAGTGACTGGTGGGTTTGAGAGGGGTACTAGGTATGTCCAGGAGGGGTAGCATCTTTGCAAGATTTTCTCTGTAAGTGCTGATCCCATAAATGCACTTTAACTTACTGTGTATACATTTATCTTATGTAGCTATCCCCAAAATGTGACAGGGTGGGCCAGTGCTCAATTTGTAAAGAAATAATTGCCAGGGCTCTCGCCAGGAGGCCACTGCAGCTTGCACCACCCATTGCCCCTGTCAAAATTGCCATTACATTACCTGCACAACTATTAATCATCAGACTGCTACCAGTGTGACAATTCAGACTGTTAGAGGCCTCCACAGCTATAAGAATGGTTTGGGCTGCAGGTATCTGTTGTTTTTAATGTATAATGAAATAATAAAACTATTGTTCTGCTTATCTCTAAATCACACAAACAGCGCCACCATGTGGCAGACTGTGATAAGTGCCGATGTTGACAATTAATTGCTGGTGTCGAGCACCGTAAACTACTGCCTCAAATTAAGCACTGGGTGGGGCCCTCCTGGGTCTATGTTAGACATCCCTCGCTGAGGAGTTTGACATTCTGAAGTAATCTGGGGGCCAGCAGAGCCCCGATAAAATGCAGGGAGTATTACTGCCCCAGAGTGCACCTTGTGGGGGCAGCTACTGAGTGTTCCTGAATGGAGAGACCAGCTGATGTACCAGGAGAGGATGTGCCAGGAGGCGGGAGCTGTACCTCCTGCAATGGAAGCCACCCCCTTCCAGATTCTTCTAGCCAGGGAGGTAGGGCAGGGAGACTAGGAAGAGCACTCTAAGCTCGCTCCCCCACTTGGTGATGGTGTGTCAGAACACATAGTGACTTGAGAAGTCTGGGTGTAGTACATCCCACTGGTAGTTTGTGTTACGGACTTATTCCTAGACATTTAAACTCACATTTAACCCTGAAGTATGAGACACCCTGCATTGGAGAGTTTCAGTGAGGAGCAGTTGGCAAAGTGGTGACACTTAATAATAAAAAAAGTCCCACAATTATCAGGCATCCACAGGCATCAGGCATCCACAGGCATCAGGCATCCACAGGCATCAGGCATCCACAGGCATCAGACATCCATAGGCATCAGACATCCACAGGCATCAGACATCCACAGGCATCAGACATCCACAGGCATCAGACATCCACAGGCATCAGACATCCACAGGCATCAGACATCCACAAGCATCAGACATCAGACATCCACAGGCATCAGACATCAGGCATCCACAAGCATCAAACATCAGACATCCACAAGCATAAGACATCCACAAGCATCAGGCATCATACATCCACAAGCATCAGACATCAGGCATCATACATCCACAAGCATCAGCCATCAGACATCATACATCCACCAGCATCAGGCATCATACATCCACCAGCATCAGACATCCACAAGCATCAGACATCAGACATCCACAAGCATCAGACATCAGACATCTACAAGCATCAGACATCAGACATCAGACATCCACAAGCATCAGACATCCACAGGCATCAGACATCCACAGGCATCAGACATCCACAATTATCAGACATCCACAATTATCAGACATCCACAATTATCAGACATCCACAAGTATCAGACATCCACAATTATCAGACATCCACAATTATCAGACATCCACAATTATCAGACATCCACAATTATCAGACATCCACAGGCATCAGACATCCACAGGCATCAGACATCCACAGGCATCAGACATCCACAGGCATCAGGCATCCACAGGCATCAGGCATCCACAATTATCAGGCATCCACAATTATCAGGCATCCACAATTATCAGGCATCCACAATTATCAGGCATCCACAATTATCAGGCATCCACAGGCATCAGACATCCACAGGCATCAGACATCCACAGGCATCAGACATCCACAGGCATCAGGCATCCACAGGCATCAGACATCCACAGGCATCAGACATCCACAGGCATCAGACATCCACAGGCATCAGACATCCACAGGCATCAGACATCCACAGGCATCAGACATCCACAGGCATCAGGCATCCACAGGCATCAGGCATCCACAATTATCAGGCATCCACAGGCATCAGACATCCACAGGCATCAGACATCCACAGGCATCAGACATCCACAGGCATCAGACATCCACAGGCATCAGACATCCACAGGCATCAGACATCCACAGGCATCAGACATCCACAGGCATCAGACATCCACAAGCATCAGACATCCACAAGCATCAGACATCCACAGGCATCAGACATCCACAGGCATCAGACATCCACAGGCATCAGACATCCACAGGCATCAGACATCCACAGGCATCCACAAGCATCAAACATCAGACATCCACAAGCATAAGACATCCACAAGCATTAGGCATCATACATCCACAAGCATCAGACATCAGGCATCATACATCCACAAGCATCAGCCATCATACATCCACCAGCATCAGGCATCAGACATCATACATCCACCAGCATCAGACATCCACAAGCATCAGACATCCACAAGCATCAGACATCAGACATCTACAAGCATCAGACATCAGACATCCACAATTATCAGACATCCACAGGCATCCACAGGCATCCACAATTATCAGGCATCCACAATTATCAGGCATCCACAATTATCAGGCATCCACAATTATCAGGCATCCACAGGCATCAGGCATCCACAGGCATCAGGCATCCACAGGCATCAGGCATGCATCAGGCATCCACAGGCATCAGACATCCACAGGCATCAGACATCCACAGGCATCAGACATCCACAGGCATCAGACATCCACAGGCATCAGACATCCACAGGCATCAGACATTCACAGGCATCAGACATCCACAGGCATCAGACATCCACAAGCATCAGACATCCACAAGCATCAGACATCCACAAGCATCAGACATCCACAAGCATCAGACATCCACAAGCATCAGACATCCACAAGCATCAGGCATCAGACATCAGGCATCCACAAGCATCAGGCATCAGACATCAACAAGCATCAGACATCCACAAGCATCAGGCATCATACATCCACAAGCATCAGACATCAGGCATCATACATCCACAAGCATCAGCCATCAGACATCATACATCCACCAGCATCAGACATCATACATCCACCAGCATCAGGCATCCACCAGCATCAGGCATCAGACATCCGCAAGCATCAGACATCCGCAAGCATCAGACATCCACAAGCATCAGACATCCACAAGCATCAGACATCAGACATCCACAGGCATCAGACATCCACAGGCATCAGACATCCACATGCATCAGACATCCACAGGCATCAGACATCCACAGGCATCAGACATCCACAGGCATCAGACATCCATCAGGCATCAGACATCCATCAGGCATCAGACATCCATCAGGCATCAGACATCCATCAGGCATCAGACTTGAGGCATCAGACATGAGGCATCAGACATCCACAAGCATCAGACATCCACAATCATCAGGCATCAGACATCCACAAGCATCAGGCATCAGACATCCACAAGCATCAGGCATCAGACATCCACAAGCATCAGACATCAGACATCCACAAGCATCAGACATCCATCAGACATCCACAAGCATCAGGCATCAGACATCCACAAGCATCAGGCATCAGACATCCACAAGCATCAGGCATCAGACATCCACAAGCATCAGGCATCAGACATCCACAAGCATCAGGCATCCACAAGCATCAGGCATCCACAAGCATCAGGCATCCACAAGCATCAGACATCCACAAGCATCAGACATCAGGCATCAGACATCCACAAGCATCAGGCATCAGACATCCACAAGCATCAGGCATCCACAATCATCAGGCATCAGACAGGCATCAGACATCCACAAGCATCAGGCATCAGACATCCACAAGCATCAGACATCAGACATCCACAAGCATCAGACATCAGACATCCACAAGCATCAGACATCAGACATCCACAAGCATCAGGCATCCACAAGCATCAGGCATCAGACATCAGGCATCCACAAGCAACAGGCATCAGACATCCACAAGCATCAGACATCCACAGACATCAGGCATCAGACATCAGACATCAATCATCATACATCAGGCATCAGACATCCACTAGCCACGTGTGCACTCACTACTGTCACAGAGTACACGGCGTGCACGACATCGCAGCCGAAGAGGGAAACGTGTTGCAGGACATGTTCAAATACCATCAGCGCGTCTTAAAGCGTCTAAACCGTTTCACTCAAATCTATTGTTCTTCAGAATGCAGGAAAACACAGATATATGTTTTGGCAGGATATATATACTCTTTATCTACAATGATGAAAATACTGAGTCCCTTTTACATTCTCACACACACAGCATGTCTGCCTTCACACACGGCACAGACTTCCCTGGATAAAAGCATGGGTAATTATAAACTTGGCTTGTCATTTAAAAAGGCGGGCGAGGGCTTTTGAGCGTGCAGCAGCAGTCCTTATGCTGATGTGAACTCCGGTGACAGACCTGGCCGCGAGGACGAGTCGCTGGCAGACGGAGCCGTGAATCACCGGAAACCGGGGCTGCCTCGGGGGCGGGTGACACGAAGCAGCTCTGGGGGCTATTCCGCAGGGGCGCGGGGAGTGGGGGCACATGAGGCTTTACAGGTACTAACTGGCCCCCATCCTTTCTCTCCACGCACACGTGCTTCCTGTCTCAGGGAGACAGTGGAACATGTAAAAACCCTCGCCCACAGCGAACAAGTAGCCTGAGCATAATATTCACCTTCCAGTGCTCCCTGCGGCACCTCCAATGCTGTACTGCTGAATTTGGCCAAAGAGAATGGCAGCAGGGGTGCTCCCTGTCAGCTGCAAGATAAAGCAACGAGGAAGCACAGAAGTGGATGCCTGCTTGTGCCCCGGGGGACTACTGAGTGCACGCTCGAGCCCGATAAAGCAACGAGGAAGCACAGAAGTGGATGCCTGCTTGTGCCCCGGGGGACTACTGAGTGCACGCTCGAGCCCGATAAAGCAACGAGGAAGCACAGAAGTGGATGCCTGCTTGTGCCCCGGGGGACTACTGAGTGCACGCTCGAGCCCGAGCGTATGAATGCTTTTACCGAGGCAAGTTAATCGCACTTAGCCCAGCATCCATAACAGACACCGAGCCAAATTAACAAGCCCTGTCGAGTGCGCCGTGAGCAAGAGACGCCGTGCGCGTGCACATCGGCTGTCCGGGCAGCTGAAATCGTTTTGAGCGACGTCAGTTGCGTGGCGCATGGGCGGCGCATGGAGCGCGCGGCCGGAGGTGTCCGGGGCTCCCGTGAGCTGAGGGAGCCCCGTGTGTTGGAAAAGTGAGGCGGGAGCCCACCCCGCAGAGGGAAGTCCGGCGGGAGCCCACCCCGCCTTCGTGAATGCCGCATGGTGCGGCCGGAGCAAGATTCAGCGCTGAGTCCCCACAAGAGCCGGTGAGTGGGGTTGAGCGGGAGGCATGCTGGACGCCGCGCCTGGACAGGACATGTGCACGCGTATGGTGCGAGCAGGAGTTGTAAAAAGACGCGAGCCGTACGCGTGCACATCTCCTGTCTGTTAAGTTTGAGCACAGACAGTCTATGTGCACGCGTACGGCTTGCAGCATTGTTACAACTTCTGCTCGCACCATACGCGTGCACATCTCCTGTCCAGGACTTGCCGTACGCGTGCACCTGTCCTGTACCGCATCGGAGCAAAAGTCGGCAACAATAGATCTCGCATAGCGTGCAGCGCTTTGCGCTGCATCGCTAGGCGAGACCTAAAAAGAAAAATGATCCCACAGCCAGAAAGAAATCTCCCTGGATGTCAAGGTCATTAGTGTTCTGCTTTACAGAAACAAACTCCTACTTTGGGAGTTTGTTTTTGTAACATACAATAATTTGCTGAGTCACCAAATAAAACATGGCAACACCTTAGCAAATATTCAATGGCTTCAGATGAGCGGCAATGGCAGCAGAGCCTCTGAAGGCACAGAGATCTTTACCTGGCCCGCAGAGATCTTTAAATATGGCATTGGGTAGTTAACTCACCTGGCAGATGGCAGGCCGCCCATCAGTGTCTAAATCAGCCCCAAGTCACTGAAAGAATTCTTCACAGGTAGAGCCCAGAGGTATACAACTCCATTACTTATGACACCTTTATACTTTCTATATAGTATACAGTTTTAATGCTACTGTTAACTTACATCTAGTTGGGTTTATACTATTTTGTGTATGATATAGACGAGGGAATACTATTTTTTACTATATATGTTTTTTGAGGTATAAGATCCTGACCAGGTAACTTGTGTTCATTTTATGTATCTTTGTTCTCCTGAAGCAGTTGCTTGTTTTGTGTTCATATTTTATGTAGCTCCTTACTCTTAACTCGTAAATTGTAAGTAGGTCTCATGTCACTCTTTGGTGCTAGTCTGCACTATAGAAAATTGCTAATAAAAACATGAAGAACATGTCCATTGTGGATGGAAGTCAGCATGTACTATGCATAACAATTTGCCACGTCGTGTGAGGACATAAGCCAGTGTTTATTGAAAATGGCCATGCCCTGTATATGATGTACTCTTGTAAAGTCTTCTGTGTCTAACCTGTGTGAATTAGACACATTATGGGTCAGATTTACTAACATTTTGTGTCGTGGTTGCGCCACGACACAAAACGCTAGTAGATATATACAAAACAATGTGAGGGATGATTTGCACCGCCTTGGTGACTCTGCAAAAGAATGTAACGCAACACAACACAGCGGCTTGCGCTGCATTGTGTTACATTTTATTTTGGGAGGCGTTCTATGGATGAAGTATAGGTGTTCCCATGGATTTCACACAATCCCAGATTTACAAGCATTTGTAAACCTGGGATTGCTTGAAATTGCTATCCGTCCCAGAGGATGGTGTAACGAGGGGAAAATCTTTTTTCCTCCTCGTTATTTCATTCTGTAGCACACATAGAAAAAGAAAATGCCTCAAAGGATTGTTTTTGTGGAGGAAGGTATTCCTTCCTGCACAAAAACAATTCTTCATGAAACGCAGGCACCCTTGCACCATCGTGCAAGAGTGCCTCAGTCAGCACTAGGTTGCCTGAAGTGCACCAGGGCTATGAGAGAGCAGAAGTGCATACTATCTTAGTTGATATAGCCCATTTCTGCTCTCTTCCTTTCATCCAACACAGTGAAGTGCAGCAAGTTGCCTTGCTGCACTGCATTGCGTAAACAGTTAGGTAATCTGGCCCACTATGTGTGCAAGCCACAAGATTATGCCCTGTGAGTTATCATCTCACTACCTGATGTTTACAGATCACGGTAGAAGACAGTACCGTGTGCACAGCAGATACAAAGCATGGCTGCAGGCCAAGCCCTGTTTGGACTATGCCAAGCATGCATTGTGCATGGTTTATAATGACCAAACTCATGATTTTAATTGAAATAAAAAGTTAAGGACACAATATGGTTTAATGCAAGTAGTACTGCATGCCTACACCAGTAATAAAACATTGTAAATTCAGTGAAAATACTTAAGATGAAGTGATTTTATGGCTATGACTTGAAGCCTAAATCTACTGAAGTTTAAGGATTGCAGTAGATAAGCAATGAAACTGTCCCTCCCATGCTATGGTATAATCTCACTTACAATATCACAGATATAAATCTCAAAGTACATCATTAATGGCATTAAATATATCACAAATAACACTATCAATGGTGATAGAAATGGGGTCTCTAGTTGGCAGAGGTATGCACCCTATCCAAGAAGGGACCCACAGTCCAAGTCAGGGTAAGTGTAGCACACTAAGTTTACCTGTGCTCACTCTCTGGTAGCTTGGCTCAGAGCAGTCAGGCTAAGCTAAAGAGCAATGTGTAAACTATTTGTGCGCACACACACACACACACTAACACAGTGAAAGCACCACAATCATACTCCACTACAGGTTAGAAAGATAGTCAATATTTATCTGAGTAAAACAAGACCAGAATTACAAAAATCCAACATACACAAGTCAAGATATGAATTTTCAAAGATTAAATGCAGTTATAGCACTTAGAAACACAATAGCTCCGTCTGGGGCTGTAACAATGTGCTTGATGAAGCCAAATCCAAAGGTTCAGGGCCGACCGCTATGGAGAGCGGGGCCCGCTACGGAGTTGTACAGACCCCAGTTATAGTACCTTGGAAACGATGACAAACAGAAGTTGCGAGGTGCAGGGGAGGTGAGACGATGTTGAGTCCGGTGCGGGATCGGTTCCTTACTGTCAGTGCAGATCGTTGGCAAGTCGGTGCTCGGGATGGTGCATTGCACAATGGATGTGAGGCATCACTGAAGCAAGTGAGCCATTGGTTCCTGGAGGCGGTGCAGAATTGTTGAGCCATTGATGCCGGGGACGTTGCAAAGCACAGGGGAGGTGATGCAGCGTTGGCGGCGAGGCATTGGTTCTGCTGGTGGTGCGGGGTTGATAAGCATCAAGGGTCAAACCATTGGGCCACAGGTGCTGCGGTGGAGTCGGGTGTCATGGACTTCCGTGACGCGGTGCTCAAGACTCACTCTGTGGTGGATCTTTGGAGGCGCTGCTGCGGCGTTGGGGCTGAGTTATAAGTTGTGGTCATTGCGTTGAGCTGGGTCCACAGCTCTAGTGTAGCCAGCAGTGCAATGTTGAAGAGCAGTGCCGGCTCCAAAGTCACACTCGAAGTTGATGTACTTGTTTCTTATTTCTTAGCACAGCAACTCACTTCCAAGGGCCCAAGAACTGGATTTGGCACCACTTTGCAGCGTAGGGCTCTTGGCAGAGAAGCCCAGGTGCTACAGGTGAATTATTTGATAGGCCTGAGACTTCCAACAGGAAGCAAGCTTAACTCAAGCCCTTGGAGAACCTTGGAAAGCAGGGTGCAGAGAGCAAAGTCCAGACCTCTCACTCCCAAGACAGATACAGCAGGCAGCAGGCCAACACAGCAAAGCAAGCAGCAAAGTGGCAGTCCCTCCTGGCAGCACAAGAGCTCTTCTTCTTGGCAGAATGTCCTCAGTCCAGAAGTGTTCTGAGTATCTGATGTCAGAGGTCAAGTACTTATACCCATTTCAGCCTTTGAAGTAGGGAGACTTCACAGAAAGGTATTTGTAGTGCACAAGGCCCTGCCCTGAATCCAGATACACTACAGGGGGGTAGGAAGCTCTTTGTGTGAGGACAGGCACAGCTCTATTCAGGTGCAAGTGTCTGCTCCTCCTACAACTCTAGCTCAGGAAGACCCATCAGCCTGATGATGGGTCATCAGGATATGAAGGGCACCCCTCAGCTTCCTTTTTGTGTGACTGTCTAGAGTGAATTCGCAAAGGCCAACTGTTATCCAACCCAGACATGTATTCTAGGGACAGGTAGAGGCACAGAATGGGTAAGAAACAAATGCCAACTTTCTAAAAGTGGCAATTTCAGACTTGCAATTTAAAAACCAACTTCACTAAAAGATTTGTTTTTAAATTGTGAGTCCAGAGACACCAAACTCCAATTTTCTATCAGCTCCCAATTGGAAGATACACTTGTAAAGTATTACAAGGCAGCTCCAATGCTAACCTATGGGAGAAATAGGCCTTGCTGTAGTTAAAAATGAATTTAGCAGTTTTTCACTACCAGGACATGTAAAACTCAAAAGCACATGTCCTACCTTATAAATACACTGCGCCCTGCCCATGGGGCTATCTAGGGCCTACTTTAGGGGTGTGTTACATGTGAAAAAAGGGAACATTTGGGCCTCGCAAATCTGTGTACTTGCCAGGACGACAATGGCAGACCTGAGATGTTTTCGGGGCTTCTCCTGTGGGTGGAACAATTGGTGCTGCAGGCCCACTAGTAGCATTTGATTTACAGGCTCTGGGCACCCACAGTTGATTGTACTAGGGTCTTATTAGTAAATCAAATATGCCAATCATGGAGAAACCAAATGCCTATCCGGTTTAGACACAGAGCAGAAGCTTACTTACTTTAAACTTTATTTTGGCTGTAAAACATAAAAGCACATGGAATAAAACGTACATAAAACATTTGGCATTTACAGTATAAATGTGCAAAATTCTGTACAATAATATAACCAATGAAGCAACCTATGACTCCTTGCTATGAACGGGCTCCTACAGCAAAAGGATTTAATTCAGTTTCCTGGGGGTGCCTGGTACCTCCCTAGGCTTAAATTAATTGTTGACATATTTGCAAATCCAGCTATCCTGAAGCTAAGCGAGCGTAGCTTTCTGAGCAATAAAATAGCTTATTCACCTGCTAAAAGGTTAAAAGAATATAAAACTCTAAAATGAATCCTGATATACAACAAGTATTAGCCCTCCTATTCTCCAATGATTGTACAGCTGCCATGTTACTATTCGCCACTATACAAGTTTCTTATGAGGAATACTTGACTTGTACCTTATTCTCCACACACTCATCAGAAATTGAGAGAGAGCAAAGATTGACAACCTGCATGTGTCGTATCTCAAAATCCTGAGTGCTCCTTATGTTCCCTAACTCCCAATTTCTGACAGAGCAGAATAATCCAACACCTCCTTTGCGTCACAGAAGAAGGCAGAAGAAGATAATGTGGTCAATGGTTTCTTTTTGATCCCCACAGGAAGGGCAATACAACTTGCCCATAGTTCCCGCTTTCACTTTGCAGTAAAGGCGCGGACTGGTAAAGTTCCATACCGGAACTGCAAGTAGGGACGCCTGGCTGGAGGAGGTTCTATTTTGTCCAGGAAGTCCTCTAGCTTACAGGAATCCTTAGCTGTGAGATAAGCATTTCTTAGACTTCCATGGCTCAACTGGCTATGCATGTGATTATCTCTATATTGGCAGTATGCAGTTTTAATATGTAATTTGGAACTAACCCCGGCCTGGACCGGGGTATTCCATAGACCCTCAAGGCCGATGGCTATTAATGTACCCTTTACATGCTTTAGCCATGGAATTCTGCTAGAGCCCATTTGGGTGAAGATTTTCTCTAACCCCTGTCGATAAGCAGATAGCTCCGGGGTGACCCAGATCCTCCTCCAATAACATATGGGGTGCAGTGCCAATTTATCTGAGATATTTCTGGCCCCAAGGTCCAGTCTAAGTGGGTGCCATGGAGTGCTCACTGGTAAACCGAACAGCTGTCGCATTAAGCGATTTTCCACCATTTCCAATGAGGTCGTACCCTGATGTCCCCCACAGCTCGGCACCATAGGCAGCAGTCCCCAAGATTGTACATTTAGATCGCTGGTAGAATAGGGCGATACTTTGAACAGCGTGACATTTTGAGAATGCCTCTCACTATTTGCACGGTTTTTAATCATCGCTGTGTAATGTGATCTTGCCATCCCAGGTGTTCTGTAAGAGTGAAGCCTAAGTACACAAATGTACGGACCAGTTCTAATGGGGCCCCTGCCAGAGTGAGATGTGTCATGGTCGAAGGCCCAGGATTAAGCACCATATACTTGGTTTTACTTACATTGATCTCCAATCCCCTCACTCTGCAGAAGCAATCAAACTGATCCAGAAGCCTCTGAAGTGCGATTGGCGTTTTGGAGATCAGTAAGGTATCGTCAGCAAACATGAGGGCAGGGACCCTCATGTTTGCTAATCTAGGCACGTCGTTTTCACACTGGTCCAGAAATTTAACAAGGCCGTTAATGTAGAGTGTAAACAGTGTGGGTGCCAACACACACCCCTGCCTGACTCCTCTAGTTAAGGGGAAGGGATCGGTTAGCTCTCCTGCTCTGCCTTATCTTACCTGCGCAAAGTTGTTAGAATGTAGCCTGACTATGGTATCTAACAAATAGCTTGGCGCTACTATTTCTGAAAGGACCTGCCAGAGGGTTAATCATAGTACCAAGTCAAAAGTAGAGCGGAAATCTACAAACATGACATAAAGTCGTCCTCCTCCCAGTGTAACTGTTTTCCAGTACAACATTTGTAGACGAAACGCTTGATAAATTGTGCTTGTGGACTTTCTGAAGCCTGCCTATAGGGGTGTCAGAATCTCATTATCAGCAAGCCAATCCTGTAGTCTACCTGGGATCAAGCAATTTAGCACTGGACAGCAGTGGTAAAGTGCCAGGAGTCCTCAAACCAGCAAAAACAAAATTCAGCACCCAGTCAAAAACAGGAGGCCAGAAGCAAAAAGACAGGGGAAACAACTTAAAAAGATGCCAGGTCTACCAAATTGTATCATTGATGCCTCAAGGGGATCAACATATGATTATCTTCCTTGCTCTATCACAACACTCTTTTTTTCACATTACAACACATGTAAGGTACTTAATGACCTTTTGTGGCTCTTATGCAATTTATTGGCCCTATGAAGTCCCTACCTGGGAAGATCATATTGCTCTTTGGCAGTTTGATGGCATTTCACCAGAATATGATGGCATTGCTTGTGCATATGATGTAAACCTTTGGGCATATGATGGTACTTCTATGGCATGCAGTGCTCATTTCTGAACAGATCACTCACTCGCTCACTCATTCTCCTAGTTTCCTAGTGCCCAGCCCACTCTTTTGCACATTTATATACTGAATCACTCAGCCACATAGCCACACACTTTTGTCATCCCTTTCCCATTCAGTTTCCACTGGTCTTCCTTCTACTTGTTTACACTTATAACACTTATACAAACTCTTTTTCTTAATTTTTTTTCTCTTGGGAGAGTTCATCTATTGCAAAATCGATAATTACAGAGTAAAGCAAAATCAGACAAAATTACATAAATCTATATCTTCAGAATATGATCATTTTACACAAACAGATACCTTTAAAACTTTAAATTTATGTCTGCAATCTCACATAAAAAACCCCTAGCCAAATATTTGACATAGTTTGATAAATTTCCTATATGACCCAGATCTTAATGCATATCTATTTTCTGACTCCTTAAATTCATTCATTTAAATCTTAGATGTTTAAATGTTGGAATTCCCTCAGATCGCCATTTTTAAAGGATTAAGGATCTAGCTAATAATACTACAATGTACAATTGTTTTTTGTAGTGGGTCAGCTTTTAAGTCAGGTGAATATCCTAAAACAGCTGTCTGATTGTCTAATCATTGTTGCAGTTTCAAGGTATGAGTGCAAACCTGATTGATCTCATTCCAAAATGTACTCAACCTTGGGCAGGCCCATATAATATGTGTCCAACTACCCCTCCCTCGGCATCACATCTAAAACAATTTGTCGAGTTTGTCGAGATCTGCGAGTTAATCTTATGGAGGAGGGCGGGGGTTCTATATAAAAGCCACTTGGTATAAAATTGCATGTGTCGCAAGTTGGTGCCCTTTAACAATGGGAAGTTCAACTCATTAATCTTATCCCAGGCTGGCAAAGATATCTGGAGATTTTCTTTGGACTGCCATTTTACTTGTGCTCTTCCATGGACCATAACCACCCCATGGTTGCGCAAGAGAGAAACCCAGCTGCTGATTGTCCTACGGGTGTTAGAATCTATTAAATCCTCAACAAGTTCTACAGTTGCAATTATGTGTATGGGATTTAAGTCCCATAAAAAATGCCTGATTCTAATAAAAGATCACTGCATCATTCCTTTACAATACTTGATGTTGGGTTCTATTTCAATCCAGTTTTTCCATTTTCCATCCAAAAAATCCTAGATCCTCTCATAACCATTGCTCAGCCACCTAGACGCGGTAATCTTATCTACCAGAGGGTCCTCCCCAATATACTCATCTGATAAAAAGGTTGCAGCATCAATTAAGAGAATATCATAATGACATAAAAATTGCTGCCTACATTTAACATTCCACTGTAATATCTTATATCTGACTTTTTTAGGGGATTTCGTTAGGCGCATAAAATCGATAAAGTCATATTCTTGTGAAATTAAATCTAAGAAAAAATTATCATACCTCTTAATATTTAAGGATGTATTTAATCTATATGTGGTATGTGCAAAATTTGCAAAATAGTATTCTTTCAGCTCGAGGGCCAAGCCGCCTTCATTCACTGGTCTATACAATATATCTAAAGTTAATCCAGGTGTTTTATTTACCCATAAAAAAGTCAAAAACATACCTTGCACTTCTTTAAAAAAAATTCATCTGTATTGCATTTGAAATAGCAAAAATGTTTAAATTACATAAAGGTAAAATTGACATACGAATCAAGGCAGCTCGACAGATTTTTGACAATGGGTAGGTTATTTGGTGCCTTGGGCAGGTATCGAACCCCAGTCAACTGCTTAGAAGGCAGCTATGCTCACCACTATACCACCAATGCACTTATACAAACTTGCTCACTGACACATACTCACTCAGTTACACATTACATCTTTCTCTCTTATTTAGCTGTCAAAGAAATTGCCCTTAACATGTGACTTCCACCTCATACTCCAAGGCAATGAATGCTAACGGTTACAGCAGGGACTTTGGGACATATGAGGAATGTTGCTTTCAAGAGGTATATCGTGGGAAAATTAAACATGTTGCTATAGGTAGTGTCTCAATTTGTCGTCAGTGATGTCATACATGATGTTATTGGTGACCTCATTTGTAATATCAGTGAAGACAATGATGTAATTTGTGACATCTAATATGAGAACACTAGCCGTGTATATTGTGGGAGTTAAGTCTGCTTAGAGACCACCCAATCACTCACAAAATACTAGTCACAACATACCTGTTCATGGTTACTATGTCACAGATTCCCTGTCATTACTATTTCTATCTCAGTCTCTTGCACTATGTCTACTTCTCCATGCCTCCTGTCATCTTCCACCTGTTTACTTTTCCTTAATCATCTTTTCCGTCTCCTATTACCTTTAGCTCCCTCCCTTCCCACACCGTCTATCGTGAATACTGTCAATTTATTTCACTCACCGTTTCAGTCTTACTCTCTCTTGCTCACACTCGCTTACATTTATTTTTGCGCTCTCTCACTCATTCATACTCTAACCCAGTAATTCGCTCTCTCAGTACATCCTACATTTGTATTCATTCTCATTCTCTCTTAATAATCGTGTATTCTTGGCAGCAAAAGTAATTCAGAGACAAAAATCAGTACCGCAGTTGAAGCTTAGCACAGTGTGTGGTCTGTTTCAGTTGCTGTATTATCACAAATTATTACATTGCAAGATTAAATATATTTTTCACACAGCAATGTTTTGGAGGCTGTTAATTTGTTGAAGGCAGGTTTGTTATAATAACAGTAATCAGGGAACAATAAAATGCATGCTTATAATTCAATTGTAAAGGTCAGAGGCAGCTTGTTCAGAAAAACTGAGCTAGCAAAAGAAATTAAACGTTTATTTCACAAAATAAATCACTGTGGTATAGGATAAGGGGCTGCACATGGAGACAGCAAAAGCATCAGCTACTGCAGTTCTGGGCTACTGAGTGTAATGACATAAAGTAGACCAGGAGTCAGTCTATTTGTCCTTCTGTAGCAGCAACTAGATGTTGCATGTAGCCTCAGGTTGAAAAGTGCCCATGTATAGGTATGGCTATGAAAAGCCACAGCAAAAAGCTCAGTAAGGCGGGAGGGTGAATGGCTGAAAGTAAAGTCTGGAAGACACAAGGGCTGTGAAGGAGAACCACGAGACCTGCGTGTTAGCGTCTTGAGGGTCAGAGGAGAGAGAGTCTGAGCAGGCATTAATAAGCAGTTTCAAATTGAACAAACACCTCGTTGTGGTCTGTTCAAAGAAGGGTGGTGTTGCTGTCTCCTTGTCCTCGTTGTTGCTTTCGGATCCTGTCTCAGCATAGTTCACAGACATCCTTCTCTTGATCGCATTCAAACAGGTCCCCTGCATAACTTTGTACAGTGTGTGCCCATGCCATGCTATGTCCATAGCAAGCTTTAGTGTTTTTTGACCCCCCCACAACAGCACTCATGACAATCATGCATGTACGCTGAGGTCTTTTCATAAAGTGAAATGGGAGATCAAGAGAGGGGCGTTGTGGTTATGAGGGCGCACCTAATACACCTCCCATTCTTGGGAGAGTGACTGAGAGTGGTAGCAGAGAAATGATAATACTGTAGGGCAGTCTTCTTACCCTGTTGCCTGCTTTGGGAGAGAAGCCTACCAGTCTCTCCAGCATTTGAAAATGTTCTGCAGGTCTCCATAACCGGGTCCTTTGCCCATCCATAGGAGGAATGGATTTTGCTTGTGTGTGTATTACAGATGTGTATATGTTACATGTGCATGTGTTACTTATGTGTGCACGAGGAGAGCGACACAGTACATGTAGTTGCAGCCTCTGTGTCTTCCATTTTGTATCAGGCATACTCTATATGGTATCTAAGATAGAGTCATGGAGGGAGAACCAGACAGCAAATGTACATTGCAAGGCATCCCTCCAGTACATTCCAGGGATCAATTTTAGTAGATCAAGCAGTGGAATGTTGCTGAAATTAAGAAAGGTGAAAGAGGGTCCCTTTAAAGCTATGGTGTTACCCAGGCCATTTCTTTCCACTGTTCCCTGGAGAGGCTACTCCACAGATAAACAGGGAATTGAGTGAGGCAGCCTGTCTTGTCTTCGTGCTCTTGTTTTGGGTTGCTCCTGACAGGGGTTTCCCATCTTCCCCTGTCTTCCTGCTCACACTTGTCACAAAGATCATTGCACGACCAGTTTGTGTAGAATTCACAAAAATGCAGAACCGGCGGAGCCGGTCACACCACTGAACCACTGGAATATACAAGGACTGTCTGTACCTTGGGCACAATGGTGAGGCAGAAACTTTAAATCAGTGTACCACTTTTCCTGACCTGAAACCTGAGGCCCTAAACCAGTGGCAACTGGTAGATTCCATTGAGCTCCAGGATAAAGGTACTGACTACCAACTCTCATTGGATGAGGGCTTGCTGAAGCTATTGTTTTTGATAGGAAAAGCGCAGAGCGGAAAAGATCAAATTTTGTGCCCACGGAAGTCTTCTGGTCCCCTGGATACTTTTTGATCCTTAGCCCTGTCAAGAGTTCTACATTCAGATTTAGTCTCTCATTTGGAGCTCAGAATCCTCCAACAGAGCAAGGATGCATGCTGTATCTGGCAATGAGTTCTACAAAGCTGGATACCTTCTCGCCAAGAGCCCTCTGAAACGCATTCGCTGCTACGGAGAAGCTCAAAACAGGCTAAACCTCTTTCTTCAGTACTTCGAAGTGACGTCTTGGGCTGATTGGCTTGAGTGGTAGGTCTGGAAATCCACACATTTTTTAAGTCCCAAATTTTCAGAGGTGTTACGATAAATCCTGTTAGACACAGCCAAGGGTCCCAGGAACTGAGGGACAGCCCATAGGAGTCAAGACTCACTCCAGGATAAAACACCGAAAGCAGTAAACTTACTCAAAAGTGTAAGTTACCTTTGTGAGTCAGGCCCATTAAATGTAAGATTATGAATACATAGAGAATTCAGTGAGGTATGAGAGATATCAGGTAGCCTACTTGTATTAAGAGGTTGTCATTAGTGTAGAGGTTTTAATTAGAGATTAGGGGTGTAAGAATGGGGAGAGGGTGAATTAGTTATTGTGAGAGAGGTAGTGTTTGTACTTAACAACCGCCACTTCACTGTATTTTGCAAGGTGCCTTCAGTGTGGAGTATGGACAAAACCTTCTTCTCCCAGGGCATGAGTTTGAGTGGGATGGGATGGGAGATCCACCACCAGTTGCTAGGGCCTGTTGGTGTGCCCTGGAAGTGAGGGAATGGGTTCTCCCCCTCAGGTCATTCCACCACTTGCAAATGTTCTCCTATGAGAATCTGTGTTGTGGACAGCTTTCAACTTTTCCATGCTTCTGGCCCACATTTCCCTTCTCTGGCTCATGGTTGTTGTCTGCACCAGTAATCCAAACAATTGGGGTTCAGCCCTAATTATATCACCCACTATCACAGTTAACTCATTATCAGAGAGTCTGGGTTGTCTTCTGCCAGACATTTCAACAAATAATGAGGATGTATTTCTACTGCTCATGCCCTAAAGTAACTTTAACTTGAGCCCTCGCCATGCAGTGCTAATTGCCTTAAATATTACATCACTCATGACATCAGTGATAACATCACTGCAATATCTGAAATTATATCATTGATGACAACAGTACACATTGTGAAGGAGTCAGTTATAGTTACATTAGGGCATGGATTATAGCTACTTGACATAATAATAACTAGTGAATTTCAGTGGTTTTGTTAATTTAAAACAGTATGTTTAAACTACCTTTTTTCACCTGACTATAACGTCCCTTTAACCCCTTCGCTGCTAGGCCTTTTCCCCCCCGGTGCTAAGCCTTTTTTTGGCTATTTGGGGTAGTTCGCGCTTAGGCCCCTGTAACTTTTTGACCACATAAGGTATCCACGCCAAATTTGCGCCCTTTTTTTCCAACATCATGGGGATTCTAAAGGTACCCAGGGTTTGTGGATGCCCCTGGAGGGGAGCCAGAAATTAGCCAAAATACAGCTACATTTTGATTTTTGGGGGAAAAATGCGAAAAAAGGGCTACAGATGAAAGCGTCTGGTTTTTTCCCTGCAAATGGTATCAAAAAAGGGGTTGTGGAGTGAAATCACCATCTTCCAAGCTTTCAGGGACAAGCAGACTTTTGTCAGAAAACCAAAATTTTTTACACACTTTTGCCATTTTTCTGGGACATAGCCTATTTTTGCTATTTTTTGTGCTTTCAACCTCCTTCCAGTTAATGGTAGAAATGGGTATGAAAGCAATAATGGATCCTGGAAAGCTATACATTTTTAAAAAGTAGACAAAATTCTGAATACAGCAAGGGGTCATTTGTGTAGATCCTTTAAGTTTTCTTTATAGAAACTAACAGTTAAATAAAGGAAAAATTGAAAACTAGTTGAAAAAAACAGCCATTTGTGTCAACGTTTTCACCTGTAACTTCTTCTAATTATGACAGCTATTTGAAAGCAATATACCGTTACATCCGCTGGACCTTTTTGGTTGTGCCGATATATAGGTCTTGTAGGTTCACCAAGAACCCGACGAACCCAGAGCCAATAACTGAGCAGCGTCTTGCAATGTTTTTTTATTATGTACCGGGTATATAGCAATTATTCTGGGAAAATGTATACATGAAAAAATCGGTATGAAAGACACCTATGTATTTCTGAAATGGAAACAAAATGTTGAGTTTAGAAACAGTAGATATTTGCACATTTCCGAAATTGGAAGTACCCATACTAGCATGTGAATTATAGGTAATTTTTCAAAATGACTTATTTTTTACACATTGTCTTTCATTTTGAAGGCAGAAATGCATCGAAAGTCAATAGGTAATAACAGTTGCTCTACAATTCTGTGTCACCCTAAGTCTCCCGATAAAGATGGTACCTCACTTGTGTGGGTAGGCCTTGTGCCCACGACAGGAAATGGCTCAAAACGCAACGTGGACACACCACATTTTCACAGTGAAAAATGACTCCTTTTTTGCAAAGTGCCTAGCTGTAGTTTTTGAACCCTAGCTCTGCCGGCACCTAGGGAAACCTAGCAAACCTATATTTTTGAACACTAGACACCCAGGGGAATCCAGGATGGGGTGACTTGACTGGCTCTCACCAGGTTCTGTTCCCCAGAATCCCTTGCAAAACTAAAAAATTGTCAAAAAAACACATTTTCCTCACTTTTCTGTGGTGGAAAGTTCTGGAATCTGCGTGGATCCACAAAATTCCACCCACCCCGCGTTCCCCAAAGTCTTCCCAAAAAAATGGTACCTCACTTGTGTGGGTAGGCCTAGTGCCCGCGACAGGAAACAGCGCAAAACGCAACGTGGACACACCACATTTTCACAGTGAAAAATGACCCTTTTTTTGCAACGTTCCTAGCTGTAGTTTTTGAACCCTAGCTCTGCCGGAACCTAGGGAAACCTAGCAAACCCACACATTTCTGAAAAGTAGACACCCAGGGGAATCCAGGATGGGGTGACTTGACTGGCTCTCACCAGGTTCTGTTACCCAGAATCCCTTGCAAACCTAAAAAATTGTCAAACAAAACACATTTTCCTCACTTTTCTGTGGTGGAAAGTTCTGGAATCTGCGTGGATCCACAAAATTCCACCCACCCTGCGTTCCCCAAAGTCTTCCGAAAAAAATGGTACCTCACTTGTGTGGATAGTGCCCGCGACAGGAAACAGCGCAAAACGCAACGTGGACACACCACATTTTCACAGTGAAAAATGACCCTTTTTTTGCAAAGTGCCTAGCTGTAGTTTTTGAACCCTAGCTCTGCCGGCACCTAAGGAAACCTAGCAAACCCATACATTTTTGAAAACTAGACACCCAGGGGAATCTAGGATGGGGTGACTTGACTGGCTCTCACCAGGTTCTGTTCCCCAGAATCCCTTGCAAACCTAAAAAAGTGTAAAAAAAACACATTTTCCTCACTTTTCTGTGGTGGAAAGTTCTGGAATCTGCGTGGATCCACAAAATTCCACCCACCCCGCGTTCCCCAAAGTCTTCCAAAAAAAATGGTACCTCACTTGTGTGGGTAGGCCTAGTGCCCGCGACAGGAAACAGCGCAAAACGCAACGTGGACACACCACATTTTCACAGTGAAAAATGACCCTTTTTTTGCAAAGTGCCTAGCTGTAGTTTTTGAACCCTAGCTCTGCCAACACCTAGGGAAACCTACCAAACCCACACATTTCTGAAAAGAAGACACCCAGGGGAATCCAGGATGGGGTGACTTGACTGGCTCTCACCAGGTTCTGTTACCCAGAATCCCTTGCAAAACTAAAACATTGTCAAAAAAACTACATTTTCCTCACTTTTCTGTGGTGGAAAGTTCTGGAATCTGCGTGGATCCACAAAATCACTCCCACCCCGCGTTCCCCAAAGTCTTCGGAGAAAAATGGTACCTCACTTGTGTGGGTAGGCCTAGTGCCCGCGACAGGAAACAGCGCAAAACGCAACATGGACACAACACATTTTCACAGTGAAAAATGCCCCTTTTTTTGCAAAGTGCCTAGCTGTAGTTTTTGAACCCTAGCTCTGCTGGCACCTAGGGAAACCCAGCAAACCTATACATTTTTGAAAACTAGACACCCAGGGGAATCCAGGATGGGGTGACTTGACTGGCTCTTAACAGGTTCTGGTACCCAGAATCCCTTGCAAACCTAACAAAGTGTCAAAAAAAACACATTTCCCTCACTTTTCTGTGGTGGAAAGTTCTGGAATCTGCGTGGATCCACAAAATTCCACCCACCCCGCGTTCCCCAAAGTCTTCCAAAAACAATGGTACCTCACTTGTGTGGATAGGCCTAGTGCCCGCGACAGGAAACAGCGCAAAACGCAACGTGGACACACCACATTTTCACAGTGAAAAATGACCCTTTTTTTGCAAAGTTCCTAGCTGTAGTTTTTGAACCCTAGCTCTGCCGGCACCTAGGAAACCTAGCAAACCCACACATTTCTGAAAAGTAGACACCCAGGGAATCCAGGATGGGGTGACTTGACTGGCTGTCACCAGGTTCTGTTACCCAGAATCCCTTGCAAACCTAAAAACTGTCAAAAAAATCACATTTTCCTCACTTTTCTGTGGTGGAAAGTTCTGGAATCTGCGTGGATCCACAAAATTCCACCCACCCCGCGTTCCCCAAAGTCTTCCAAAAAAAATGGTACCTTACTTGTGTGGGTAGTGCCCGCGACAGGAAACAGCGCAAAACGCAACGTGGACACACCACATTTTCACAGTGAAAAATTACCCTTTTTTTGCAAAGTGCCTAGCTGTAGTTTTTGAACCCTAGCTCTGCCGGCACCTAGGGAAACCTAGCAAACCCACACATTTCTTAAAAGTAGACACCCAGGGGAATCCAGGATGGGGTGACTTGACTGGCTCTCACCAGGTTCTGTTACCCAGAATCCCTTGCAAACCTAAAAAATTGTCCAAAAAATCACATTTTCCTCAGTTTCTGTGGTGGAAAGTTCTGGAATCTGCTTGTATCCACAAAATTCCACCCACCCTGCGTTCCCCAAAGTCTTCCCAAAAAAATGGTACCTCACTTGTGTGGGTAGTGCCCGCGACAGGAAACAGCGCAAAACGCAACGTGGACACACCACATTTTCACAGTGAAAAATGACCCTTTTTTTGCAAAGTGCCTTGCTGTAGTTTTTGAACCCTAGCTCTGCCGGCACCTAAGGAAACCTAGCAAACCCATACATTTTTGAAAACTAGACACCCAGGGGAATCTAGGATGTGGTGACTTGACTGGCTCTCACCAGGTTCTGTTCCCCAGAATCCCTTGCAAACCTAAAAAAGTGTAAAAAAAACACATTTTCCTCACTTTTCTGTGGTGGAAAGTTCTGGAATCTGCGTGGATCCACAAAATTCCACCCACCCCGCGTCCCCCAAAGTCTTCCGAGAAAAATGGTACCTCACTTGTGTGGGTAGGCCTAGTGCCCGCGACAGGAAACAGCGCAAATTCGCAACGTGGACACACCCCATTTTCACAATGAAAAATGACCCATTTTTTGCAAAGTGCCTAGCTGTAGTTTTTGAACCCTAGCTCTGCCGGCACCTAGGGAAACCTAGAAAACCTGTACATTTTTGAAAACTAGACACCTAGGGGAATCCAGGATGGGGTGACTTGACTGGCTCTTAACAGGTTCTGGTACCCAGAATCCCTTGCAAACCTAACAAATTGTTAAAAAAAACACATTTTCCTCACTTTTCTGTGGTGGAAAGTTCTGGAATCTGCGTGGATCCACAAAATTCCACCCCCCCCACCTTCCCCAAAGTCTTCCAAAAATTGGTACCTGACTTGTGTGGGTAGGCCTAGTGCCCGCGACAGGAAACAGCGCAAAACGCAACGTGGACACACCACATTTTCACAGTGAAAAATGACCCTTTTTTTGCAAAGTGCCTAGCTGTAGTTTTTTAACCCTAGCTCTGCCGGCACCTAGGGAAACCTAGCAAACCCATACATTTTTGAAAACTAGACACCCAGGGGAATCTAGGATGGGGTGACTTGACTGGCTCTCACCAGGTTCTGTTCCCCAGAATCCCTTGCAAACCTAAGAAATTGTCAAAAAAAAAAACATTTTACTCACTTTTCTGTGGTGGAAAGTTCTGGAATCTGCGTGGATCCACAAAATTCCACCCACCCCGCGTTCCCCAAAGTCTTCCAAAAAAAATGGTACCTCACTTGTGTGGGTAGGCCTAGTGCCCGTGACAGGAAACAGCGCAAAACGCAACGTGGACACACCCCATTTTCACAGTGAAAAATGACCCTTTTTTTGCAAAGTGCCTAGCTGTAGTTTTTGAACTCTAGCTCTGCCGGCACCTAGGGAAACCTAGCAAACCTATAAATGTTTGAAAACTAGACACCCAGCGGAATCAAGGATGGGGTGACTTGACTGGCTCTCACCAGGTTTTGTTACCCAGAATCCCTTGCAAACCTAAAAAATTGTCAAAACAAACACTTTTTCCTCAATTTTCTGTGGTGGAAAGTTCTGGAATCTGCGTGGATCCACAAAATTCCACCCACCCCGCGTTCCCCAAAGTCTTCCGAAAAAAATGGTACCTCACTTTTGTGGGTAGGCCTAGTGCCCGCGACAAGAAACAGCACAAAACGCAATGTGGACACACCACATTTTCACAGTGAAAAATGACCCTTTTTTTGCAAAGTGCCTAGCTGTAGTTTTTGAACCCTAGCTCTGCCGGCACCTAGGGAAACCTAGCAAACCCATACATTTTTGAAAACTAGACACCCAGGGGAATCTAGGATGGGGTGACTTGACTGGCTCTCACCAGGTTCTGTTCCCCAGAATACCTTGCAAACCTAAAACATTGTCAAAAAAACTACATTTTCCTCACTTTTCTGTGGTGGAAAGTTCTGGAATCTGCGTGGATCCACAAAATCCCTCCCACCCCGCATTCCCCAAAGTCTTCTGAGAAAAATGGTACCTCACTTGTGTGGGTAGGCCTAGTGCCCGCGACAGGAAACAGCGCAAAACGCAACGTGGACACACCCCATTTTCACAGTGAAAAATGACCCATTTTTTGCAAAGTGCCTAGCTGTAGTTTTTGAACCCTAGCTGTGCCGGCACCTAGGGAAACCTAGAAAACCTGTACATTTTTGAAAACTAGACACCTAGGGGAATCCAGGATGGGGTGACTTGACTGGCTCTTAACAGGTTCTGGTACCCAGAATCCCTTGCAAACCTAACAAATTGTAAAAAAAAACACATTTTCCTCACTTTTCTGTGGTGGAAAGTTCTGGAATCTGCGTGGATCCACAAAATTCTACCCACCCCGCTTTCCCCAAAGTCTTCCAAAAATTGGTACCTGACTTGTGTGGGTAGGCCTAGTGCCCGCGACAGGAAACAGCGCAAAACGCAACGTGGACACACCACATTTTCACAGTGAAAAATGACCCTTTTTTTGCAAAGTGCCTAGCTGTAGTTCTTGAACCCTAGCTCTGCCGGCACCTAGGGAAACCTAGCAAACCTATATATTTTTGAAAACTAGACACCCAGGGGAATCCAGGATGGGGTGACTTGACTGGCTCTCTCCAGGTTTTGTTACCCAGAATCCCTTGCAAACCTAAAAAATTGTCAAAAAAAACACATTTTCCTCACTTTTCTGTGGTGGAAAGTTCTGGAATCTGCGTGGATCCACAAAATTCCACCCAACCCGCTTTCCCCAAAGTCTTCCGAAAACAATGGTACCTCACTTGTGTGGGTAGGCCTAGTGCCCGCGACAAGAAACGGCACAAAACGCAACGTGGACACACCACATTTTCACAGTGAAAAATGGCCCTTTTTTTGCAAAGTGCCTAGCTGTAGTTTTTTAACCCTAGCTCTGCCGGCACTTAGGGAAACCTAGCAAACCCATAAATTTTTGAAAACTAGACACCCAGGGGAATCTAGGATGGGGTGACTTGACTGGCTCTCACCAGGTTCTGTTCCCCAGAATCCCTTGCAAACCTAAGAAATTGTCAAAAAAACCACATTTTCCTCACTTTTCTGTGGTGGAAAGTTCTGGAATCTGCGTGGATCCACAAAATTCCACCCACCCCGCGTTCCCCAAAGTCTTCCAAAAAAAATGGTACCTCACTTGTGTGGGTAGGCCTAGTGCCCGCGACAGGAAACAGCGCAAAACGCAACGTGGACACACCCCATTTTCACAGTGAAAAATGACCCTTTTTTTGCAAAGTGCCTAGCTGTAGTTTTTGAACCCTAGCTCTGCCAGTACCTAGGGAAACCTAGCAAACCTATACATTTTTGAAAACTAGACACCCAGGGGAATCCAGGATGGGGTGACTTGACTGGCTCTCACCAGGTTCTGTTCCCCAGAATCCCTTGCAAACCTAAGAAATTGTCAAAAAAAACACATTTTCCTCACTTTTCTTTGGTGGAAAGTTCTGGAATCTGCGTGGATCCACAAAATTCCACCCACCCCGCGTTCCCCAAAGTCTTCCAAAAAAAATGGTACCTCTCTTGTGTGGGGAGGCCTAGTGCCCGCGACAGGAAACAGCGCAAAACGCAACGTGGACACACCCCATTTTCACAGTGAAAAATGACCCTTTTTTTGCAAAGTGCCTAGCTGTAGTTTTTGAACCCTAGCTCTGCCGGCACCTATGGAAACCTAGCAAACCTATAAATTTTTGAAAACTAGACACCCAGGGGAATCCAGGATGGGGTCACTTGACTGGCTCTTACCAGGTTCTGGTACCCAGAATCCCTTGCAAACCTAACAAATTGTCCAAAAAACCACATTTTTCTCACTTTTCTGTGGTGGAAAGTTCTGGAATCTGTGTGGATCCACAAAATTCCACCCACCCCGCGTTCCCCAAAGTCTTCCCAAAAAATTGGTACCTGACTTGTGTGGATAGGCCTAGTGCCCGCGACAGGAAACAGCGCAAAACGCAACGTGGACACACCACATTTTCACAGTGAAAAATGACCCTTTTTTTGCAAAGTGCCTAGCTGTAGTTCTTGAACCCTAGCTCTGCCGGCACCTAGGGAAACCTAGCAAACCTATACATTTTTGAAAACTAGACACCCAGGAGAATCCAGGATGGGGTGACTTGACTGGCTCTCACCAGGTTTTGTTACCCAGAATCCCTTGCAAACCTAAACAATTGTCCAAAAAAACACATTTTCCTCACATTTCTGTGGTGGAAAGTTCTGGAATCTCGGTGGATCCACAAAATTCTACCCACCCCGTGTTCCCCAAAGTCTTCCGAAAAAAATGGTACCTCACTTGTGTGGGTAGGCCTAGTGCCCGCGACAAGAAACAGCACAAAACGCAACGTGGACACACCACATTTTCACAGTGAAAAATGCCCCTTTTTTTGCAAAGTGCCTAGCTGCGGTTTTTGAACCCTAGCTCTGCCGGCACCTAAGGAAACCTACCAAACCCACACATTTCTGAAAAGTAGACACCCAGGGGAATCTAGGATGGGGTGACTTGACTGGCTCTCACCAGGTTCTGTTACCCAGAATCCCTTGCAAACCTAAAAAATTGTCAAAAAAAACACATTTTCCTCACTTTTCTGTGGTGGAAAGTTCTGGAATCTGCGTGGATCCACAAAATTCCACCCACCCCGCGTTCCCCAAAGTCATCCAAAAAAAATGGTACCTCACTTGTGTGGGTAGGCCTAGTGCCCACCACAGGAAACAGCGCAAAACGCAACGTGGACACACCACATTTTCACAGTGAAAAATGACCCTTTATTTGCAAAATGCCTAGCTGTAGTTTTTGAACCCTAGCTATGCCGGCACCTAGGGAAACCTACCAAACCCACACATTTCTGAAAAGTAGAAACCCGGGGGATTCCATAGAGGTATGGCTTGCGTGGATCCCCCAACGTTTTCTTACCCAGAATCCCCTGCAAACCTGAAATGTAGCTGAAAAAAATCACTTTTTTCACACATTTTTGTGTGGGAAAGTTGTGGCATCACTGGGCTGACACAAATTTCCTACCACCCAGCGTTCCCCCAGGTCTCCCGATAAAAATGGTGCCTCATTCGGGTGGGAGGCCCAAGTACCCGCGACAGGCAAGGGCCCAAAACGTATTGAGGTGACATCAAAATTGCCTATCACAAAACGACCTGGTTTTGCAAGGGGGTCCCATGACTTTTTGGCCCGTGGCTCGGCGGCCACCTAGGAAACCTACCAAACCCACACATTTCTGAAAACTAGACACCCGGTGGATTCCAGGGAGGTATGGCTTGCGTGGATCCCCCAACGTTTTCTTACCCAGAATCCCCTGCAAACCTGAAATTTAGCTGAAAAAATCACTTTTTTCACACATTTTTGTGTGGGAAAGTTGTGGCATCACCGGGCTGACACAAATTTCCTACCACCCAGCATTCCCCCCAGTCTCCCGATAAAAATGGTGCCTCACTCGGGTGGGAGGCCCAAGTACCCGCGACAGGCAAGGGCCCAAAACATATTGTGATAGGCAATTTTGATTTGCCTCAATTTGTTTTGGGCCCTTGCCTATCGCAGATACGGACCTCCCTTGCAAGTGAGATCACCATTTTTATTGGGAGACCTGGAGGCGCTGAGTGGTAGGAAATTTGTGTCAGCCAGATCTACCAACATCCCACACAAAATTGTGAAAAAGTGATTTATTCAGCTAAATTTCAGGTTGCAGGATTCTGGCTATGAAACATTGGGATCCACACAACATACCTCCTACCCAGAATCTAGCTTTCAGAAATGTGTGGTTTGATAGATTTCCTAGGTGGCGCGGCCTGAGCCAAAAATCATGGGACTCCTTGCAAAACCAGATCGTTTTGTGATGGGCAATGTTGATGTCGCATCAATCGTTTTGACGCCCATTGCCTGACCGACCTGGTGCCTCCCACCAGTGACTCACCATTTACATCGGAGACCTGACACTCGGGTGGTGAGGAACTATGTGTCAGCCCGTGATGCCACAACTTTCCCACACAAAATGTGTGAAAAAGTGATTTTCAGCTAAATTTTAGGTTTGCAGGGGATTAGTGGGTAAGAAAACGTTGGGGGATCCACGCAAGCCATACCTCCCTGGAATCCCCAGGGTGTCTACTTTTCAGAAATGTGTGGGTTTGGTAGGTTTCCCTAGATGGCCGCCAACCCCGGGGCCAAAACCTCACGGGACCCCACTTGAAAACCAGGTTAGTTTGTGATAGGTAATTTTGCTGTCGCCTCACAAGGTTTTGGGCCCTTGCCTGTTGCGTGTCCGTGACCCACCCACGCGAGTGAGGTACCATTTCTATTGGGATACTTGGAAAAAGGCGGAGGGGTATGAAATTTGTTGTTTCTGTCTGCAGCGTGAAAATCTTGGCACAATAATGCAAGAAAAATGTGACAGACACAATTTGAGGTTTGCAGGACATTGTGGGTAAGATAACTTGTTGGGATCCACAAGAGAGACAGCAGCATGTACTCCCATGGGTGTTTAGTTTACGAAAATATCTACAGTTGGTAGGTTATTCTTAGATAGAATGTACACCTTGGCAGAGAGACAAAAAAGACAAAGATTACTGCACAGCCATCTATTCCTCAAGCACACACACATACTGGTTGGATTTGGCACGAGGGCGAGTGATGGTTCAGTATATAAAATTTTATTAACAAGAGATTTCACAAAAATGAAATGCACTGTCAATAATTGAAAGGACAAAAAACTGAACCAGTGACTCGCAGCTCGTGAGCTGTAAAGCCACGTCAAGGCCCCAACCGCTTTACAGGCCATTCACACACCTTTCATACGTGATACACACAAGACCATTCACACCACCAGGCACGAAACCAACACATTACAACATTCATAAAAAGGGACAAGGTACACCCGGCTTGAGAAAGACAGAAAAGACAAATATTTCTGCACAACCACCTATTCCTCAAGCACACAGACATACTGGTTGGATTTGGCACGAGGGTGAGTGATGGTTCAGTATATACAGTTGTATTAACCAGAGATTTCACAAAAATGATATGCACTGTTAATAATTGAAAGGACGAGAAACTGAACCATTGACTCACAGCTCGTGAGCTGTAAAGCCACGACAAGGCACCAACCTCTTTACAGGCCATTCATACACCTTTCAGACGTGTGACACATACAAAACCATTCACACCGCCAGCCCTGAGACCAGCACATTACAACACTCACACCAGCAGACAGCGCCATTCAAGGGCCCATCACTTTCACATGCCCACATTCCTGACACAGCAACAACACCAGCTCACGGATTGCGTGGAGTGGCGTTTGGCTAGCAGTGTGTGTAGTGACCAGCAGCAAGTCACTACTCACACACCGCCAGCCAAGCGCCACTCCACCCACACCGCCAGCCAAGCGCCAGTCCACGCACACCGCCAGCCAAGCGCCAGTCCACTCACACCGCCAGCCAAGCGCCAGTCCACTCACACCACCAGCCAAGCGCAAGTCCACCCACACCGCCAGCCAATCGCCAGTCCACGCACACCACCAGCCAAGCGCCAGTCCACGCACACCGCCAGCCAAGCGCCAGTCCACGCACACCGCCAGCCAAGTGCCAGTCCACGCACACCGCCAGCCAAGCGCCAGTCCAAACACACTGCCAGCCAAGCGCCAGTCCACGCACACCACCAGCCAAGTGCCAGCCTACACACACCGCCATCACATTTAGGATTTTTTTATACAAAAAAGAAAACACAAACAAATTGCAAATAGAAACAAATCTACTAACACAAAATCTGAAACTAAATACATTGCACAAATGCCAACCTTGAAACTGAACAAATAATATAAAACAATAGAGACCAGGCAGTTCACTTTAGCACTCATGGATGCTCCCAAAAATTATTTTGCGTGTGGTACATTCTAAAACAAGCAGGCACACACAGCCCAGGGTTAGAAGGACACTCGGGGCAGTACATACGAGTCTCCTTCCGCGTACCTCTTCGCCAACAGACTCTACATCTCCTACTGGGAAAGTCTTTTGAGGGTGTGGGAGGAATGTGATCAGGAAAGTGGCGATCTTTCAATCTAGCCACATCCTCCACCACTCCAACTCTAGGAACACTTGCCTGTTCCACTAAAACAAGGCTGCCTATTACAGACTCCTGAAACTTAGCAAAAGTCATCTTTGACTCAGGACAAGAATCCTTGAATACAACAAAACCATTAAAGGTTGCCAAGTGGAAAAGAAGGATAGCCAACTTCTTATACCAAATGTAAGCCTTACGAAGAGCAGCATAAGATTCCAACCTCTGATCTACTCTGTCAACACCACCCATGTGCCTATTATAGTCTAAAATGTACACAGGTTTGCGCGCTTCAGCAACCTGACCCCAAACAGTCACAGGTGAAGTGCTTTCATCATGGATGGTAGTCAGCATGTAGACATCTCTCCTGTCTGAAAACTTCTCAGCTAGAAGTTCCTCACAACGCAACGCACTACACTGTCTCCGCACAAGCTTTTGACAAACTAGTTCTTTAGGGAAACCTTTACGGTTAGAGCGGATTGTGCCACAAGCAACAATGTCCACTTTGGCCAATTCCCTGAACAACCGCACACCAGTGTAGAAGTTATCTACATATAAATGGTGACCTTTGTTAAAAAGTCCTCTACCAAGTTCCCACACAATTTTCTCAGTCACTCCAAAAGTGGACGGACAACCAGGGGGGTTAATCCTGGATTCCTTACCGGTGTACACCCTGAAATTAGAGACATATCCAGTCCTACTGTCACACAGCATATACAGCTTAATTCCATAGCGTGCCCTCTTACTAGGAATGTATTGCCTAAAAACCAAGCGGCCCTTGAACAGGACCAAAGACTCATCAATAGCTATTTCTTTGCCTGGAGCATAGATCTCAGAAAATCGATCAACAAAGTGATCAATGACAGGCCGAATCTTAAAAAGACGGTCACACTCAGGGTGATCTCGTGGCAACGCTAAACCATTATCGACAAAATGCAGCATCCGAAGCAGAAGCAAATACCTATCACGACTCATGACTGCCGGAAATATAGCCGTTGCCATCAAGGGACTAGTAGACCAATATGAAGACATTGATGGCTTCCTTAGCAAGCCCATCAAAAAAGTTAAACCCAAGAACTTCTTCATCTCTTCCAGATTTGTGGGAGTCCACCGGGTAGCTCTAGAGTGGGGCTTAAGGCTGTCACTGTTGTCCCTCAAAAACTGTTCGGCATACAAATTAGTCTGCTCAACAATCTATGCCAAAAACACATGTCCATAAACAACTGAAAAAAATGTATCGGCAAAAACATTTCTGTGTTCACTCTGCACCCTGGAACACCAGTAAAGTCTGGCAATGCCGGCTGCACCATGCCTGGGGCAACCCAGAGGTCATCACTTCCAACTGGAAGCCTTGCAGCCCCAGGCTGCAACCCAGATGCCTCTTGCCGCACTATACCAACGGGAAGCCTTGCAGCCCCAGGCTGCAGCCCAGATGCCTCTTGGCATACTGTCGGCACATCAATGTCCTCCTCTAACACAGGCACTTCATCCGCACTAAGAGTAGCTTCATCCGCACTGAGAGTAGTTTCATCATCCGATGATTCCATGTGGAGAGAAAACTCACTGCCTGAATCTTCCCCTCCCTCCTCTGCCTCAGATGCAGAGTCAGTCTCTGAACCATGGTCAGAGGAAGACTCAAAGAGCATACCAACAACCTGCTGAGCAGTAATCCTGCGGCTAGCCATTATCCTTACTAAGAAAGGAGACTGCACAAACAACTCAACAACCAACACTGTGCAAAATAAGTAAGTAAAAATAAATGTGTGCCTTTATCACAAAGATCTATATACTCAAACTATACAATTCACTTGCAAGAGACAGCTACACTCACCAGCACCTACTCTGCAGAGAGACAGCAAAAACCAACGATATCCCACTAGAAAGAAAAAAACAAAACCAATTACTCACAAGACAACAAAATACACATCGAGCACAAATGCAAAAAGTTTTTGACACTCAAAAAACAGAAGCTAAACATACTGCTATTATTACACCATTTGCAAAAAACACATTCATGCAGAGAAAAAAACGCATTTACATTGTACAAAAAAAAGTCTCTTACCAAACACAAGCAACTACACAAACAGCAGAACCAAAAGTAACGAAACCGCAACCTGGAACAGTCTAAAGAGCAAAAGCCTTGAACTAGAACAAAAAGGGAGAAATAAAGCATTACAATTGCAATTCACAAGAAATAAAACAATTAACATTATAACACGCTATGTCACTACCCAAATGGGGGCAGAAAGGCCAAATAAACGGGCAAATCTGCCCCCAGGGGGGCAGAATACACATAAAAAATATATGTCCCCTGGAAGCGACCCTTGCCCAAGGGGTCGCTTCCAATTTATTTATTTTTTAATCCCTGGCTCTAGTGGGCTTTTCTGCCCCCCCTGGGGCCAGAAACGCCCAAAAAAATCGGGCGATCTGTCCCCAGGGGGGGCAGAAAAGTCTTAAAAATAATTATCCCCCATAGGAAGCGACCCTTGCCCAAGGGGTCGCTTCCATTTCAAAATTAAAAAACACCCTGGTGTCTAGTGGGGTTTTCCCTGGGGGCAGAAAGGCCAAATAAAAAAACCGATCTGCCCCAAGGGGGGGCAGAATATACTTTTTAAATAATTAAGGCCCCTGGAAGCGACCCTTGCCCAAGGGGTCGCTTCCAATTTAATTACAAAAAATTCCCTGGCTCTAGTGGGCTTTTCTGCCCCCCCTGGGGCCAGAAACGCCAGAAATCCAGCCAATCTGTCCCCAGGGTGGTCAGAAAAGTCTTAAAAATAATTGTGCCCCTTAAGGAAGCGACCCTTGCCCAAGGGGTCGCTTCCATTTAATTTTTAAACACATCCCTGGTGTCTAGTGGGTTTTTCTGACCCCCTGGGGACAGAAAGGCCAAAAACAGGGCTGATCTGCCCCCAGGGGGGCAGAAAACACACACAAAATTTTAGGCCCCCTGGAATCGACCCTTGCCCAAGGGGTCGCTTCCATTTTAATTTTTTAATAATCCCTGGCTCTAGTGGGCTTTTCTGCCCCCCTGGGGCCAGAAACGCCAACAAATTTGGCGATCTGTCCCCAGGGGGGGCAAAAAAGTCTTAAAATTAATTTGGCCCCTAAGGAAGCGACCCTTGCCCAAGGGGTCACTTCCTTACATAAAAGAGACATCCCTGGTGTCTAGTGGGGGCATTCCTGCTGCACGATCGCGACGCTGTGCGCGATCGTGCAGCAGGAATGCCCTGCATTGAGCCATCAGGGAGAGGAAACACTGTTTCCTCTCCCCGATGGCTCAAGGCATGTGGATCTGCCCCCCCCCCCGGCCGCACCGGAGAAACAAACACTCACCCTCCTCCTTGGGACGCCTGGAAGCAAATGGCTTCCGGGCGTCCCAGCGCTTCCTGACGACGTCAGCGCGCGCTGTGCGCGCTGACGTCACAGGATCGCTGAGGGGGAGTCGGGGGTGGCAGCGGAAACTCTTCCGCTGCCATCCCCCTTTGTGGCAACATGTTGGGCTGCCCATGGGGGGAGCGCCAGCGCTTCCCACATGGGTGGGTGCCATGACGGAGCGGTTCCGTCATGAGCACAGCCCAACCGATGCTCATGACGGAACCGCTCCGTCATGAGCATCGAAGGGGTTAACTTTTGTTTTTTTCAGTGAATTTACAAGATTTTTTTTCATTTAAAGTAGGATATAACTACAATTGCAACTATAATGTCACTTTAATCTTTGTTTTTCAGTGATTATATATATAAACATAAACTTTACAGCACTGCAGCACCAGAGGGGAAAAGCCACAAAGGTAACTGAGACTATAATAGAATGAAGAGGGAAGTTCAGCCACTTCTTCGAATTGAACACATGGATGCCTGTCAACATGGGTTTGCTTGGCTTCTCTCTAACACTAATCCTGTGGTCCTCACATACGTGATGCACAGGATTAGTACTCCTGGCCCATCAATTCATGAATAAATATAGTCGGTTGAACAAGGTCATCTAAGGTGTGTGTATACAATTCGACCTTTCTGTGTATATTCTGTTAATGCTATCTATTTATGTTAGTACAAGCAGGCGTGCATATATGAATTTCACACATGAGGATGAATGAGCTAATGGCTGGGCATCCCTCGGAACAAGCTGGAATAAACAGAGTGATTTGTGATTCTGTAATCAACATACCCGCCAAGATACAAACAATTAGCCCACTGATCTTCAGTTTAAAGTAAAAAGATATGTACCATTTATATTATATTTGTCACGTCGGATTATACTTTACAAATGAATGCACTGGATGGGTGATCCTTGAAATAGCAGGTCTTCTTGAGTGGTTCTCTTCTTATTTTATCCATGTCAGGAAGTAAAATGTACATGCGATTAGCATAGACAAAGTGAAAGCAGTGATGAAATAAGGCACACCTGCTACCACAAATACCTTGCATAAAAGTTAAAAGAAATCAATAGCCTACTAAATGAAGCTCTGACTGCAGAGGTGAAAATGACAAACTGAAAAACACGAAGGAAATTGTGCTATAAATAGTCACTCACCTTTACATTCCAGGAGAGGTTGAGTGACAAGTGGGGGCAATGAATTTCTATTTATTCATGTTTTTGCGGACGAAGAGCAAAATGCTAATTGGAAACAGGAGCAAGCAGGTAAAGTGATGTGATTTCTGATAGGAGCAGACTAAAAATCTGGTGACAATGCAGTAGCAGTAGCAGCAGCATGGGTCACTCTGTCAAGGTCTCAGTCTCATCAGCTGCTGTCCTACAACCCTGCCGTATCCACAGTGACAGCACACGCTTCTGATTGGTGGAGGCAGGCTCAAGGATATCCACTTGCAGGCGGTCCCAGGCACTAGAGATGTCTGCACAGCTATAGTGCAGAGGGGCATAAAAACACCCGGTCCTACTGGACATCTGCCCTTAGCACATATTCAACAGAATCACTTTCTCGACCGTTGACAGTGTTGTGATTACTGGCAAACGAAGCTGGTAAAAGATACTCCAAGTCACAGAGTTTTGTAAACGTCTCCCGAAGGTGGTCTATAGATCACGCTTTTATTACCCCCTTCCTCTTCTCTTTATCTTTTTTTACTTGCTCTGTCGCTATGTCTTTCTCTTTTTGTCTCTCCGTGACTTTGTCTCTCTGTCCCTCTCTTTCTTAGCTTTGTGCTTCTTTTTCTCTCTGTCTCTTGCCCTGTCACTCTCTCACGTTCACTCTCTCTCTTTTCCTAGCTCTCCTTTTAAAAAAATATTTTTATTGATGTTAAAACTATCCATAAGGACCATCCCAACACAGCTTTAATTTAGGAAAGAACTGAAGACGCACCTCTTTAAAGATTATTACTCACGATGCAGTAGCACTCAGCAGCTAACTCTCCAATCACGTTTTGACTGTATCCTTGGCTTTGACCTATTTCAAGGCTGCACTGTCTTTTGGCTTGGTTCGTGCTATATAAATATCATACACGGCACGATTCAGGGCCGGACTGGCCGTAGAGGGCATCAGGCATTTTCCCGGGAGGCTGGAAGGGTGGAGGCCGGTTTTGCAGAAGTGGGGGGCGTTTTTATGTTACTGGGGGCTGGTTTTTCAGCATTGCTGCAATATCAACCCCCGGTAACAAAAGCAGCAGAACTTCACATTTGCACCCCCACCCGCCCCCCCCTTAATCAATAGGACATAAAGTTTGGCCTCCTAGAACCAGTGATCATGCATATCATTCATCCCCTCAGGGAAACATCCATTACAACGCAGTCATTACAACGACCTACCATTAGAACGCAACTGGTACAACGCAACTGCCTTTACATCGCATGCCATTACAATGCACGCCATTACAATGCATGTCACTACAACGCATGCCATTACAACGCAATCCAATAAAACGCATGCCATTACAACGCATTATAAGGTAAGTAATGGAGATTTTTTTAGTATTAGGGTGGGTATGGGTTTTGGGGTACATGGGAATAGTAATTTTTACCCCTACGCTATCAAACACTTTCCCTACTGTTGCACTCACTGGAGTGGGAATAGTAATTTTTACCCCTACACTATCCAACACTTACTAATTTTTACCCCTACACTATCCAACACTTACCTACTGTTGCACTCACTGGAGTGGGAATACTAATTTTTACCCCTGCACTATCCAACACTTACCCTACTGTTGCCCTAAAAGTATTATGCGTTGTAATGGTATGCGTTGTAATCAAATGCGTTGTAATGGTAGTTTTTAAGAAATGCGATGTAAAAACATGCAATGTAATGGTAGTTGCGATGTAAAGACTGCGTTGTAAAAGCATGCGTTGTAATTGCATGCATTGTAACGTCATATATTCCCCCTCATCACTAGTGCCCTACTACATGCACCACTATCATGGGAAATCTTTGTCTTCTGGAAAGACTGGCAGGGGCTCAGTCAGACAAAGCCCACATAGGATCATTGACACTTTGACTATTGGTGGTGACAAATCCCTGTCCCCTCTGAACTCTGCAACAACATCATCAGGAGACCAGAAGATGCCTCATCAGACACTTCATGACATCCTTTGTGCAGTTGTTTCTATATCAATGTTGCTTAGGCCATGTAATGAAGGGTTTATTCTTGATGCATCTGCTCTAATATAGCCTTATAGCCCGCCGTAGCGGGCTATACCGGACATGAAAGACTCGCTCCAGCGTTAAAGGCCCGAGCCGAAGACGAGGGCCTTTAACAAGGGAGCCGGATTTTAATGGCCGGTATAGCCCAGCTACGAAGGGCTATAAGGCTATTAGAACATTCTGCCACTAGAGGGAAGAATGTTCTAACAAATAAAACAAAGGCCTCTCGGAGCCCGAGGGGGTTTAAATCCCCTCAGGCTCCTAGAGGCCTTTGTTCACAGCTGGCGATACTTTCATCTGAGTTGGAGTCAGAGGCATAGCTTCAATTAGTGCAGCAGGTGCAGTGGCACCAGGGCCCAGGGGCCTGAGGGCTCACTGAGCTCCAATTATTGCTGAATTTTATAATTCAAAACGCAGCCTGGGGGCTCATTTCCTTCCTTGCACTAGGGCCCATGACACACTGACAATGCTACTGATTGTAGTCTGTTTGCCCTCTTTACTACTGACCATCTTGTGTTAGGGTTTCTGCCTCCCTAGTGTGCGATCTAGAGATCGGGTTGCACCACACGTATGAGGCCTATTTTAAGGCAGCAGCTGCTTCCTTCTGAGTTTTTGCAAACAAACAAATACTTGATTGTAGACATACCTTGTGCTTAGTAATCACTGTTTTAAATGGATTCCATTTGTTATCCTTATCTCTGGCTGTGACATTTTTGCAATTGACTTCTTTGAGTGTATGAACTGTGAGCCTGTTTAGTTTTGTTTCTGGGTTTGGTAGGAGATATTTCTACATGAATTGTACTTGTTTTTCTCACTTTACTCCTGGTCATTTTGGGTGACTGCTTCAGTCTGGGTTTCGGGATGTGCTACACCTTCGAGCGGTTGCATTGCTGCACTATCAGTGCTCTGAAGGCATGCCAAATGCAAGCCCATTAATGCTCATCCACACCCAACCGACACCAGCCACACTGCCTCTCCATCCCTAACACAATAGAAACCATCAAATGCTCAATAGGTATGCAAACTCCTGTCCAAGCTGTTCCTAACATTTTATGTAGGGATGGTAAAGGCAACAATTATGGTTATAAACATACTGGCCCTTATTGTCCATATTACAGACTATAAGAGAAGTTAAAATAACTTTAAAACAGATGACTCACTGCATTATGTTTTATTCCATCTGGTCTGTGAAAACAGTTGAGACAAACCTACAATATCAGGACAAAGTCATGCTTTGCAATGTTGGGTCAGCATCTAAACATTGTCTCAAGCCTATCTCTGTGAGCCATATGATCTTAATCTCTGTTGTCTTACTGTGATCTGGTTAAATGACAACTCTAATTAGGATTTAGATTAACTTCTTCGTATAAAATATTCTATAATGAGATCATATCATTATAAGAAATTGTGGGTGGTAGTGACTCCCTACAAGAAAAAAACTAATATTAAAGAACTGATACTCCAAATTTCCCTCCCAGGCGAAACATAACCAGCAAATTCATAATGGGTCCAACTAAACTACATTTCTTACTTATCTACCATCCCCCACAAACCAAGGCCAACCATACTGCTCTCCTATAGGGGATGTTAACAATTATGTCCTCAGCAATGAACTTGCTCAAGTTCTTGGAACTTTAACCGATTATTTCCTTAAAGATGTGGAAGTCCTTAATTTAAAATGAATAAACAAAGGTTGCACTCACAAGCTAGGACACCTTCTTGATGCCATCCTAGCCTCTCTGTGCATCATTTGCAGAGCTAATCCACTGATTCCTTTAATATAGTCAGGTCATCTAGGCGTCCCTGTCTTTTCAAAGTGCCTAAACTCCAAAAAGAATCTTTTATGAAAATGATTCTATCCGAAAGATACTAGTATTCCTTAAATTTCTCGGAAGGCTATGCTCCAGCTCCTACTTTCTTTCAGATGTACAAAGCACGTGACCCTCCTCCAGACGTTGAAAAAGAGTCTAACCAGGATATGACTTGCTTTCATGGTACCATACTTTCTGGAAAAAATAAAAAAGCTAGCCATTAGTCTTACTACAAAACACAATCCTTGGTTTAATTCTTCTCTAGCGGCACTTACATTAGAGACCATAATGGGTGAAAGGTATTGGAGAGTAAAATTTACATAGGTGACCAGACAATTCTATGCATCTGCCCTCTGTGTCTATAAAAAACAGATTTGTGCAACCAAACATAACTACTATATCATGCACCTACTAAATTCCCCAAATAAAATGAAGGACTTATTTAGAGTAATTAAAGATCTCTCCACATTAGTGCCTCATGTGATTCCTTGTCTGCTCACATTCAATTTGCATTGAGCTATCCATTTTTTCACCCAAATAATGAAAACTATAAGATCACTCATAGATGAAAGGATTATGGAATAGGATAATCCCTCTCGCAGGTGTCTGCCTTGACCTACATGTGGGATTACGTATAAAACAAGTTGGGTTTGGAAACTGGGGCAATGGAGACTGAAAGGGCTTGGATACTTGACTGCTAACCTGAATGACAGCTGCAGATTTCGCTCTCTGACGATGTAGAAGAGATCCTTTCTGTGTTTAGAACTGGCTTCGATGCAGTCGGATAGAGTGTTCTTTTTTGTCTGTTTCAGGAGTTGGTGGTATTGGTTGAGGGATGTCTTGAAGGCGGTTTGGTTTGTGGGCTCCTTGCTGAAGCACCATATCTTTTCTTGTCGCTTGTAGTTGTGTTTCGTGGTTCTCAGTTCAGTGGTGTACCAACTGGCCTGTTTGGTGGATCTCTTGGGTTTGATGGGGACGACGCAGTTGGTGCAAGCTGTTATCTAGGTGAAGTTCTTGACAACTTGTTCTAGGTTGGATGCGATGTCAGGGTGGTAGGTGTTAAGAGCGTTGGTTCACTACCTCTCTGAGAATTTGTTCCAGCTGCGGTGTGAGGTGCTGGGCAGCTTGGTGGTGGTTTTGGGGGATCCTGTGGAGGTGAAGAGGACGATCACATGGTATGTTCAGGTGAGCTTGGTGACATGGCTATACTTGACTCTTGTTGGCAATGAAGAAGAGGTCAATGGGGCCAACATCACAGTTTCTTCTCTCCCCTCCAGTTTCTTCAACTGGCTTTTGGCATAACCCACAAGGACTTCCCTGTCCTTGCTTCTGGGAGCCCTCCACCTTCTGTCCAGACACAGATCCCTCAACTGATCTAGGGACAGGATGTCAGGGTCGACTCCCCCAAATTTGCATTTTACATTTTTTGCTGTGTACACTTTAAAGTATAAAGGTTGGACTTATTAATCTGCTGTTGCAGGTTGGAACTGATCATGTAGGATCTTTCACCGCTTGCTGCCAATCATCATATCCCGTTCAGGGGGCCACAGGTCAAACAGGGGCTTTTGGGCCACAGCTCTGAAGGCTAGGATCGTTTGCCTTTGACACCCAGGGATCCATTCTACTATGGATCTGAAAAGTATCAGATATTAAAAGTCTCTTGGGGGACTCAGGCCTCTCGGTAAGGATGCCCCCTATGACCTCCCTTAGTCTAAGGTACCCTGTTAAAGTTTCAGCATAGGTGCAACATTCCTCCTTTTGGTCTCATAGGCACTTGCAGGCACTCAGTCTTTCATTGTTTGTCTCAAGGACAGTTCTGGTCTGTAGTAAGCCTCACTCCAGTATACTGCTCTTCAGTCCTGTTACTCTTATGGTGAAGGAAGATGCACTCGCCTCAGGTGTATCAAGCAACTGCTCCATTCCTTATGAGTAGATGTGCCCAGCACAGCAGTGTCAGAAAGCAGTGCCAGGCAAGCAACTATTTTTCGTCAGCTGTCCTCTTCCAAGCACATGAATTCAGATGGGCCTGCAGGTCGCGTCATGGCCTTCCTTCTCCTGGACAGGGTGAGTCATCGATTTGGCAGCGATGTGGTCAGGGGATTGAAGCTGAGTCGCTTCAAGGTGCTTTTGTGAAGCAGTGCTTGCTTGGTCCGATTGGGTGCATTCCGGTCAGCCTCTGAGGCATACAGTGGCAAGTGCCTAATGGCAGCAACTTCACTTGTAGCAACATAGTCAACACAGGCACACCTTGGACAAGTACCATGGGCCAGCCACAATACCAGCCCATTCAGGCACAATTAGGCCACAGGCTTATACATGGCTCTTCTTCAGTGGCTCAGACCACTGGGACACACTTAGGGCAAGTGTGTCCTCTGCAACAGCAATGTCAATTCAGGCCCACTTGGCAAGCACCACAATTTAGTGATAGTCTCTTCTTCATTGGTGCAGACCACTCAAGCATACTTTCTGGTAAGTGCCATGGTTGTGACAGCGGAGTCAGCAGGGAGATCTGTTTGGGCATTCCTTGTCAGTGTAGAAAAACCTCCACTTCAGCGACAGTGACTGGCTCTGAGCTAGGACCTTGCCAGTCATGCTTCTACAAGTGTCTGCCAGATGGAGCCACAGTGCCTGGGTCAAATTATCTGACCCACAATACTAGTCTGCTACTACTGCAGAATTGGCTTGCTCCTTTCCTCTTCTTCCAGGCAGGATCCTCCTGGCAATCTAGGACAAAGGGCTGTTCCCCTCACATCTGGGATGTTCCCTCACCTCTGGGAAGCTGGCTTTCAGGCAGACACCAGCCCTGGTTGCAGCGTAGCCCTGTGGGTACTCAACCAAGCACCGCTCTTGGTCAAAGAGAACTTGAACAACAAGTGGGTCAATAGCTCCTACTCTAATACAGGTACAGCAGAAAGTGAATGTGTAGTCTCTGTCTGCACTTTCTCAGGCTGTCTCCCAACACTTAGCATTTGTCTAGAGTGATGCTTCTTACATCAGGGTTGTCTCCAACTTGGATTACCTACACCAAAGGCACAAAGAGGACGTGTCAGGATTCAGCACCTGGTTACCACAGCCATCACTGACAGCGATCAGTAGGAGAGGCAAAAGACAGACCCCTCTCTAAAGGACACTGCACTCTTTAAGAAAAGGAACTAATGCACCATCCTTCACCCCTACCAACCACTAAATGGCAGTATTATGGAGATTAATCAACTGCTCCCTGCAGCAAAAGCACCTTATTGAATTTCTAAGAGGAACTTGTCTCCTTTCTGCCCTTTAATTTCTGAAATGTCAAAAATACACTTCAAGTGTCTGGGAAGATAATTCAAGCTAGCCTGGCTGATGAGGGGTTGTTACCCCAAAACTGGACCCAGGATGCTTGTTTCCGGTCCAGGGGGGACCTGGCCTGGCAGTTCGGGCTGGACTGTTCCCATGAGGCACAGGGTCAAGACTGATTTGCATATGGCTGGGTCCAAACTGGGGTGGCGAAGTGAGCTAAAGAACGATGATGGATTCAGACCAGATCTGTGACTGGGGGTGAGTGTCTGAAAAGTTTCAGCACTCCCTCTATCATCTCCTTGTGTTTGCTTTGTTCGCCCTAGGTTGGCAGGATATGCCCAGATGTGAGTCCCTTGCTCGCTGTTCCACTGGATTCAAGCTAGCCTGGCTGATGGAGGGGGTTACCCAGAAACCGGTCCCAGGATATTGGTTTCCGGTCCAGGAAGGACCTGGCCTGGCAGTTCGGGCTGGACTGTTCCCATGAGGTACAGGGTCAAGACTGATTTGCATATGGCTGGGTCCAAACTGGGGTGGCGAAGTGAGCTAAAGAACGATGATGGATTCAACCCAGATCTGTGACTGGGGGTGAGTGTCTGAAAAGTTTCAGCACTCCGTCCATCATCTCCTTTTGTTTTCTTTGTTCGTACTGGGCTGGCAGGGTATGCCCAGACGTGTGTGCCTTGCTCGCTTTGCCCCTAGATTCAAGCTAGCCTGGCTGATGAGGGGTGTTACCCCGAAACTGGACCCAGGATGCTTGCTTCTGGACCAGGGAGGACCTGGCCTGGCAATTCGGGCTGGACTGTTCCCATGAGTCACAGGGTCAAAACTGATTTGCATATGGCTGGATCCAAACTAGGGTGGCGAAGTGAGCTAAAGAACGATGATGGATTCAGCCCAGATCTGTGACTGGGGGTGAGTGTCTGAAAAGTTTCAGCGCTCCGTCTATCATCTCCTTGTGTTTGCAAAGTAATCTTATCTCCATCTTCGGCTCATGAACACATCAAAATGGGGCACACACGCCTCCTTCACTCTAGGTCTCTCAAACATGCACAATGTATGTAACATGCACACTACATACATTCATACATGTGCTTGGAATTTCAGCACAGCAATCTGGGTTGACCTGTAGCAGGGTAACTTTAAACGAGAGGACCAGTACGCCACCACACCTCTGACATAGATGAAAAGCTCTTATCATGCTAGGATCACTAAAAAAAAGTATGCTGCCGAGGACAGTAGTCCTCTGTCACCTTGGAGTGCATTCTTGGTGCACCCCTCCTGGTTCAAAATTGGTCCAAGACCAGCCTCACATCACGTGACAGGCCTAACCTTCACACAGGCCCCCATCTCCCCCTTGACCAGTGCCTAACACACACAGCATTTGCAGGATGCAACTTGTTTGACTCCCCTACCCAGAGTGATATTTTAAGATCAGCATACCTTTCTCAATTATTGACCAATGTTGTTAAATTGCTAACTGCATAGTGAATGTCCATGTCTTAAGCTATCTGAGCAAATGAGCTTCATGTTCATTTTGGATGTTGATGAGGGACGCGGCGGTGTCTGACATACTACTGTGAGACACTACAAGACACAGGCGATAATGTTGTGCTTTTGTGACGTGGATGGGGACATTAGCGTGAGTTACGCATGTTTGGTTAACTTGCTTCCCCATTGTCTTCACTCCCACACCCCTTCTATTTACCTCATCTCTGCCTTCATCATACCCATCTTGGTCATGATGCATATTGCAGAATTTTTTCTTCAGTCATTTGATGTAAAATTGCTCCGGTGAAGTGAAGATGTACAACTATGTTTGTTTTCTGACATGTGTTTTTATTATGCCATAGAGAACATGGTTTATATGCTGGATTTCCACCGTTAAAGGAGCTGTTTGTACAAGCATACATTAGCCCGCTATTTCAGTGTAATAAAAAGTGTTGTAAAAAATCAAAAGTTATTGCATAATTTTCCATAATACACAACTGAATAAAGCATTTGACACATTCTCGCAGCAGATAGTGAGAGGCAGAGCTCTGGCGTTTCTTATACATTCATTTTCGATTATTATTGCGTCCAACCCTGACACGCATGTTAATAATTTTGAGCAGCATTTACGTTTCACTAGAAAGCTAAAGCATTAAACCAGCGGGTCTTAACCTTTTGACTTCCGTGGACCCCCAATGAATCACTACTGGAAGCCGGGGACCCCCGCAAAAGCTATTTCTATCATTTGAACCTCAAAACACTATGAAAAAACACATACACATCAAACAGATACTAAGATTAAGGAAAATATTTATTGCAATAAAAAACTGAAAATTGAAATTGGGAAGTTGGGGCTTGTCAAAGTCTAGTTTTATTTCCAAAAATCGAAGCGGCTAGCAATAGTCCGAACTAGATTCCGTTTGATGTTCTCACACTGCTCCCACAAATCAAGATAAAGATACCAATTTAGGGGCATATTAGCAAGACCCACGTTAAAATTATCGCCTTTTTAGCGGCAGGAAACTGCCGCTAAAACAGCGATAATGGGCTTGCTAATATGTGTTATAGAATTCAATAGAAGCCCAGGTTAGATGTGCAGGACATCTAACCTGGGCTTCATTGGAATTCCTTAACGCATATTTTCAAGCCCATTATCGCTGTTTTAGCGGCAGTTTCATGCCGCTAAAACGGCGATAATTTTAACGTGGGTCTTGTTAATATGCCCCTTAATTTTTAGCTTTCAGTCTAAAATGTCTCCACATATACTTAACGCTTTAAAACTTTCTATATATACTCTATTGCTCAGCTAATATTTAATTTAATGACCAGCCGTGTACCCTTAGAATAGGTCCCCCAGGGGTCTTGGATCACAGATTAGGAACAACTGCATTCGACCATTTTTGCAAATTAAGCCCAACAGAAATACTAGGTGAACGTAAACTGCAGTTTAATGTCAACTCTGCAACACACATTCTGTAGAGAAACTTCTTTCATGGTGGGAAAGCCGATGGCTTCGATTTACATTCAGAACAGTAGCTTCAAAAGCAGCCGGTAACTGCGTTTGATCTGCTGTTCTTTCAGCTTCTTTTGCTCTTTATACCAATGTTTTTGAAACCCTTCAGCGTCCATGTGTTGAGCAATATCAATAGCATTTTGAAGTTCTTAAACCCTGGCTGTTTTGTGGCTTTATTATAAGTTGCTCTTTTTTCTCCTGAGGGCTCTCAAGCCTTAGATCTTTTTTACATGAACATCTCATAGTCATTTCATATTGATTGTTACACGGTCTGTACTACAGCACTACTATTACACATGCAAAATGTGTCAAAGAAATGTTATCGATGAAAACTGTACATTTAAATACCGAACGTTGTTTTTCATCCTATATACAATACGCTTCTGCATTAAGCCATTAATAACTATTTTAAAACCTCTCCTTCAGGCGTCTAAACTTTATTTGTGGTACCTAGTATATCATTTTATGTATCATTTGAGGACACTGCTTACATGGTGATAACATTTACATTATTAATGATCTATCAAGCAAGGTTATGAAGGAATTTGAGCAATTTTGACAAGAAACAATCTACAAGTGATGATTATAGAACATTACACTTGGCACCATGTTCTAATATTTATTATAACATTGGAATGTTAAGATCTCCATTGCAGGCAATGGAGTGCTTCAGGCTTCTATGGGCCGGTAGAAGCCCAGAGATCAACATTCTAATGTTTTTTTTCTTTCACAGCTGTTGCTGTGAACAAAGGCCTCTTGGAGCCCGAGGGGATTTAAACCCCCTCGGGCTCCAAGAGGCCTTTGTTTTTGCAAATTAGAACATTCTGCCCCAGCAGAATGTTCTAATAGCCTTAGAGCCCTCGTAGCGGGCTATACCGGCCATTAAAGGCCCACTCCCGTGTTAAAGGCCCTTGCCTTCAGCTCAGGCCTTTAACGCTGGAGTGGGCCTTTAATGGCTGGTAGAGCTACGTCGGGCTCTAAGGCTATATTATAACATTGGAATGTTGAGTGCTCTATTGAAGACAACGGAACAGCAGCGGATTATATAATCTAGTATAGGCCTGCTGCTCTCAACATTTCAATGTCCTAATGTCCTCTGCCTTTCTCTTTCCCCTGACTCCCCATAATATATGGATTAGGCAGGGAAAAGCGAAAGGCAGAGGATGTGCAGCAGGATACACGGATCCTTCTCCCTTCCCTCCTCCTGTAGCTCAGTGTCACTGGGGCTTCGGAAGAAGAGAGGGGTGAAAGCTGCTCAGCTTCTGGGTCTCCCAGACTTGGCTGAACTGCAAAAGGCAGCCCAGCCTATCCGGGGTGAACCGGCGGTGCCAGGCTGCTTTCATAACTCTTGCTGTGAATAATCAAAAGTTAACAGCCATGGCCCGGTGCGTGGCTCTTAACAGTTAAACATTCACAGCAAGAGCTGTCAAACAAAGGCTTCGAAGCCGCAGGGCATTGCAAACTGCTCAGTCTCTGATGTGTTTGTTTTCTCAATTTGGACATTCTGCCCCCATGGGGCGGGTTGTGTCATGGGGACATTAGGATCCTGTAGACAAAGTTCTCCCCAGGTGAACAGCCAGGACACTGGAGGCCTTTGCTTGCACATGGGACTGGACAGGAGGTGAGGGGAGAACCAGGGGATTCCAGTTTAGAGTAGAGCAGGAACAGCATGGGTGGAGACAAGCTCGCCCAGAAGTAGAGGAGCAGCAATGACAGAGAGGGTATCAATAATAAATGATAGACTAGTAATACATCAGTGTTATTGCGTTCATTTACCTGTGGATGCTGACATCTGGACACAACAACTGGCAACAAAGAAGAGAGATTGTCTACCTGATGGCAACAATAACAAGCACTTCCCCGACTAGCACAGAACTGCAGCCTTCATCTGACGAGGTGAGCAGGTACAGAGAACCAAGTGTTAGTGCATAGCAAGGAGTGGATACTCTTTCCAAGTTGCTCAGCTCAAGCCCTTACCCTGTGAGATAGTGTCAGACAGACTGCACTCTGACACCAGAGAACTAGGAGGCAGCAGGAGACCAATGAGCTCCAAGAGAGGTGCGGAGAGACTGCATTGTTCCCAGCAGCAGGCTTCTTGCACCAAAGCTACCCCACACAGGCACAGTGTTGCAGGACAGAAACTTGCAAGGGTATTGGATCCGGTTGTGAGGAAGAGTGCTGTAAAACTGTGAGACAGGACAAGACTTGCAATGCCTGAGAAGGTGCCCAGTTGCACTGCGTGGTCAGCGTGAAAGCCGACACAGGTGTATGTGTGTCAAGGTCCCCAAAGACAATCAAAGTGGCAGCCATTAATTAAGGACCTCCTCTGTCCCATGCCTGGAGTGTTCATCCAGAGGACACTCCTGCAGGCAGAAACTGATATTAAAACCAAAAGATAGAGATCTCAAGGTAAACAAGGTCTTGCATAAGGGGCAAGGGACTATCATTTTAATATCAGGCATCCTAAAACGAAACTAGGTCCTGCCATTTTAAAGTCCGGCTCCTGTTTGAGCTGCATATTATGAGCACAATGCAGAACATGGTGGCCATGCTAGAACTGCAATAATACAGATAAAACACAACAACATAAAATGCAAACGCAGAAATGATTAAAGTAGAGGAAACAAATGTGCCCTCATGAAGTAAACAAGTGAAGTTGAAACTGGGACTGGTGAATGAAGCATGAAAGAAAAAGAATCCACAAGAAAAAATGAATTCCATGAACAACTAAGTTTTGGAAGACAGGACTCAGAATATAACATTAATTAGAGCTTTATTTACAATGACCCCTGGTATCTCCCTGATCCCTGGCAACTGTCTGCTTCACACCTTCTTAGAATCTACACACACCAGATTCCAGAAGTGAAAGCATCCATGTTGCCTGGAAACAACATCACAGAACCAGGGGGAAAATATACAATACAGAACATAACATATTTCCCTTCCTTAAAGAAACTATTTCCAAACTAAAATAACAGACATACACTACAGCGAATGCACAAACATAATCTTCTAACAACTTGAGTCTTGTCTTTACACGTCCTTTTTTCCTCGCATACCACCATCCACAACATCACCTTAAACCAATGCAAGGTCACAACCAGACATCCCACACTCTGTTGCTCTGCTTTACTGCAGGTGGATACTCTTCTTGTATTCCACCATTTGCCATCAGACAATTTGAGATTGTTGCCCTTCACCTCCATCACTTTCTTTGGCAAAGATAACTTTGAGCAACCCTTTCTCACCCAATTTCCCAGGGACACTTTCACTAGCATTTCTCGCACAAAAGTCTTGCCACTTTTCATTATCCTTTCATTGTGTCTTTGGCCATAGACAGCCTGATAATTTCCAACTCTCTCACGCAACTGCTGGTAGTCAACACTACACTTACCCGACCTGGCCATCCATGCTTGAACAGCTACAGTGCATGGTACTCTTCACTTGAACAAACTAAAAGGTGTCTCCTTGGTCAAAGAATGTGGAGTGGTTCTGTAGTTCCACAACATATCTTTGACTTGACTTCTCCAACACTCATTACTTGAAACAGCCAGTTGAATGCATTCCCCCAACACACAGTTAAAATGCTCAATTTAGCCATTCCCCCTTGGTTGATATACAGGGGTCTTACTGTGCTTGATCCCCCCACCTCTTGAGAAATGTGTCAACCTCCTCTGATACAAAGTGGGGACCATTGTCCATCAATATTTCTGCAGGACACCCCTCCCTTCGAAAGATGTCCTCACAAAATGCAATCACACTGCTAGTCTTTACATCCTTCACAAAAGCAACTTCAGGCCACTTTGAAATATAGTCCATCATAAACATGACATATTTATCACTCATGTTCAACCCTTAAAAAGGACCACAAATATTGATGGCTATCTTCTCCCACAGACCTTTGGGCAGCGCCACTGGACTTATAGTAGTCTCCTGGGTTACATGCGATTTGCCACTGAATACACACGGAATACAGTTGCAAATGTATCTCTCAATCTGCCTGTCCATGTCTGGCCACCACAAGTCCACTTAAGCTTTCCTTTTCATGGAAGACATTCTACCATTACCCTCGTGAAGAAGTTTCAACAACCTCTCCCCCAGAATAGTTGGGACTACTAGTCTTCCACCTCTCCTCACGACTCTATCTGCCACAGACAACACCGTCCTAACAAACTTGAACAAGTCCAAGTCTTGTCCCAATTTCCAACCCTGTGTCCTCGGTAATGCTTCCATCAATCTCACAAATAGCAGATCCTCTGGTACTGCCACCTTCCATTCATTTTCACCAATCGCTCCACATAGATCTGTCACTTCTGCCACCATCTACTCATCTCCTCATACCAATTGTCATCTTCTAATGGCAACCCCCATAAGCAATAAGAATTGATGGTCTTCACACCTGGCACATACTTCACAGCAAATGTGTACTCCTGAAGGCGGTACAACCACTTCGCTATGCGGGGTGTAGCGTTCCCAGCACCAGTCGTGGTAAAGTTATCCACCAATGGCTTATGATCTGTACGAAGTTCAAATCCGGAAGTACTGCACCCTCCCCCGCCCCCCCACTAGCACACCAGTCCCTCCTTCTCAACCGTAGAATATGTACTTTTGGCCCCTTTCAACATGCGTGAAGCAAAAGCCACTACCCTCTCTTTTCCCTCATGCACTTGCACCAGGACAGCTCCTAGTCTGTGAGTACTAGCATCAGTCACTATTACTGTTTTGTCCTCAGAATCAAACTGTTTCAAGGTAACAGCGCTGGCTATAGACTTTTTCACCTCTTCAAAAGCTTGCTGACAATCTTTCGACCACTCAAAGTACACCCCCTTCTTCATTAGCGCCCGCAAAACATGAACTTTATCCATAAAGTGGTAAACAATCTTAGTATAATACTCTGTGAGACCAGGGAATGATTTCAGCGTGTCCTTATCTCACAGAGAGGGTGCTTTCTCTATGGCCTCAACCAAACTGCGCTTAGGTTTAACCCCTTCGCTGGTGAGCATATGCCCAAGTACTCCACTTCTTTCAGGCTAAACTTGCATTTTTCAAGACCTATGGTGAGTCCCGTTTTCTCTAACCTCTGCAACACCTTCCTCAACACTTTATCATGCTGACTTTTGCACTGACCCCATACCAATACGTCATCCAGGAATACCAACATATTAGACAAACCCTTCAACACACCCTGCATGACCCTTTGAAAAGCAGCCGACACAGAGGCCAGACTAAAGGCAATGCGAACAGGAAAGCTCCCTCGGGTGTAATGAACGAAGTCAGATGCTTAGACTCATCCTGCACCTGATGATAAGCACTGGTCAAGTCTAAGGTGGTGAAACACATTCCTCCTTTCACACCCACCAGCATTTCGTTGATACAGGGAAGGGGATGACAGTCAATCCAGATATTGGCATTCAGATCTCTCAAATCAACACACATCCAAATATTTCCGTTGGGCTTCCTAGCAATAACTATAGGACTTAACCATTCTGACGCTTCAATGGGTTCAATCACCCCATCTTTGCACAATTTCTGCAACTCCCGCTTCAATATGTCCCTCAGAGCAAGTGGAACATTACATGCCTTGTGCACCTTAGGCACCACACCTTCTCTCAGAACGATACGGTATTCAAACTTCCTTAAGCAACCTAACTCTTCCTTGAATAGCTTCAGAAACATGGTGACCCATTAATCTACCTCTCATGACAACGTTAACAACACCTGCTTGGAATGTTTTGGGTCAAAAATAATATCCAAAGCACATTGCTCTTTCCATCCCAACAAAGAACCTCCCTTTCTCCACCACATACACCTTCCCTTCAGTCTTCCTGCCCTGAAATCCCAATTCTGCCACAAAATAACCAAGAATAGGGAACTTGCCACCGCAATATCCCTCTGGTTCTACATCAGTGGGACACAATTCAACAATCTCCAAACTTTTCATGTGAGCCTGTTGATGAGAGTAAACGGGGAACAGGAACCTGCCCACACCTGTACGTCCTTCCCTTTCACCTTGACCACACACTTGGGAGGGCGATAACTGTCACCCCTCTCTTTGCTTCCTTCCCTCATTGGTTGCTCCATACCACACACCACCAGCACCTCTACGTCGTCTTCCTCACTTTCACATGAAATACCTTCACAGTCTGCCGTCTCATCCTTGCCCACTATATTCACAGTTTTTTTGTACTTTGCTAATTCAGCCATTTTACAAACTCTTGAAAAATGCCCCATCTTCTTACATTTGTAACAGCTGCTCTTTGCGGTGAGACAATGATTAGCCTCTTTCTGTGTGCCTCACGCTTCTATACCGAAAACAAGTCTTAATCTTCATTCCTTCTTGACCTTTCCCACTTTTTTTGCTTTCATCGTCTGTTTTCTTAACAGCCCTTTTTACTGCATTTATGTCACTCACTTATTCTTCATGACACTCTTTTTTTGCCCCAGCACCATCCAATTCTTTCACATAGTGGGAGGTATTTTCCATCCGTCTTGCCACCTCTATAGTTTTGTCCAAAGTGGGATCTTTTAGACCAAGCAACTTCTCCTGGTGCTTTATATTGTACATCCTATTTATCATCTGATCCCTTATGATCTCGTCCCTAAGATCTTTAACTTACATGTCAAATCAAGTTTTCTCAAATTAGCAACATACGGCTCCATTGAGTCCCCATGCATCTGGGCCCGGGAAAATAATTTATGTCTTTCGACCCCTATGCTCACTTTCTTCCCAAAATTCTCTTCTAACACTTTACGGACAGCCTCATATACATCCTCATCTTCATTATCAGACCCAGCATCAACATTCCTCCCCTCCCTTCTAGACCTAAACAGTGTTTAAGTATGGCTAATTTCCTTCTTGTAACATATACATCCCCACTTATGGCTTCTAAATAAGTCTCAAAGGTTTCTTTCCAGTCCTCCCAACCCATACAAGGTTGACCCGGGTTTTGTAAAAACATTGGTGGTGCAGGGATAGACTGCGACCTCATAATTTACCTCATTAGTATCAGACACAGAACACTGCACTACCTTTACTAAGCTTCGCCCCATAAACCCCCCTTCAAAAGTTGTTTTCAAAACTGAAAATGCGTGCAGACAATGATTCCCAGTCATGTACCTGGATGTGTTACAAGCGGTGTACCTGTCACAGAAGAAACGTGCCTAACACTAATGATTCTGTAAGAGATTTACACCTTCAACCTTGTTTCAATATGATTCCCAACAAGGTGTGCACATCACCGTAAAAGAAACATGGTAATGAACAGCACTCATTACACGCGCGCTTAACAACAAGGTGAGCGCATCAGGGTAGACAGGAACGGTAATCCGAGAATTTATGAGGCAGATTCTCAACAGGACTACAGGCAGCAGGATTACACCACTACTGCCCAACCATTTATTGGTTGTCCCAACTCACTCGACAAGCTCACGGGTGTGCTGGTAACCGCAGGAGCAAGTAGAAACAGCCACTGCCTCTCAGCGTACAAGCGCCTTAGTGCTAGTCAGAACCAATTCAAAATGGTGGGAATGTCCTTCATGCAAAAGTGCCAGTATCAGGTTTGCACAGGATACCGAGGTTGAGCCTCACAAGGTTACGTCGGGATGCGCTTTCACATCAGAGTGTTGTCACACAGTCATAGACAACCAGCAACAGGAACCAAGGAATGCGCAGGGCGCTCTTCACAGCCTTCAAGGGACAACAGTGAGTCTTCCTCCACCAAATCCCTGATTTCACCCGTGCCAAGTCTTTGTAGCATATGCAGCCCTCGGAAATCCACAGGCGCAGCTAGTTGAACGTGCAGGCCAACATGCGCTAAGGGTTGCACGCTCAGACCAGCACGTGCTGAAGGCAGGGAGTTCAAATAAAAATATGCGCTAAGCAGGCCAGCATGCTGTGCACCTCAAATTCTCTCCAAATCCAGCACCATATCAATCACCAGGTGCTCTCCACAAGGCAGCTGCTCCAAGCTCACAGCGTCCCTCACCAGGGGTTGTGTTTTGAATTGTGTGTCCTCACTCTGAAAACACTGTAACGTCGAGTTAACTAGTAAAAGCACTGTCAAAACACATATTTTCTTCCACAGCACTGTGTACTCTTAACAGGATCCCATCCTCGTCGCCAGTTTTGGAAGACAGGACTCAGAAGATAATATTAATTAGAGCTTTATTCAGCAGGTTACAACGACCCCTGGTGCCTCCCTAATCCCTGGCAACTGTCTGCTTCACAGCTTCTCAGAGTCCACACTCACTGGATTCTAGAAGTGGAAGCATCCATGTTGCCTGGAAACAGTATCACAGTACCAGGGTGAAAATATAGAATACAGAACATAACACTAAGGGCAAGTGCAGCAGAGGAAACATATCCCAATCAGTCAAAACAGAATATATTAAACAGAATTGGCATCCCACACAACACCGACAGTGACAAGCAAAGAGATCAGAGAGTCATCAGTCAACAGAGAAATATATATATATATATATATATATATATATTATCTACTGGCGGTCGCCAGTAGATAGTTATAGTTACAACCTATTATCCATAGGAAATCCGCGACATTCTATTTGAAATAACTCTCTTGCCGGTTGACGTATCTTCGCAAAATTTTCAAACTTTGTGGGGCGCTCCGGTCCGCTCCTACCCTGAAAGTCTTGGGGGATTCGTCAAGCGGGGGCCGAGAAAAAGGGGGTCCCAAACGCGTTTTCCCCATGCAATTTTCCATAGGAAACTTTAGACACGGCTACAGCCCGAACTGCTGAACGGAATTACACCAAATTTGGCAAAGAGGTAGTTCTTGGTTCAGAAAGAACCCTTTTGTTAAATGGTGTAAATCCGTTCAGTAGTTGCTGAGAAAATCAAAAGTAAAAGTACATATATATCTATGGCAGCGTCGGATTCGCGCACCCTCCCGATCACGAGCTGCATGCTAATTGGCTGTCAACACTCCAAATCAGGAAGTGTTGGCAGCCATTTTATCCTCGGTAGAACCGAGGGACAGAAACTAAGTCGCAAAGCGCACAAAGGGGGCAGGGTAGAAACACCCTGACCCCTAGGTCTGCTCAGGGGGTCCCACAAGGACCCCTGGGCAAAACATTTTTTTTTTTTTTTAAATCGGCAGGATGAGCTCAGGGTGCGCGAATCCTGCCGGAAAAAATCGAAGCGCGGTCTCCGCGTTTCGATTGCATTTGCCCCCGGGTGGCCCAAGTCCCGGGGGCATGGTGAGGGTGTTCAATTTATGTATGGGGGCCTCAAAGGGCCCCCAAGCCCCGGGGACCGCCACCCCCGGGGCTTTCTTTTACAAATGGTGCGGGAGGGCTCTGAGCCCTCCCGCAGCCCCGAGGACCACCACCTCCCGGGGCTTCTTTTTTTAAAATTAAAAAACATGTGTGGGGGCTCCAGCCCCCACACGCCTCGAGACCGCCACCTCCCGGGGCACTAAACATTTAAATATGGGGGTCCGTTACGGACCCCCAAGCCCCGAGGACCACCACCTCCCGTAGCTGTGCACTGAATGGGAGGGGCCGCGCGGCCCCCCTCCTGGAGCCCTTGATGGCCCTGGGGACCGCCACCCCCAGGGCCGGCTCCTGCAGTGTCCCGGGTGCCTACCCCGGGACACTGCTGTTTGCTATGACAGGACGGGAGCCTCGCGGCTCCGTCCTGTCATAGCAAACTTGATTTGCATTTTGAAAGAGAGCAGGAAACCTGCTCTCTCTTTCAAAATGCAAACCACTGCTTTCCACATGGGGAGCAGCATGTTAGCTGCTCCCCATGTGGAAAAGCAATGCCGGCTTCCGCAGGAGGCGGGGAGCCGGCTGGGACTGTGGGGGATTGGGGACCCCCACAGTCTCAACGTGAGGCCAGGCCCCGGGGATGGGGTCCCCGGGGCCATAAGTGGCCCGGGAGGGGGGCCACGCAGCCCCCCTCCCCAAAGTTAAAAAAAAAAAAAAAAAAAATAAGGTCAAGGCCGGCCCCGGAGGATGGGGTCCCCGGGGCCTTAAATGGCCTGAGGAGGGGGCCACGCAGCCCCCTCCAAATAAAAATATAAAAACGAGGCCATGCCCCGGGGATGGGGTCCCGGGGCCAATACAGGCCCAGGGAAGGGGGCCACGCGGCCCCCTTCCCGTTTTTTATTTTTATTTTAATTAAAAAAAAAGGGGTAAGGCCCTGGGGGATGGGGTCCCCAGGGCCTAAAAATAGGAAAAAGGAAGGGGGGCCACACAGCCCCCCTTCAGGAAAAAAAAAAAAAAACGATTGGGCCCCGCAGGCCCCGCCCCTTCCTTCACCACTCTGCAAACGCGCCCCTGGCGCGTTTGCAGATGGGAAGTAATTCCCCTTCAATACTGGGGTCCCTGAGGGCCAACTAGCCCACCAGGAACCTCCAGTATGCGTCAGAGGGCTGCCTTGCAGAGAGGTGTACAGAGGCCACGCCCTTTTTACACCTCTCTGCAATGCAGCTCTGTGAGCGCTTAATGGAGGTAGCTGGTGGGCTAGTTGCACCCCAGGGACCCTCAGGATTCAAGGGAGATAATCCCCCGAATTAAAACGCGCCACGGGGCGCGTTTGCACAGTGGTGAAGGGAGGGGCGGGGCTTCAGGTGACATGTGTGCAAACAGGCCCCGTGGCGCATTTTAAGATGGGGAATTAAATCCCCTTCAATCCTGAGGGTCCCTGGGGTCCAACTAGCCCAACAGGTACATCCAGAAAGCGCCACAGAGCTGCGTTGCAGAGAGGTGTAAAAGGGGTGTGGCCTCTCTACACATCTCTGCAACGCAGCCCCTGGCGCATACTGGAGGTTCCTGGTGGGCTAGTTGGCCCGTAGGGACCCTCATGATTCAAGGGGACTTAATCCCCCAGCTTAAAACGCGCCACGGGCGCGTTTGCACAGATGTCACCTCAGGCCCCGCCCCTCCCTTCACCATTGTGCAAATATTCCTCTAAAATCTGCCGGAACTACGAATTCCGATTTACTCACCTGTTATCAGGAGAGACCTCAGTGCTGTATCTTTCAGCCCAGTACTGGTCCTGAAAAGTAATTTTAACCGTACTTAACAGTAACTTGAATTTCCTTCCATAGGCTAACATTGACTGGTTTCACTTGGAAATTCTTCTAAGTGTGGAGTTTTGGAACTTTAAAATATTCCTCTAAAATCAGCCAAAATACGAATTTCGATTTACTCACCTGTTATCAGGAGAGACCTCAGTGCTGCATCTTTCAGCCCAGTACTGGTCCTGAAAAGTAATTTTAACCGTACTTACCAGTAACTTGAATTTCCTTCCATAGGCTAACATTGACTGGTTTCACTTGGAAATTCTTCTAAGTGTGGAGTTTTGGAACTTTATAATATTCCTCTAAAATCAGCCGAAATACGAATTCCGATTTACTCACCTGTTATCAGGAGAGACCTCAGTGCTGCATCTTTCAGCCCAGTACTGATCCTCAAAAGTAATTTTAACCGTACTTACCAGTAACTTGAATATCCTTCCATAGGATATCATTGCCTGCTTTTGCTGAAAAAGTTTCTGTGTCGATTTTGAAACATACAAATATTCCTCTAAAATCAGCCGAAATACGAATTCCGATTTACTCACCTGTTATAAGGAGAGACCTCAGTGCTGTATCTTTCAGCCCAGTACTGGTCCTGAAAAGTAATTTTAACCGTACTTACCAGTAACTTGAATTTTCTTCCATAGGCTAACATTGACTGGTTTCACTTGGAAATTCTTCTAAGTGTGGAGTTTTGGAACTTTAAAATATTCCTCTAAAATCAGCCAAAATACGAATTTCGATTTACTCACCTGTTATCAGGAGAGACCTCAGTGCTGCATCTTTCAGCCCAGTACTGGTCTTGAAAAGTAATTTTAACCGTACTTACCAGTAACTTGAATTTCCTTCCATAGGCTAACATTGACTGGTTTCACTTGGAAATTCTTCTAAGTGTGGAGTTTTGGAACTTTAAAATATTCCTCTAAAATCAGCCAAAATACGAATTTCGATTTACTCACCTGTTATCAGGAGAGACCTCAGTGCTGCATCTTTCAGCCCAGTACTGGTCCTGAAAAGTAATTTTAACCGTACTTACCAGTAACTTGAATTTCCTTCCATAGGCTAACATTGACTGGTTTCACTTGGAAATTCTTCTAAGTGTGGAGTTTTGGAACTTTATAATATTCCTCTAAAATCAGCCGAAATACGAATTCCGATTTACTCACCTGTTATCAGGAGAGACCTCAGTGCTGCATCTTTCAGCCCAGTACTGATCCTCAAAAGTAATTTTAACCGTACTTACCAGTAACTTGAATATCCTTCCATAGGATATCATTGCCTGCTTTTTGCTGAAAAAGTTTCTAAGTGTCGATTTTTGAAACATACAAATATTCCTCTAAAATCAGCCGAAATACGAATTCCGATTTACTCACCTGTTATAAGGAGAGACCTCAGTGCTGTATCTTTCAGCCCAGTACTGGTCCTGAAAAGTAATTTTAACCGTACTTACCAGTAACTTATATTTTCTTCCATAGGAATCCATTGTCTGGTTTTCAGCAGAAAAGTTTCAAAGTGTCGATTTTCACAAACTACAAATATTCCTTAAAAATCGCCTGTATGACTTAAACGCATTCTTTCAACTGTTTACAGGAGATGCACCAGTGCTGGATCCAGGATCCAACACTGAGTAAGAAAAAGTAATGATAACAGTTTTACCTGCTAAGTGAATTTCCTTCCATAGGATAACATTGGTGATTCTATGAGAAAAAGTTTCTAAGTGTCAACTTTTAAAATACAATAATATTCCTTAAAAATCACGACTGTAACCAAAAACGCTTTTACTCAACTGTTTACAGGAGATGTAACAGGACTGAATCTAGGATCCAGTCCTGTGGTTAGAAAAAGTAATCCATAAAGTAACAAATTGCATTTAACTAGAAATTCACATTGAGCTGAATGTTGCATTGTGTTTGAAAATGTGTTGCCCATTGCAACAACTGTAACTACTGTACTTAAAAGTCTATTGCCTATGTGCAAAGTATTTAAACTAAAGTAATTCATTCTGAGAAAGTATTTTTTGTAATGTAATGTATAATGTAATTACAATGTAATTTAAAAAATAAAATATGTAAAAAATAATTGTTTCTAAAAATGTAGTAAATCAGTATGAAAAAAATTAATATAACAATTAATACATTTAAAAATTGTCATTTACAAAACCTTTGAAATTCACTGAAAAAACCGTAGGTTTCAGACATGTTATAGTTAGGAATTAGCATTTAAAAAACCTTTGAAATTCACTGAAAAAACCATAGGTTTCAGATATGTTATAGTTAGAAATTAGCATTTAAAAAACCTTTGAAATTCACTGAAAAAACAATAGGTTTTAGGGACAGTTATAGTTAGTTGGACATTTCACTCGTACAAAACCATAGAAATTCCCCGTTATAGTTAGTTCAGGTAACTATAACTCGCGCCCCACAATGCACTGTTGATGACGTCACATATTACATCACTCATGACATGGTCAGTGACTGTAAGTATAAGTGACTGTACAGGTGAGTGAGTGGATGTGTGTGTGTAGACCTAAGAATCAGTGAGTGGGTATGTAGTTTTTGGTGTTGGAGTGTCTATGGTTTTGAGAATGGCAGTCTGTAATTTAGAGTGGGTGTATCAAAACTTATATTAGGGTGTGAGAAGATGCATTAAATTCTCACATGGATGATGTCATCAGTGATGTCATCAGTGATGTCATTTGAGATGTCATCAGTGATGTCATCAGTGATGTCACTGACCATGTCATGAGTGATGTAATATGTGACGTCATCAGCAGTGCATTGCTGGGCGCGAGTTATAGTTACCTGAACTAACTATAACGGGGGAATTTCTATGGTTTTGTACGAGTGAAATGTCCAACTAACTATAACTGTCCCTAAAACCTATGGTTTTTTCAGTGATATATATATATATATATATATATATATATATATATAAGCCCATCAAGTGTGACACATAGGCTATCTTTTGAAGACTGAGAAGAGAGACAGTAAACAAAAGTTCCATTTCATAAACAAAACACAGAATAAATGACTTTTAAACAGCCCAAACTATGACAGGACTGACTATTACATTCATCATGTTAAGGAAAGGAACCTGTTCACCACTGAAACAAATGTGAAACAGGTACTGTTGAGGACAGGCAAAGAGATTCAATAATCAAGAGATTGCAAGAATAGACCTAACCGTCGTTACAACTGGTGACAAACAGTACAGCAGCCTCAGCTGACAGATATTTCATGATTGGACACCAGTGAAACATACGTAAAGCAAAGGATCCAGTACTTAGGAGCCAACAAGTCACTACAGTTACTTAGTAACATATCACTGCAAACTGATGAAGCAACTGCATACTGCTGCACTACACCATCATGCCAGAAAAGAAAGGATCACTAAAGGAAACGGCCTACATCAAAGTGCCACCCCAGTCACACAGGCTGGTACCCAGATCTTGTGCTCCAAGTAGAAGAAGTGGCAGGTGTTGCTGGATGACTTTCTTGAAGAAGCAGGTGAATCAATGGACAGACAAAAGCAACAGCTTCTGATTGTTTTGGAAGGGAATGATGACAGATACTTGATTAGGACATTCTCAGCAAAGAAAACAAACATATGAAAAGCTCAAAGATGCACTCTGTGCGCATATCAGCCCGAAAAGAAATGTGGACCAAGAATAGCACATTTTCAACTCAGCACACCAAGAGCCAGGTGAACCATTAACAGCTTTTATTGCGAGACTAGGAAAATTTGGTACAAAACTGTGCTTTTTATACCTTCACAAACAAAGACACAATCCCACTGAAAGTCATCAAAGGTTGTTTGTCACAAACAGCTCAAGAAACCGCTCTCTCTAAGGGAAATTCTTCAGCGGGCTAAAGCAGATGAACTGACCAAAGAAAAAGTATCACACTGAAATACAAGAAAGAAGAGATGTCTCAATTACCATCAAGGAAATTGCAAGTGACTGAGAGGGAAGCACAGAGGAGCAAGAGTATTTTAAGGTCTCAGAAGGGCAAAAATTGGTCCAAAATGAAGCAACACAGGAGAAGATATGGATCACAATTCTATGGGTCAACAACATGGCATAAGAAGAGAGTGGATCAGAGACATGGACAACTATGGACTGGGCCAAACGTTCCCAAACACCATCACAATGCTGACCATCATTTAAGAAGTCAAGCCTCTCAGACACCCTCAGTTGAAGAGTCAAACAGTAGTACAGCTCACAAATGTGACACAGATAAGAGCATACCCTGAAGGAGAGAAGAGACAAGCCAAAGGTGACCTAGCAACACACCCACACTGTGGAAATCAGCACACCAACGAACCCTTGAAAGATGCAACAAAAAGGGGAGAATTGAGAGGCATTGGTCTCTATCACATGACAAGACCAGGGGCAGGACAAACCCAATCCAAGATGAAACACAGGACAGATGCCAATGGCCCCAACTACAGTTGCCCGATAGCGATGATGAGGAATGTGAGCCTACCAGACTTAAGCAAAACTCTCCAAAGATAAGCAACACCAAAGTTGGAAGAGCACAAGAGAATAACAAATATCTGTTTACTGGAGAGATACACAAAGATGACTCTGACTCAAGGAGCAGCTCACGGCATTCCAGTAGATCAATGAAATCACTTATCACACCACTGTGAAAAGAGTTTTCCCGTGGTAAACCAACTGAGGACATCTCAGAATTCAAGAGCATGTCATCATAATCTCTTGGGTCACTAAACTAGTCACACCAAGGGCAAGAGAATAGCATTACAAACAAGCAAAGGAAAATACAGTAAACTCAGTGAGCCCCTTTTGTTTTAAGAGCTATGCACCACGTTGTGATGAGACTGTATTACCACCACTTGTGCACCAAAACATGCCACATCAATTGTTCTCACACAAAAACATGAACATAAAACTTATGCCATCCCCAGCAACCGGAGCAGCTTGATTGACTTAAAGAACTCACAGTTTACAAGAGCACACATATGGAAAGTCATGCAGGAATATTTCCCTTAAGTGGGGGGGTAATGTTGTATCATCCTTTCTTAAGAAAAGCGGAGATGTCATATCAGAGATGTGTCTTTTTTCTCTAAAAAGGGGGGAAATGTGGTGTTCTGGGGAAATTAGGACCCTGCAGGAAGAGTTCTCCCCAAGTCCACAGCCAGGACACTGGTCACCACTTTCTGCCCAGAGGACTGGAGAAGAGGTGAGGGGAGAAGCAGGGTCTTCCAGGTTAGAAGAGAGCAGGGACAGCATGGGTGGAGTCATGCTTCCCCAGTAGTAAAGGAACAACAACAACAGAGAGGGTTTAAATAATAAATGATAGACTAGTTATACATCAGTGTTATTGTGTTCATTTACCTGTGGATCCTGAAATCTGGACACAACAGGGCGGAATTTTCTAATAGCTTTATAGCCCACAATAGCTGGGCTATACCAGCCATTAAAAGCCTGCTCCCTTGTTAAACTCTGTAGTGGGCCTCTAATTGCCAGTATTGCACACTATGGTGGGCTATAACACTATAGTAACAGGATGCTTATCATTAAATTAGTTGATCACAGAAAGGGACAGATTTTTCATGCACTTTCTAGCTTGCTTTCCCAACATTTCATATTGAACTCAGGGAAACAAAAGGCACACACTTTCATGTTATCTAGTTCTACCTAACTGGAGCTGTTAATACATTCAAAATATGCTTGTAAAATGGCCACCCAGTTCCTCATAATGAGTAAACATAGACCAAACTCAAGTGAAATGGCAATCTGTCACCTTGCATCCAAAATGGACAGGAGAGTGTATTTCATGCTAAAAAAGTTACATGAAATCCCATGTCAGGCAACACGAGTGAGTGCCTAGTTTGAAGATTGTTGGCACTCAAAAATCCAGCCTGTTCCTGCCTGATTGTTTCCATACTCATACCACTCCAGTTTACTTTATTTACAGTTTCGTGCTTGGTTTCCTCCCCATGTGCTTTTATTTGTTTTTTTATTCGCCTGTGTTTTAACATCTTAGCACCTGACTGTTATTGGCACAGGCACTTAAATTATCATATAGGCCGATCAAATGTGTGCTGTAGAGCATATACTTGAAAGTACAACTTTGTATATAAATTCACTTCTATTTTGTTTCTTCACTTTGGGACACCCAGCACAAATGTTGTCTTGTTTGTGACTATTTATATACTGTATTTCTGAGCCTTTTCATTAATATTTACATGTTTAACTTTAAAGGGGTTCTGCCAGATATTAAGTCACTATTGGGGCTGCAGTGTGGTTGTTGTGTTCACATTACTTGCTTGCCATTCATCTGTTTTGGCACATTTGTAGATGTAAATTAATTCCAGGTTAGCCATTGTTTTGAGGAGAAGGTGGTGGCCCTTGCTGTTTATGTGCAGTGCCACCTACCCTGCACATTAGTCACAGGCAGCAGGCCCAGCAAAGGTTACAGCTGTGACAAGGGTACAATATGCTGGGGCTGACTGAAGAGCAGCATAAACTGCTGCACTGGAATCAGCAGTACACAGCAATGGGCTGTGCACCTTTGATTAGATGCGTTGGAGAGAATCAGGACCTGCTTGATTTGCAGAGAAATAGCAGAGACAGGTTAAGTGAAGTCTTGCCTTTTTAAAATACATTTTTAATACTTTGCAGTTGGCATTACATCGCAATTAAGTGTGAGATTTTATATCTATATGCATGTATATACATCTATATCTATATTCACTGACAAAAAACAAAGGTTAAAGTAGCATTATAGTTAGATGAATTTGTCAGTGACAACATTAACGTTGTGAACAACAACAAAAAACACAGAAATTCACCAGTTATAGTCAGCAGCACCCTGTCATGCACTGCTTATGACCTCACATATGACATCACTCATGACATGCTCCATGACATCATTTATGACATCACTCATGACATCTCAAATGCCAGGCCATGCATCCAACTCCCCACAGGTAGCCACACAGAGGCAACCAACCCCACAACACGCACAGCCTCTGGTCATACGTGGGCTGTAGTTAGCCACAGGGCCTGTCTTGCAGGCAGCCAACCCCACTCTGCGCACAGCCTTTGACACCAGACCAAAATAGACTCCTTTTTTTATTGTATGTAGTCCCCCTCCTGAGCCTTATTAGGTCCGGTATCCCATCCCCTGGGGCCATACCAATATAAAAGGGGATGGGGCCATGTGACCCCACTCCCAGAGACTCATTAGGCCCTGGGGACCCCATCCCCCAGTACCATATTTTTATTAAAACAAGAGGGGGTTGTGCGGACCCTCGTCTTGAGTCTCATTAGGCTCTGGGGACCCCATTCCGAAGGCCTTAATTATTTTAAAGGGGAGAGGGGGCCATGTTGCCCCCCTTCCCCTTTAAACTCATTGTATTATGCAGTTTCTTTTATTGCAGTGACAAGATGCCCTATGGGTAAACGTCTGTGCTCTGTAAGTTTCTTTCCATTTCATTCTGTTCAATATCTACCACTTCCCATCCCATCCCAGCATGTGGCACATTTCTCTCACACCTTCTTCCTAAGTTTCCTCTTATGCCATCCCTTTTGTCATCCCTTAAGCAATTCTTGACAACAGTCCATCTTCTACCAAGGACCTTGCAAGGCCACCAGCAAGCATTGGCTAATAAAGATAGCTGTGTGCGCAGGGAGCAACAACATACGCCTGCCCCACTCACAGCAGCCAATCCCCCCATCCCTAGAGCCATGGGGAGGACCTCCTCCAAATAACAATAGAGTAACTTGACACCCTGAAAACTGGCCAAGAGGATATAAATAAAATAGACAATTAGGATGGATGTTTTTATTAGGGTCTATCTTTTGCAGGTTGTATGAGTGGGATGAGTTGGCAAAAGGTAGGAATAGGAGTATGTTTTGTTTAGGCATTTAAGGAGGTGTGGGTCTTTTGCGTGTGGAGTTGGTGGGGCGAGTTGCTGAGTTTTTTCTATCAATAAATATTGTTTTCATATGCATAACAGTCTATTATTTATTAGTATATTTGTGAGCTTCTACCTTCCTGCAATCATAATTGGAAATCTGACAATTCCCACACCCCCTTCAGGACTTGCTGTAAGTTGATCCAATCTGCATTATTGATGTCTGTGATCCTTCCCTGTGAAATTACCATTAAGTAGTAGTTGGCATACAATAGATGCCACAAAACCATAACTGAACCCAAACCTCTCACCACTACACTACACTGGGAGTAGCTGTTGATGCAGGGGCTTGCCCATTGGACTAATACTGAGAGCCATAATAGGCAAAACAGGCAACAAAGTATACACTATCTAGCCTTAGCCCACCATTGATTATTACATTCAGCACCAGGATATCTCATGGCAGGGTAGGGGTATAGTGTGGGAAGTTTGCAATTTCTTTTACCCTCCTCCTATACCAGTTTAGAGTTGCTTACATCACATCCGCCTGCCAAGTGTGAGTTCTGATGGTGCAAATAATTTACAGCACAATAAATAGCACAGCTGAGGGGAAGAGTTAGGGTATCAATCAAGGGATGGGAAAGGGATATTAGGGAAATGTTGAGAGAAAGAGAGATGCCGACACAGCTTTCAGCCACTTCCATGGACTCGGCCCAAATAGTTTGGAAGGAAGCTGACAGTTGAGATAACCTTTTCATCTGTGACTGCAATTGGGGTTGCTGGTGCTGGTTTTGGAGTTTTGAAAAGATGAAAGCAGGTTGTGGTGTTACAGGGACAGATTGAATAGAAGTGAACTCCCCTTCCTCATAGCCACTCTAAACATGAAGAATCATTGGTTCAAATTCCTGCTGCCAAGCAGGATTTCTGGACTCATTTTTCCTTTTTCACATGGTGAGATTTGGGGTTCCACCTCATGTCACCTTCATCAGAAGAAGGTGTTAAAGAAAATGGGGGTTCGGTTGCTGATTTCCGCGAAGGAGATGGTGAAGACAATGTGTACAATGAAAGAGCAGTCACAGGATTCTGCAGTGCTGCAAGCTCAATTTCCTGCTCTGCTTGTACCTCAGAAAGATCAGGTATAGCAGACACTTGTTACTGCTGAGTTTCTGGGAAGATTTATTCTGCTGGGACAATTCCATTTCAGATTCAGTAACTGCAGCACTGAATTTGCTTTAGGTGGTGTTGCGGGGATTCTGCACATACACAGAACTATGCGCAGGAAAACAGGACCTCGGTGTATAGGGGTTGTACCTTCCTACCACCTTAGTACCCAAAACCCCAAAACTGACTAGCTATAGTGTCTCATTCGTTCTCCTACATAATCACGAAGCTACAAATGATTAGACAACCCAGAACACAACACTCCCGACTCTCCCAGGAATTGCGGTAGCAAGACATACCTTTTCGATCACTCACTCGTACTTGTCCACAGTAAGGATTGTCAGAGTCACTGTATAGTTCAAAATGTTTATTTTAACTATCATGCTCTATAATGCAGTATACGAGCCACTACCAGCAGCAAAATGCATAAACCTAAAACAGTTAGCATTGTTACAATACCATAGAATATAAAGGGGGATGTCATCATATACAGACAGTGGAAAAAGGACTAAACGGCCTAACCACCCTCCCCTTGGTAAATTGAAGTTTATTATATAAAGGAAGATCCCTGGGCTTTGTCAGCAGATCCCATACCTTAGAGCCTAGATGGAAGGTTTACATCATAGGAACAGCATAGCTCTTCTCCAAGGAAAAGTCTCTCTCCAAGTGTGTGTGAACATCATGCATCCCCGTAATATCCAGCAGTGCAGCTGTGTTTAGCATGTTTTGTCTAGGTGCTAGGGACTGACCAGAACAGAATAACAAGGGGCATCTTTATCGACCTTGCACATCGTGTTCAGACTAAACTCCAGGATTAAGCAGAGAATGCCGAAAGCAGACAGTTCTCATGTGAAAGGCACAAACAGAGTCTAGCAAAATAAAGTCATGTAGTAACGTGCGCAAAAGCAGCATCATGGCAGCAGAGTTCATGCTAACTTAGCAATGTCGACAATGACCCTAATGGCCATATAACACCCTCCCCTTGGTAAGGTCATAGTATATAGACAAAAGACCAAAACAGACTTCAAAGTCAAGAAGAGTTCAAAAGCGCTTGAAAAAAAACAGATTGGGCAAAAAATAATTTTCGTAAAAAAATGTTTTTATGACATTTAAAATTGTGTCGTTTCAGGGAGAACGATATTAAGAAGGAGGTGGAAAATCCATGAAAGTACGTGAACTTAAGAATGCAATTCGTTCCAAAAGGTCATCCCTATCGTTAATAGAAAAAAGGGATGCCATCCAATTAAGTATGTCGAAGGATCAGACATGCTCCTCGTATTGTGAAGCTTCCAAGAGCATATCTGGACAACTTGCGTGATATTCGATGAAACTTCGTTGTAGTAGGTTCTGCGCAGCCGCGCAGGTATCCCATTCAGCTAAGATTCCAAGTGCAGCAGCACGCGCCATGTGTCCATTCCCAGAACAGGCCTGCTCGTGGGCCTCTAAGGGACCCATTAACTGGTTAAAATCCAGGTCTGTACATGATGTATTGGAGAGGCATAAATCCAAAGCCCAATAGAAGGGGCACTGCTGACAGTAGAACACAGGTTGCACACAAGTGAAGTAGGCAAAGTGAAAAGTTAATCCAAAACTTACGCTAAGCATTGCTAATGGCAAGCATCCAAAAGGTTGTTGCATTCGATCACGGTACAGTTGCAATTGGCCTGGTCTGTACATTACCACAAGATGAGCAGCCATTGCGTAGTAGAAGCAGAAGGATCAGGATTCCACCCGCAAGCGCCAGTAACAATGGGAACCCTCCGAAGATGCTAGAAAAGATAGAATGAATAAAAGCCGGTATTACTCCAAATATCGTCTGAAATGAAGTCACAAGGCCGGATCCCACAGGTTTAAAAAAATTAGCAAGGCCTGTGGTATCAGACGCATTAAATATTTGATGTATAAGCTCCCCAAAATGAAGTGGGAGGTTAGTGTTCAGAAGCGACTGAATCTTGCTAGAAGTTCTAGCCAACTGCAACACGAAGGTTTTTCGAGCTAAAGTGAGCGCCACTTCTTGTTGAAACAATAGCGCTTTGAGCCTGCTTAATTTGTTGAAATCTGTGTTCAAAGTAGGAATGGAAGGCCAAAGGGAACTATCTACTTTCCCATGCGGGGCGGAAAAAGCACATTAATACAACAAGTAACACGTTGTGAAACTGTTACTAAATACGGGATCCCTGCCTGTAAACCACAGCAGTCGTGGCTGTTCAAAATAAGATAACTGCCATTAGCAAGCAAAGTAAAAGCTGGAATTATTGATGGGATGGGAGTTCCTTCAAAAAAACAAGCGAGATTAGGCGCAGATACATTATAAGCGCCGTGCAACTTAACGTGTTTACAAACTAGGGAATGTCCTACAGTGGAATTGCAATCCTCCCCTGTTAGGAAAACTTCCTTATCCTCCCGTAGACATCTGTAAGTAAATGGAAGGGACCATAATTCATGGAGAAATGCACTACCCAGTGGTTCAAAGCGGCCTATCGGAAAATGTTTCATACATGATTTAAATTGAAACAGCGAGAATGGGAGAGATATAACCCCATGAATTAACCAAACAGCCGAATCTGTCTCCGCTGCAGAAAATGGCAAGGGTTCCAACTGTTCGATGTGTAATAGCGTGTATGTAGCATCTTTCATGGACATAAATCTCTGTTTATCAGCCAGATTAAAAGGTAAAAACAAAGCAGAAGCATTTAAATAATCCCAGGGGACTTTTCCCATTTTGAGAGTTTGTAGTGTCCATGCAAACTGCATAACTAATCGTAATTGATTTTGTCCATGATATAACACAGATACATCATTCTGCACAATATCAATAACAGATGAAACAATATTATCTAAGGTGTAAATGCGTGAGGACAGTGTACTGATGCTATTGTCGACCACCGCAAGACCTTTTTCCAAATTTGCCTGATCAATCTGACGCAGACGAAAAGCTCCATCTGTGAAAGTTTCCAAATTTCATTGTAAGCTGCATAGATAAATCTTTTATTTCTAGGGGCTCTAGGACCTAAGATAAAATCAGCCAAATTGATGTTGTTTGACAAGAGCGATAAGTGTTGTTTTACTGACGACAAAGTGGAATGTTCCAACCATTGTTGGCATAATTTACCCACAGAGTATGTGGTGACTGTATGCGAATGTGGAAAACGAGGATCCGGTCTAGTCTGTGCGAAACCAGATGTTACATTATAAAAACGCAGTTGACATGCATTTGAACTTGTTTCCCACACCAACCAACTGGATTGGTCAAGCTCAGAAACATTAAAAGTGTCATTTTGAAACAAAGCTTGTATTACATTGATCGTATAATTTGTGTGTGCGTGCCATTTGTCATATTCCGCTAAGGAGGGGATGGATGGGATATTCAAATTTTTAGCAGTCGCCAAGGCAAAACAAGTGGTTTGGTGTACTGTGTCATTTAAAAACAACATTTGAGTCAGAATCAGGCAGGCACGATACAGAGCTTCAGTACCCTGAACCTGCCAAGCTTTAGTGCCCCAAATTGACTTTAATTCAATGGTATCTTTCCAGTGATCATAACCCTGTTTGGCCAATTCAGTTCTAAAGGAATTGGAATAGATCAATTTAGTATGGGTAAGAATAAATTTGTGCTGCGATGAGAAATGCAATTTAAAAAAACAGGATTCTGGATTGGACGTGTTATAATCGGTAAAATAAGTGAACTTATCCCGAAGTGTTTTAGAACTCCCTTGGATGGGAGTTGGACAATGTTCCCATTGAGTGTAATTAAAGACAGGTCTTAACGTACTCGTTTTGTGTAAGTAATGATGCCCATAATGTTGATAACAGAATAAATCAGCATAATTGGTATAATTTAAATATAAATCTTCAGCATCAAAAGCAGCATAATATTTTAAATCAGAAAACAAGGAATGTACAGTTTGCACATCCCAATCATCGGAATGTATGTCCTACATTACCACATCTCCCAAGGAGACGCGAAACACGTATGGTATCTTAAGGACTTCCGTTCGGGCCGTGGATTTCAAAAGCTACTTTATCCCAAACGATGCCATCTGCAACCGGGAAAGCTGAAATGTTCACAAAAGTTTGATCACGTTTCATGATATGGGACGATGTATGAGGGGCCAGAATTCCGTCGACCAAGTTCACAGCAGAGCGTTCAGGCAAGTAATGACCATTGATCAGCAAGAAAAACACAGTCACAAATCCAATCGACATGAAGAGGAAAACTAGGATAAGTACCAACCAGATGTAGGTCCAAGGTGGGACCAGGTAAGTCTTTTTGAACCAAGAGATGAAAATACAAAATTTTGTCAGTGGAAGTGTCAAAGTGGAAGACGAGGAGGATGAGTCAGAAGAGAAGCTGGCATGATCTCCAAAGTAACCGCTTGTAGTCCTGTTAATTAGAGGTGGTAGGGCCGGATCAGCGTGATGTTGTCGAGGGCTGTTCGGCACCTCACTATTAGACTCATCTGTAGGGCAAGTATACTTGGCGTCTGTATTGGAAGAGGATGAAGGCAGAACAGGTGAAAGATCAATAGTAGTTTCCATCACTCCCTCAACCACACAGGCATTAGTGGAAGAGGATGAAGTCAGCAGATTCAACGAAATTGTGTTACACGAAACTGCAGGCGTGACACTATTCAGAAACTGCCAGACGGTGTAACTTGACATTGTCCACTGAGATGTATCTGTTTAACTTGCTGCCAGATAAAGGTGGTAAAATGACTGTATGAGTACTCTTCAGTCCAAGTACCGGAACCGGTGCATTATAAGAGGGACCAAATTCTTTTTTGATCTCCAGCTTTTCTCGTACCAGATCTCCAATCTTAGGAAGCCAGTCGGCTACCGGAATCAGCAGTGCTGCATCATTGGAAGAGGGTAAATGTTCAGTTGCGTTGCTGTCACGGGTCTTTTGTAGGTCGTGTAACATAGTAGAATGATTATCTACGTCAAAGGTTCCGGCAGCAGCCACAACGTCTAGACGATCAAGGTCTGGCACAAACATTTTAATGCCAAAGAGCATTTCGTATGGGGTTCGCCCACCCAGAGATCTTCTAGGGAGAATATTTAGTGCACGTTGAACCCCATACAAGTGGGCCAGCCAGTTCCTGCAAGTACCTAAGACTCTAGCTGTCAAAGATTGCTTTAAGTCACGGTTCATTTGCTCCACTATGGAATTGCCCTCAGGCCTACATGGAGACGAAAACTGCACTAGCACCCCCATGGACATCATCGCATCCTTGTACGCCTTAGAGGCGAAAGCCAGACCTTGGTCAGAATGGAAGGTGCCATAGGCAAACATCCCGTCAAAGACAAGCAAATCTCTAACAACATTTCGAGCGTCAGCACTGCGTTGTGGCCAAACCCAAAGGAATCTAGTGCACGAATCAACTGCAACCAAGATATATTTATATGCAGTATCTGAAGAGAACGGACTGCAGTGATCAAGATACACACAGCCAAATGGCTGATTGGATATACATAGCTGTGTTTGTGGTGGGCGTGAGACCGTAGACGGTTTGATTTGCTGACAAATGTCACACGAAAGTACATAATTACGGGTCTGTTTATATAAACCACACCACCAGTAACGTTGCTGTAAAATAGAGACTGTCGCTGACACTCCGGCATGTGCAGAAGCCATGCCTTCGTGTGTGGCAATGATCAAAGCAGGTCTGCGGTCCTTGTTGGAAATCAGCCGATCACCAACTGATGGTATTTTAGCATAAGGAACTTGTTCGGGAGATAAATGATAAGAATACTTCAAAGGGAACCCCTGCGGATACGCAGTTCCATCCTTCGTAGCAGCAATAGCTGCCAAAATTTCATTATCCATCTTAGTCATGGACCTTGTAACTGCTGCTACGGAACACATGGCTACTGCAGACTTGGCCGCTTCATCAGCCAAAGGATTAACAACAGCATGTGCTCCCACACGCTGATGGCCAAGAGTATGGATAACCTGTGTGAGTGGGAGAAGTTTTTTAAGTTCCGCCACTCAAACCCAAAGCATTTTATGCTTTATCTCGCTGCCTTTAGAGTCTCTATAGTCATTTTGTGACCAAAAGAATAAGTTGTCATTAAAAGACTGGACACAGTAGTAAGAATCGCATACAATAAGAGTATTCACATTAGGATCAGCAAACTCAAGAGCAAGAACAAGAGCACGCAGCTCCGCCAATTGTGCTGTACAGTCCCCCAGTGCCTGCTTATGCACTATGGAAGACTTAAATTTTCCATTGACAATTGAACCAGCCACAATTGCGCGAGCCGCTGAATAAGCGTGTTTGGAACCGACGGCTGGTTGAGCTGAGCCATCGGTATAGATGATACATTTGTACTCACCCAAAGGAAGCAACGACAGTGGAGGAGGATGAACATGTTCATACTGTAAAAACTCCTGTGTCTGAAGAGCAGGATAAAAGATAAACTTGACATCAGCCGATGTCAAAGATGTAGCCCATTGTATCTAACGGGGATGTAAAGCCTTAGAGTTTGGTACACTTGCCTTAGTCACTGCTTCTAAAGCAGGGAGAGGCGTGACCATAAGAACGCATTTTCCCTGCGCCAGCGAGCGTTCTTTCAGAATCGCCATTTGGACCGCTGTCAAAACTTTTTCAATATTCGAAAATCGCATTTCAGCCGATGTGAATAAATGTGATTTGTATGCAATAGGGTACTGTGTCTCCCTCATTGAACTTCAAGTAAGTGAAACCCACCGTCCCCGGTACTATACGTATCACCAGGTTCATGGTATTGTCACGCGTCAACAAGTAGTTAGTAGCAAGCAAATCTGATTGCAAAGATTGCAGTATTGAGGTATGTTCCAGAAGCCAGCTGGCCGAAGAAAATGTTGGTCGTATCAACGCATATAGCGGTTTGATACGCTGGGCGTAATCGGGAATGTATGTCCTCCCAAAATTCAAAAATCCCAGCAAAGACTGAAGCTTTTTCAGTGTAGAAGGAGGTCGCAATTGAGCACATTTCTCCAGAAAGTGGGAGGCCAACCCCCTACCTTCATTATTGAGCTTGTAGCCCAAAAAGAGCACTGCCAAGCAAGCAATGTGCGATTTTGCAAAATTGAATTTGTATCCATAGTCGGCAAACGACAAAATAATGCGGTCGACACGGACAAGATTTGGCATCAGTTCCTCGTCCGTTAGATAAATATCATCAACGTATGAGAATGCATCAGGGTCTATGGTGTCTAACAAAGACGCAACACATGCAGCAAAAGCCCCGGGGCTATTCTTAAACCCCATAGGCAAGGGTGTAAATTTTTTCTGATTTCCGATGGCGGTGAATGCTGTCAAATCACTGCTCTCAGGAGCCAAGTTGTGACTATAGAAACCATTGGATATATCCAGTGTCGTTTTTTATTTTTTACGAACTAAACTGTTCACCAAAGCAGAGCTGTGTGTGTTTTGTACCGCAAATGTACCGCAAACCAACAATGACTATTCAAATTTCGATAATCTAAGACAATGCAATATGATCCGTCAGGTTTAGATACCGGAAAAAGAGGATTATTCATCGGTGATACGCAGGATTCGATCCCTCCCTGATACTCCAATTGAGTCAGAATATCACGAACGGGAGCCTTAGCTTCACGTTTGATGGGATATTGCGGCTGTGGCTGTGGCATAGACCGTAACGGGATCTCATGTGCTTGGGAATCTCTATCCCAGCCCACCTGATTACGGTACACTACCGGGGCAAGGGCCAAAGCCCACTCAGCTGCAAAAGCCTTTGTATGTTCCTCAGGGACGTAACGCGAAAAACTCGGAAGTATTACGTCTTCCACTTTAGGAGCGGCTAGCACAAATGGTGGTGGCCAATCTGCCTCTGCTAACAAAATGTCATATGAAGAGGTGAGATTTTCCCAGAAAACCGCTGTGATTGTACGCTGTATATCACCTTCAATTTGGAAGACTATTTCATAGAGTCTATCCGGGGGGGGCAACTCGTGTATCTGCTGTTTCTACTGTAATGAATGTATCAGTTGCTCTCGCCTCCAGACAGGGACGCAGTACCTCCCGCACTATGGTAACCTCCGCCGCGCTGTCGAGCAGAGTCACCGCCCATGTCCAGTCTAGAAGACGTGTTCTCACCATCTGAGGCATACTTCGCTGTTAAAGCTGCAACTTTATTCTTCTAATATGGTGGTCCAAAACGAGGCAGTTCCTCTAGTTTGGCTTTAACGTCAAACTGTCGAAGTAGATCTCGTCCCTGTTGTGTGGTCGGACCTTGGCCTCGATCCTGGCGTTCCCCACCACCGACGTTAGAATCTGATGTGTCCTGCAAAGAACGAGGAGAGCGCTGATCAGGGACTTAAAATCTATCAGGAGTCTTAATTTTCACGCGATCGCGTAAGTCATGAGTACGCTCAGAAGCCTCGGGTGTCGGTGAACCAGCACGCGAACCCTGCTTCTGTTGTTGCTCCCCCTGTTTTTTATTTCTCCAGTTCTTTTTAGGAAAGAACGGGCGCCCATCTTTATCAGTTTGGGTCTTTTGTTGAGTTTGAGTTTGCGTTTGCGGTTGAGTAAAAGGTTTGATTACCAGACTAATGCGCCCTATGGTTTTATAAGCTTTAGCAATAATCTTTGGCAATTCGCGTTGCTTGTCCACGTCTGCTTCAGCCTCCAAGCATTGCGCCACTTGTAAGCTTACAGCATCACCCTCAACATTTGCAAGGATCATATCGCAAACAATCTCGAACACCCCAACCAGTCTCATTTCCACCTCCAGGGCCGCTTCGGCCCCATTTCATCCTGAAAAAGTTTTATCACGGACGGGAGAGTGGTCATGGAGGGGGTGCCGAAACACATCGAATATACCGCTGCAAACACTTTACCCCAAGTGTTACAATCAGCTAATTCGGGAACCAGATTTTTCAGCAGACTTATTGTCAAAATCCTGTTCTTTTCCACAGGTGTGGTATTTGTAAAAACAGCTTTGAGTTGCCCACATTTCTCGGCAAGCCAATAAGGAAGTTCATCCTTATTTTGGGGACGCTTGCCCAACACAGAATTAACTATTGAAGGACTGATGGTTACACCACCAGGTACAGGTTGTTGCGCAGCAACACCAGGTGGTCCCACCTGGAAGTTGCGCAACACGAACTGAATAACAGCTCGATGTATACGTATTAATGAAGTGTGTAATACGCGTAGCTCTGCTTCTGAAGCGCTGAGATAAGTTGGGTGCGGGGTGTACCCAGCTAAAACAGGCCAAGTGGCCCCATCTATAGATAAGGGGCCTAAACAGACCGGTGTAATTGGGTGAGGAAGGGCACCATTAAACCATATTTGGTGTTGCCAAGCCGTTAGCGGAACTTCAAGAGATCTATAAGGTCTATAATCCCGCGGAGTCGCGGTGGCGGTATACTCGTGAAACAAATTATCTGTTCCATCGACCGCCGGAAGGGTGAGCCAAGAATAAAATACCTCAAAGCGGAATGCTGGATCCGCTTCTACAATAAAGATAAGCACAACACCATCATCAGGTACTCCATATTGAGTTAAATAAGCCCTGAGCGGTGCGCGGTTAGGTGGATTGCAACCGTCATAATGAATAATAGAGAATAACAACCTATGCGTGGCAGCGCAACAAAGGGTTAAAAGAAAGAGAAAGACCTTTTAAAGTTCAAGCTTGAAAAACCTATAAAATATCACACTATAGGAGGCTACACCGTCACAACTGTCTCCAGAAACAGAAATGAAGGGATTGTGGACAAGCACAAGCACTACTCAGGAGTCTCGCAAATAAGAACCAGACCAAACGTTGGCGGGGCCATGTTGTGGGGATTCTGCACATACACAGAACTATGGGCAGGAAAACAGGACCTTGGTGTATAGGGGTTGTACCTTCCTACCACCTTAGTACCCAAAATCCCAAAACCGACTAGCTATAATGTCTCATTCGTTCTCCTACATAATCACGAAGCTACAAATGATTAGACAACCCAGAATACAACACTCCCGACTCTCTCAGGAATCGCGGTAGCAAGACATACCCTTTCGCTCACTCACTCGTACTTGTCCACAATAAGGATTGTCAGAGTCACTGTATAGTTCAAAATGTTTATTTTAACTATTGTGCTCTATAATGCAGTATACGAGCCACTACCAGCAGCAAAATGCATAAACCTAAAACAGTTAGCATTTTTACAATACCATAGAATATACAGGGGGATGTCATCATATACAGACAGTGGAAAAATGACTAAAAGGCCTAACCACCTTCCCCTTGGTAAGTTGAAGTTTATTATATAGAGGAAAATCTCTGGGCTTTGTCAGCAGACCCCATACCTTAGAGCCTAGATGGAAGGTTTACATCATAGGAACAGCATAGCTCTTCTCCAAGGAAAAGTCTCTCTCCAAGTGTGTGTGAACAACATGCATCCCCGTAATATCAAAGCACGAGTTTCCAGCAGTGCAGCTGTGTTTAGCATGTTTTGTCTAGATGCTAGGGACTGACCAGAACAGAATAACAAGGGGCATGTTTATCGACCTTGCACATCGTGTTCAGACTAAACTCCAGGATTAAGCAGAAAACGCCGAAAGCAGACAGTTCTCATGTGAAAGGCACAAACAGAGTCTTGCAAAATAAAATCATGTAGTAACGTGCGCAAAAGCAGCATCATGGCAGCAGAGCTCATGCTAACTTAGCAATGTCGACAATGACCCTAACGACCATATAACAGCGGTGGTGGTAATGTTGATCCAGCAGGGAGCGTCCTAATGTCTTCCATCCACAGGAGAGAATGCAGCAGGTACACTCCATAGAGCACCTTGGTGGAAAAAGGATGAGGGGTTAAAGTCATTGGTGGCAGCAGACTTCTCCTCGCCGGCTGCTTTCTTAGCAGAGCTTGTTTCTTAGATGCGATCATCTTCACTTTTTGTTGGCCATCATGTAGCACTTAGCAGACAGATATCTGGCCTCTGGTATTAGCTAATTCACATACATCTCTCAAGATCATCAGAATATAGCCTGGCAGACTCAGCTACTGTACTCAATGTAATACAATTCATTAGCCTAACAATAATATACCTACATGTAAACTAAGAGGCTTATTTACAAGCTTATTGCTCCGCCGGTGGGTCACTTTTTTTGATGCACTGGAGGTGCAATGGCCTTGCCCATATTTACAAGGCCACCTAAAGGCACCCTGCATGACTTTTCATGGCCTTGTAAATATGGGCCCCTTTCATGCATTACTCTGCGTGTAAGGGGCATTCGCTGGGTGTTTCTGTGGGTGTTCCCACACAACATCCATGGAACCTGACACATTCCCAGATTTACAACATTTTGTAAAACTGGGAATGCGTCAGAATCCTACGCCTACCTAGTGAAGGTGTAAGAATGGCACAACGAGGAGAAATTATTTTATTCGCCTCGTTTTTTCCTATTTCTATGCGTGCTGCATTCTGCAGCACGTATAGAAAGAGGAAAATGCCATTAATTATTGTTTTTGTGCAGGAAGGTGTCCCTTCCTGCACAAAAACAATCATCCCTATAGAGCAGGCACCCTTGGAAAATAACACAAGGGTGCCTGCACTGGCGCATGGCAGTCAATTGTGTGCCAGCTCAGGAGAAAGCACATGGATGTGTCATTTTGTTGTTAATACGACACATCCCTGTGCTTTTGAAAATGACACAGCACGATGCAGCTAAATGGCATGCCGTGCCGCACCATTTTCTTGTGATGAAGCCCTAATTGTTTACATAAGGTGGAAAACTACTTAGACCAAAGTTAGTAAAAAGAACACCCTTACTAACACTTTGGGGCATATTTACAAGGGAATGGCGGAGTGTGGCTTAAGCACAAATGCTAACGCCACGCTCCACCATTCAGAAAATGCAGGGATGAGCCGTATTTACAAAGATACAGCACATCCCTGCATTTTCCCTAGCACTGGCGCTAAATTAAGCTGCCTAGTGCCAACCCAGGCGCCCTTGCACCATAGTGCAAGGGTGCCTGCATTGAGGGAATGATTATTTAGGTGCAGAAAGGTGTCACACCTTCCTGCACATAAACAATCATTCATGGCGTTTTGCTCTTTCTATGTGTACTGCACAATGCAGCACACATAGAAACACCAAAAACGTGGAGAAATAAAGCATTTATCCTCTTTTCACCATGTTAAGACCAGGTTTTCCCTGGACTTGATTTTGGCGCTGTCTCCTATTTACGCAACCCTTGTAAATAGGGGGCAGTGTCAAAATCAATGGGTGTTGCAGCGGATCACCCACAGCAACACCCATTGCCCACGCCTTTTACGCTAAGTATAGCTTGAAATGGTGCCTTATTTACAAGGCGGCGTTAACATAACATGTGTATTTGTAAAGCGCACGATTACCTGTAGGCGTCTTGGCGCTGAATAACAGATGTTTATTGTTACCCAACTCAATGGTACTCATTTTATCGACCTCAGATGGATGAAAGGCTGAGTGGACCTGCTGGGATTTGAACCTGTGACCATGAGGTTGAACACAGGCCCCTGCAGTGGCTGCTTTAGTCCACTGAGCCACCAGACCCGGCTTAATGCCTCCTTGTGTATAAGGCAAAGCCCCTTTCGCCACATGAACGTCGTTAAAAGTGACATCTCTGTGGCGATACAGGCTTGTAAACAAGCCCCTTTGTGCGCATTTGCCTCACAAAATTGATGCAAATCCAGTGCAAAGTGCTTGGATGCGCTTTACTATCCAGTGCAAACCAGGATATGTGTTAGAAAGTTCTCTAATGTAAAGCAAAGTTGTGATATGCACTGCTTTGTGTAAAGGGGGTGTTTCATGGGTGGTACATGGGCTTTCCCATGCAACCACCTATGTGTTTGATGCAATTCTCTATCTACTAACATTCATAGAGGGGGATTTGTGCAAACATCTTACTCCTCCACCACCCAGGGGCATACCTATCAGAGCCTTTTTTACAAACTAGACACCCAGGTGAGTCCAGAGTGGTCTGACTTGTGTGGATCCCATTGCATTTTCTTACCCACAGTCCACTGAAAACCTCAAACATTGGCTAAAATCAAACATTTGCCTCACATTTATGTGAGGCAAAGTTCTGGAGGATTTGGCATCCACAAAATTCCTTACTACCCAGTATTCCGACACCTTTTCTCAATAGAGATGCTACCCCACTTGTGTGGCTAGGCCTAGCGTCCTTGACAGGGATGGATAAAAAATGTGATCATATGCAGTCAGTGTAGTCTTCACCCAGTTCCCTGTTTGGTTAGTCACACAAATGGGGCATTGTTTATATTGAGAGAAGAGTGGGAGAGCTGGGTGGTACGAATTTTGTGGATCCTTGCAGATTATGAACGTTTTTCTCACAGAAATGTGGGAAAATTTATGATTTTAGCCAAACATTGAGGTTTTCAGGTCATTGTTGATAAGAAGCGGAAATGGGAGCCAATCAAGTCACACCACCCTGGACTCACCTTTGTGTCTAGTTTCAAGAAACGTCTGAGGTTAGGTGTTGGCCAAGCCCTTCCCAAACTTTGCAGCCAATCACATTTCCAAAAATAATTCTTTTTCATGCCACAAATTTCATGTCTCCACGTCCCATTTTAGGAAATTTCCTTTTGCGGGCACTGGCACAGCCTTGGAAGTGGGGGAATGTTTTTAAATAGGCGAAGTGTGGGGATGCTGGGTGATAAGAATTTTGTTGATCCTTGCAGATCCTAGAACTTTCTCTAAAAGATATATGAGGAAAAGAAGAGATTTTAGCAAAAGCTTGAGATTTGCAGTGGATTGTGGTTAAAAAAAACTTTGTGGGATCCACACAAGTCAGAAAACCCTGCACTTCACTGAGTTTTCTTTTTTTTTTTAAATGTTATGGATTGACATTGTTCTCTTGGAGATGGCTAACACAGGGTCAAAATACTGTAGCCAACACAGCAGGAGTGGTTTGTGCAAGTAATAGTGGTGGGGTGGTGGGGCGGGGTGGGGGGGCTCGACAGACGACGAGGGGAAATTAATTATTTATTTAATTTTCCCCTTGTCGTCATCTGTTCAGTTCCCCCCCGCCCCACCACCTCACCGCTCTTACCTGCAAGGGCCACTCCTACAACACAGAGGACAATTTAGTATGGTTTTTGCAGGGATTCTAGGAGATGCTGGACTTTCATTTCCCTGGAGTCATCTCCAACTTAACTGTTAAGAAAATGTCTGCAGTACAATGTTTGCAGGTGAGACCGGTATAAAAGTGGGAACTTTTGTTAGGATTTTCCCTAATATATGTTTCTCAGTGTAGATATACCTTTCCTAGATAATGATGTACACGCTCTCAGTGAAGGTCAGACAACAAAACTAAGACATCAGCAACATTTCCTATTCTGTTTTGTACAACGGGACGGGCTGCCAAGATGCTCCTTTCAGCACCTCAGCAATGTGTGAGACAACTTACAAGATTTTAAGTAGCCTTAAACTCTCATATGTATGACATTTGGAATTTGATACACACTTCCAGCTGCAATCCCAGCAAACACAACACTAACTTCACATTCATGCTTACCTAGGACTGAAACACCAATCACACTGCCAGCCGGCAGTCACACATACCGACAGCCAACAGACACATATTCCATCAGTACACTTGAGCAGTGGTGGGTGCATTGATCTGTGTATCACTCCTACCACGGCCATCTGCATTCTACCTATATCAGATCCCTATGATAACAAGCCCATGCTAAGCTTTGACTCCTCCTTATGTCTCTGCTTCTCTCAGAGTTTTGACTAATACTGTACAGGTGTCAGCTGACCCTTTAGTAACACCCCCCCCCCCCCCCCATGGCAGCCTGCTTAAGCTCAGGAAGACTCGTCTTTCATGTTCCTTTAGGGCACTCACTGGACTAAATCCAATTCCTTCCAGTATGTGGAAGTATGTGGAAGTATGTAGGTGGTGTCTGAAGATGCATCGTTCGGCACATTACTTGGACAGTTTGAGCATATCCAAATTTGAACACAGGGTAAACTTGTAGGCCCAGACTCTCCTAAGTCCCCAAAGAGCATTTCCAGAAAGACTTAGGGCCACATGTATGAAACCATTTTGCATTCGCAAATGGTGCGAATCACTAAATTCGACTGTTTGTGAAGTCAAAATATCCTTTGCAAGATGTATGAAAGGCTTTGTAGTCGCAATTTCAGGTAATCGCAATTTTTGGCAATTACCTAAAATTGTGAATGCAAATAGGGAATCGCAATTTGCGATTCTGTAAGCACATTTGCCAAGCATTTTCTAAACGCAAATTGTGCATTTAGGAAATGCTATTACCATCAACTCCAAGTCGATGATAACCATGTTCAATTTTTGACAAATGCACACAAATTCATTTTTCAAAGTGCCATGTAGAGCACACATGCCCCTACGGCATGTGGGTGCTTTATATATGCACATTGTTTTGGGGGGTGCTTCAGGGGGGCCTTAGACCCCCAGGCAATCTTGGTTTTGCATTAGATAATTTGCGACTACCAATTAGGTAATTGCAAATTAGCTATTGCAAAACCGTTCGCAGCTATGGGCCATTAGGCCCATAGGAAGGAATGGAGTAGTAGTACCTAACAGCGATTACCTAATTGCAATTGCAAATCTTTAGGAATTGCCATTAGGTAAGTGCTATTTTCTTACATACCATTTTCCAATCCTTAAATAGCAATTACCTAAAATTCGCTAATTAAAGAATGCAAAATGGATTTTTGATACATGTGACGCTTAGGGCATTGGGTTTGGTGCAAAGGATCGTCCGTCAAAATTTGGCGGATGTCCTATCTACCAATATGTACAAGAGAGACTGAAGGTGGCAAACAGGGAAAAATTATGTCCTCTGGGAGTTGTGGGGTTGCGGTGATCTGTGTCACACCTACCTTGACAATCTGCCTTCTACCTAAACAAGATCTCTATGAAAACAAGCCAAGGCTAAGGTTTGACCACCCCTTTGTAAGGAAAATGCCCCTTTGTGAGTAGTCACCCACACTTTTTGCTAGATTTTATAGCTGGCTTTTGGACTCTGTGCACTGGGACACTGAAAACCAGGCCCCAGTGCATATAGTCTGACCCCTAAAACATTTTGAAATTTGCAATACTCCCAATTGGCATAGTTAACTTATCTATGAGCCCCTAGTATATGGTGCAAAGTATACTCAGGGCCTGTAAGTTAAATGTTACTAGTGGTCTGCAGTATCACTCACCACAGTGTATCACTCACCACAGTGACAGTTCAAACATGAATGCAAGACTACTACAAAATAACCCCTTTAGACAGGACTAAACTCTCCTTTAAACATTATTAAGTCACACCTAAGTAGTCCTTACTGCCCATAAGGCAAGGTGCATGGTATTTAAAAGTAGGGCATGTAAAAGTTTAATGTTAAACATGCCCTTACAGTGACCAGGCCCCAAAGGTTATTTTCACTGTAGCAGGGTTAGCTGTCCACAGGAATGCATTGGGAAACAATATCACATTTTATAATGTTATCTCAGGGTAGGTAACAGATATAAAGTTCATGGCTGGACTTTTTCAAACATTTATTACAAGTACAATTTACTGGCAAAGTTGGATTTGCTATAAATATTTTGGAAAAGGTACTTTTAGAAATATACTCTTTCCCTGCCTAAAGCCTTTAGAAGCCCATTTGTATGAGCTCCCAACTGTCACCGAGGAGCTGAATAGCCCCCTTGATGATGTATGAATTTACTCTTAGAGCTGAGACAAAGGCTTTGAGTGTGGAGTGGTGTTCTGTTTCTCTGGTAGGATGACCATGTGGGCTTCTCCTAGGAACTTGATTAACTTCAAGGAGGCCTCCCCTGTCACAAGCAAATGCTAGCTGGCACCTGGGCAGGGCCCTTTTTGTCTTCCTAGTCAGGCAGGCACCAATGCCAGAGGGAGAGAATCTGCCCCAGAACAGGAGGGAACAGGAGCTCTGGACAGGGGAAGAAAGGTTCTTCCATCTTGGTTTTAGGTAGAGAGGGGCAATGTGGAATTTTTTGAAGTAGGGCACACAGGCTGTGCTACAAAATTTGGTAGGGCTACTCCTGGGAACTTTTTCCCAATTGGTGAGATAGGGGCCACTGGTGACCCCACCCACAGGCTAGTACCAGGCATAAACGTTGCACCCCTGGGATCCATTTTCAGAAGATTACTGAACCTGTGGAAGACAGAAGAAGGACTGCAACTGCTGTTGGGACCTCCGAGGACCTGCTCCCATTTGTACCTAGGACAAAGAAGTGGACTCCAAGGTACAGTTGGCTGGCCTCTTATTAAGGTACAGGGACGCAAAAAGTTGCTAAAAGCACTTTTCTCGAAGAGCCCATCTGACAAGTTCAATCTGGGCCTGCGCTGGACCCTGCTGCTAGTTAATGCTGGAGTGAGTTTTGACCACTAACTGTTGTTCTTGATGTCTTTGGACCCTTGGCTATGTCAGAGTGTACTCCTCCTAACATCCTGAAAAACCTTGGACTTGGAAACTTTTTGGTTCCAAAGACTTCCGGAGGACCAAGACAAACCTCCCAAGTCAATCTAACGTATGTGCGCTATCGCTGGACAAGAGGTCGGCCGGGAGGCTGTCCCCCGTTAACAGGATCTGCTTCATATTGCATTATGCAGATTTTATCTGTCCAGCATTTTTAACATATCAGTGTTCTAGAAGCTTGCTCCTAGTTGGCAGCAGATTATTTTTAGACCTGCACATATTCAGCTTCAGCTGCTGGGTTCCAGCCCGATAGGACCCATTGATCAGGGCCCATGAGCCATGTTTGCTCTTGTGATATTTCGAGCATCATTAGATATCTCAGAGGTCGAGTGGCACTTGTTGCATGCTTAGTAGTGATGTGGATGCTTCTAAATCAGTGTGCCTTTGATTCAGCACTTCCATGAACTTCGCTTTTCAACCATTGGTTGTGAGCCTTTGTGAGCACCCTGCGCAGTTAGGTAATCAGTGAGCCTACATTTTGAGCAGATGGCTTTCTGCCACTGAATATTTTCATACAGACAGCGCCCTGATGAAGGAATTGCTCACCTACTGTCTACTTCCGAAACGCGCGTCGGCGCATTTCTGTTTATGAAAGTACTCCTTATGTACAGTACTGATCATACTATATGTATTTTGAACAATTGTGCTTACCCTTTATGTGAATGTTTTTTCTTGTATGTTAATTGTTCACTTGTCTTTGTATTGTCTTGCTTAATTGCAGGATCTATGTTTGTTTTGTTATTTGCATTGTGGAAAGAATTATGTGTTTTGTATGTACTTGTTCAATTGTAGTATTGTTGTGGGTGCTCATTGAGTAAATACATAGAATTATTTTAGCGTATGTACTCTCTCTTCCATTTTTATGTACAAAAAAATTGATGCACATATATTTGAAAAATATAAAGAATCATTGAAAATATTTTTGTACCTTAGATAAAATAAACTTCAAAATCCACTGGTCTGGTGTATGACAGTTTGTATATCATGGACATATTTGCAATGTATTATATGAAATTGTTTGGAGAAGCTTCTGTTTATTTTTGCCTTTGTGATTTCCCTGCTATCTTCTCCAAATTTATCTAGTTTAGTCAGGGACACTCCTTGTTTCTTTGTATGGCTACAACTTGCTGCCATGCTCCCCTGTAGGAATATGGGCTCCAAAATAGTGATTAAGTCCAAACGTAGAAACCTTGATCGGGCGAAGGTGCCAAAACTATCTGGCTGGTAGAGGGCCTTCCTTGGGCGCGAATTTTGAATTTCTCTTGTTCACAGCTTTCCGGCCAAAAGTCAATGGCTTAATCAGGACCTACAACAATAGCTAATTGGCCTTGTTGAGCCCTTCTCGGCTATAGCCTGGGCCTTGGACCTCTGAGGGTTTTCGACTTTTTATTTCAGAGACCAGGGCCCAGATTTACTAAGACTTGCATTGTCCTTGCATGACTCAAGTCTCATTGCAAGGCAACGCAAGACCTTAAATGGGATTTCCTAAGCCATTACCAGGGTGAATTGTGCCACCTTGCATAGGTTTGTAAAGAAAACGTAACGCAACGCAATCCCTTGTGCTGACTTGCATTACTCTTTGTCTGGGAGGCGTTCCATGGGTGGAGCATGGGCGTTCCCATAGATCCACCCATGGATTTTGGTGCATTCCCAGATTTACTAAAGCTAGTAAGCCTGGGAATCTGTCAAAATGCTATGCTTTCCCAAGTGACACGTAATGAGAAGCAATATCTTTATTTTTTTTTGTTTACTTCCTCTTTCTATGTGTGATGCATTCCGCACCACTCAAAGAAAGAGAAAAATGCCGCTAAGGATTGTTTAGGTGCAGGAAGGTGTCCCTTCCTCCACAAAAACAATCGGCTGCTCGGTATTGCTATGGGGAGAGCACCCGTTGCCCTTGCCTGAGCCTCATCATCTCAAATCAACATAGTTTTGGGGGCATATCAGAGCTGATGCCAGAATCACAATCAGGTTGTTGCCTCCCTATTACCACCAGCGCGACTCTGAATGGTGGCACCTATTACTGGCACATTGCTCATCAAGGTGTTTCAAACTCAGATGCCAGGGTGAGGTGATATAAAGAACCCGCATGGACAGGAGCCATTGTGTTGCGGCTGGGGTCTGGGTCTGCTCGTGCCCCCTAACAATCTACTATTGGAGAGTGGCAGGACCCCAAACATTGAAGGCGGATGTGCCCATGTTGAGTGGACCAAAAGAACACTTATGGGTTTGCAGCAGCTGACACTACTCACCAAACATCAATATTGGTAAACATGACAACAGGCAACCCAAACTGACATTTGAAACCAGGTGCCTCACGTGCACTGTGGTTCAGGAGCCAGAGGGCCGTACACAGGATGCACTTGAGGCCAAAAGGGTCATGGCTACAATGGATATCAAAACTATGTTATGTACCTTAAGTATAGCTTGAACACTATTGATTCCAAAATGGACCCCCTTACCAACAGATTTGACCATCTAAAGGAGAAAGTAGACAAGCATGAGGAATGCACAGACCAGTTAGAATTTCACCAGTCAGACATTTAGGACACCCACACTTCCGCTGGAGAATAGCTTCTCCATATATAAAAGGTGGTGGAGGTCATAAAAAACAAGATCGAAGAACTCAAAGTGTGCTCATGATGCAATAACCTCAGCATCCTAGGAATTGCTAAATCTACAGCCATGGACAAGATGGAAATGTATTTAGAGACTATGCTTTACTCTCTGTTTGGCGACAACCTCTCCTCTGTGTTTATTGTGGAGCACGCACACCACTCCTTGGGTTTGCGCCCCCCTCCTGAGGCCCCAGAGAGACCGATAGTCACCCAGCTATTGAACTACAGGTATACCATCTTGTGTTTTGGAAGAGAACACCAGATGATTCAATATCAAGGGAACATCATCTTCTTATATCCTGACTTCACACTAGTGGTACGAGCTGCCCGTCGGAAATTCTTGCCTGTCAAGTTCATTCTTCAAAAAACTGGAACTGCCTACTCGCTGCTCTACCCAGCAAAGCTTGTATCAACCTCAAATGAAAATTCCATTAATTCACAGACCCCAGGGTTGCAAAAAAGAACACACAGCTTGCTCAATTTATTTAAGATAACCATCTACTGGATCCCACACAATTCGGATTCAGACCAGGGCATCGTACAGAAACTGCCCTAATAAAAGCCACTGAGGAGATAAGAGCTGCACTGGACAGAGGTGGTGTCACAGCTCTTATTTTCCTTGATCTGTTTGCACCCTTTGATATGATCGATCATAATATTCTGATCAGTTGTTTGGCCAAACTAGGAATCATGCACAATGTCTCGTCCCTTCTGACCTCCTTTCTATCAAATAGACTACAAACAGTTACCTTAGGCCAGTATGAATTCTCCCCTTTCTCCCCTCCATGCGGCATCCCCCAGTGATTCTCACTCAGTCCAACACTATTATGTTACGGAACTTGCCACCCTAATCAAGACTTTTGATTTCTCTCTTACCTCCTATGCTGATGACACTCAGATAGTAGTGTCAGCACTCAATAATGATCCCAAAGTCTCCACCCATTTCCATGACTGTATGCGCACCATCAGCTTATGGATGAACAGTCACTGCATGAAGCTCAACTAAGGAAAAACTGAGGTGGTAATGCTTGGAAGCCTCCCGCCAGCCTGGGCTCCCCCTGGTGGCCAGAAGAAAAAGGTCTCCTTCCCACCTCGTGGCCAAAGCCAAGAGTCTGAGAGTTCAATTTGACGACAAGCTCAATTATGGCAAACAGGTTAATGCTGTTGTTTCCTCCTCCTTCTACTCACTTAGGATGGTAAAAACAAGATTCCCTTATATTCTAACTAACACCGAAAAGCGCTGATCATCTCAGTGATAATGATTAATTGAACTCTGAGCCTGTGCTGTGGATGCCGCAACACCCTTCGGAGATCTGGGTCCCCACTGCGGTCTTTCAACATGGCACCAAGTACATCTGGAGGTGGTCAGGTCCCCATTTGCTTCCACCCTTATAAGACTGATAACAAATTGTTATGGGCGTAGTTCGCGTAGTAGCGCTACGCGTAGCTATGCGAAGTGCACTTCGCACTACGCGAGCTACGCGTAGCACTACGCGAACTGTGTAGTGCAGTAGGAAATGCTGTTCGCAATGATTGCACAGTGCCGGATGCTTGTCCGCACTGTGCAATCATTGCAAACGGCATTTTGCACAGTGCAAGCGGATCGCTTTCTGCCGCTCGAGTAGATTTGTACTCGAGCAGCAGTTTTCTCAACGCGGACTGGTAGTTTCTCATCGCGAGCGGTCGCGAGCATACGCGACCACTTGCAATGAGAAACCTGACCTCCCCGCGCTGAGAATCTCGCCGGGAGGTTTATTTTCCACGCTCGCGATCGGCAACTTGATGTTGCTGATCGCGAACGAGGAAAAAGTCTCGCCGGGATGTCATTTTGCTCGCTCGCGGTCGCCAACTTGACGTTGAGGACCGCGAGCAAGCAAAAAATGCCCGCTACGCTACGCGTTTTTGCACTGTGCTACGTGCAATTCGCGTAGCGCGTAGTTGCGCAAACTACGCGAGCGTAGCGTAGTTTTCCGCCCAGGGCTAATAACAATGCTATCTTGCATAAATTCCTCCCTATCCTCGCTCGGCCACCCGGTTGCTTCATGGCTGGGGAGTACACCTGATCTTCTAGGCACCTGCCTGGAATGATTCTCCATGGTCTCCCTGACTTTTGGTATGTCATTTTGTATGGGGGGTTGGGAGATGGTAATTGAACCAGTTGGGTTTTGCTGAAGTGGGAGGTGGGTGGTTTAAAATGGGACATTTGTTGTTCCCTTTAGCCAAGATGCTTTACCCTCTCAAATCAAGCATACATTCATGGTTGTGGCACATTAGTCACTCAGGCACACTATGCACAGCACAGAACATACTCTCCTCTAGATACCTGATGACCGCTATCAAGTGTTTAACTTTGAATGTTTGGGGGCTGCATGATCAGCAGAAAACATGCCTAGTGCTCGCGTACCTCAACAGGCACCAAATTGACATATGGGGACGGGTCACAGGGCCGGATGGTGTCCCGGTTGACGTTTTTAAAACAGCGACTACTTTATGGGGACCCATCCTAACCAGAGTGTTTAATATAGCTGCCACAGATATAATCCCCAAGACCTGGGGTGAATCAATTATCATTCTCATATTTAAAAAGGGGAATAAAGAAGACCCTAGAAATTATCGCCCAATTTCACTCATAGACACCGCAATGAAAGTAATGAGTAGGGTCCTCCTTTTAAGACTTGAAGAATGGGCAACCGAATACTCTGTTTTGACACCAGTCCAATACGGGTTTAGAAAACGCTTAGGGACTGTCGAACAATGTACTAACCTTGTACTGCTTATTGGTAAATATACTAGGGCAAAAGCAGGATCTTTATATCTCTGCTTTACCGACCTAAGCAGTGCATTTGATTTAGTTGACCACCATTTGTTGTGGTCAACCCTAACAGAGATGGGAGCTCCCAGGGCTATCATTGGGTTCCTCTCCCGCCTGTACGAAAAATTATCTACCGAGGTCCGCTTTGGTCCCCAGGGAGAATGTACACCAAATTTAGAGGTGGGACGGGGGATTCGGCAAGGGTGCGTATTAGCACCAATTTTATTCTCTTTATTTTTAAATGGGATTGATAATCACCTACAGGCAATACAGGCCGACGTCCCTATGGTGGCAGGTCGTCCGACACCCGTTTTATTATATGCGGACGACGCCGTACTTGTTGCATGAACCCCAATAGGCCTATAGAGACTGATGGACGCATTTTCTGACTTCATGTTACAGAAGAAAATGGTCATAAATAAATCTAAAACATACACTATGATTTGTGGGCCCAAACCCAAACCCCCTAAAACTTTTTATATCGAAAAAACTCCTATTACGACTGTGAATTCCTTTTGCTATTTAGGTATTGTTTTTACGCACAATGGCTCTTGGTCTCAACACATTTCATATACCAGAGCCAAAAGGAGCAGGGCAACTCAAGTTATTTTTAAATTTTCTTCCAAACTGGGGAGTCGGCCAGTTAATGAGATGGTAGCATTATTCAAAGCTAAAGAAACAAGCATAGCCTTGTATGGGGCAAGGCTATGGGGTCATTCAAATACTAAAGTCCTGTAAATCCAAGAAAACTTGTTCCTGAAACGGTTGCTTTATTTACCGTCATCTGCATCCAATACCATTGCTCATTTTGAGGTGGGTCTCCAGTTCTTAGAAGACTCCCTATTGGCCCGACCTCTACTACTGTGGGATTCAATATGGAAAAGGGAAGAAACAGGTTTTGCTAACTCAATTATTTTAGATTGTCTTAAATTGCAAAATGCACTTAAAATTCCATGGCTGCTATACATTAATACTGTTTTAGAAAAGATATATAAAACATCAGTATGGACAGAAACGTCCAAAACTTTGATCTACTCTAAGAAAGAAATTAGAGACACCTTTTTACAAAACAGGATAGATCTAAGGTTATTGATTGAAAAGAACAAACCTATTGTGGCTCAGTATATATCATATAGCAGCGATATGACCACTAATAGCTATTTGTCATATGTGACTTATGCACAGCATCGCTTTGTATTAACAAGATTTAGATGTGGCATTGTTCATTTTCTTTGTAGCTTTTCCTACTATGCGGTTTCATCCGCCAGCAGATTTTTTATGTCCATGTGACAATCTAAGCAAACAGAGCACGTTGCATTTTATGCTGTTTTGTAAATTTTATAAGATTTTTAGATGTTTTTATTTAATGCCACTATTTATTACTTATAACATCAGGCCATATAAAGAGGCTATGAAATTCTTGGTAAGATTAGGTGACCCCCAGACTTGTTATAGTGTGGCCCTGTTTATTATGAAAGCAATTAATAAGAGGAAAAGTATTAGATCATAGGAGTGTTGATTTGATATGGTTTTAAATACGATTAGTTTTATAAATAATCATTTCATGTGTTATAATTATGAATCGCCTCAATGATGTATGAGTATGAACGTTATTGTCAATACATATGTATATGTTGCAATGTTTTTATAATATGACTGTATTGGTTCTATTTTTTATGACTGTTCTTTTATGGCTATCTCTAGATAGTCGAATAAAGACTAATGAATGAATGACATATGCTTCCAACATGAGCTTCACCTGACTGATACAAAACATCCCCGTCTGCATGTGAGTTGGCTGTTGTAGTCAAATGTATGTGTCTACTCCAATTACTCTAGGGTAGCCGCTGTGCTCATTCAAAAAGGGACAGCATGACACACACGCAAGGCGCTTTACGACACACAGGGCAGGTTTGTCATCCTTGCAGGCACTGCAAGGACAATCTATTATCTTAATTTCTATATATGGCCCAAATGTAGATGACCCTGATTACTTTGCCAAAGTCTGGTACCTGATAGGTACCATGGGCCCAGGCGCAGTGGTTTGAGGCGGGGACTTCAATGTGACACTAGATACACAGGTAGATAGGTCCAGTGGCACGCAGCGCCCACACCCTGGAGCTGTTGCACAACTACACATGATCATAAATGATAACAAGCTTATAGAGATCTTGAGACTCAAAAATGTTACTTCCACTGAGGGCACATGTCTTACCTCCACTCAACACCTAGTCAAGAATAGAATATTGACTGGTTACAATAGATGTAGCCAGTTTGGCCAAAAATGTTGCTCATCTCCCCAGGATGCTATCAGACCATGCACCTGCTCTGTTGGAACTCTACCCTCCTAATCAGGATGTGAAGACCTTCTACTGGAAACTTTCCAGGATACACTCAGGGACCAGGTATTTAGCGCTGACGTCCATACCACCATAATCAAAAACTTTAAACATAATCAATACTCAGCCGACTTACCCTCCATATTATGGGAGGCATTTAAAGTAATTATCTGTGGGGCCTGCATTGCCAATCAAGCCAGAGTACTGCGGGCACTGTGCAGGCAACTCATACAATTGGAACAGGACATCCGTACGCTAGAACTCCAATACTTTGAAACCGAGCACTCACAAACGTTAGTATCCCTCAAGTGCAAACTGGAGGATTACGAAGAGGCAGCATTGAGAGAGACACACTACTTTGGCAAAGAGGTGGTTGCTAGGTGCTTTGGGGAGGGAGATAGGGCCGGTAAAACACTTGCTAGACTCCTTCATAAACCATGGGCAAGCAAACACATCATGGAACTCGAATATGACCAGCGGGCTACACATACAGGCCTTGACGCAATAAAACGCACTATGGTCACAGTCTACACTGACTTCTATACCTCAACACTGACATATGAGCAGCCGCGGCTGCTGCAGGTAAGAGCGGTAGGGCGGTGGGGCCGGCTGGGGGAGATTTCGAGAGACGACAGCTGGGGGAGATTTCGAGAGACGACCATGAAGGAAAATTAATTATTTATTTAATTTATCTTGTGGTCGTCTCTCGAAATCCCCCCCCCCAGCCGGCCTCACCGCTCTTACCTGCAGCGGCCGCGGCTGCATATGACCCTGCAGCTCTGACCTCCTTTTTTGACACAATAAAGCCACTTTGGCTCAACAAAGCACACCACCAGTTTCTAGATGCACCCTTCACAGTAGAGGATAACCTACAGGTCATTCAGGGTATGCCTGCGTATAAAGCACCGGGCTTAGAAGGTTTAACCGTGGCCTTCTACAAAGATAACTCCCAAATCCTAGCTCCCCATCTCCTAGTGATGTATAAGAAGTTGTCGCTTTGTGGTATATTGCCATGTTCCCTCCGCGAGGCATTAATTGTCACCATACTGAAACCTGACAAGCCAACGCAACGCTGTGACTCTTATACGCCACTATCTATGATTAATGTGGACAAAAAAATTCTTGCAAAGTTGATAGCCACCCGCCTCCTCTAGCAGCAGGCTAGACATTGTCAGTCTACAGCGCACAACTTATGAACCTTATTCACACTTCTTCATACTGCCGATCCTCAGCTCAGGGCTGCGGTGCTTCTGCTCGATGCCACCAATGCATTTATTTTCCTGTAATTGTCTTATCTTTTTCAACTCTCAACCTGTATTGGGATCAGTGGCTGTTTTGTCCGTCTGATCAGATTACTCTACACACAATCCCATAGCTCATTTACTCGTCAATGGCACAATCACTTCTCCCTTTTCAATCTCCAGGGGCACCCAACAGGGCTGCCCCTTGTCACCCACATTATTCGCTATTGCACTGGAACCCCTAGCCACTACACTAAGACAACATCATTCACATTGAGGGCTTGCCTTCACCCCTAGGAGTATCCTCGTCTCTATGTATGCAGACTATGTTACTTTATATGTTCGGGACCCAAGTACAAATACTGCTCCAATAATCTGAGAAACCATACACTGTGGTGGGTATGCTGGGATCACCATCAATTTGTGCAAATCTATTATATTTCTGATTCCCCCAGGTATGAAACCCTTGACTCTGAATACCCTTTACATTGAGCAGTTGAACCAATCAGATACCTTAGCATTTGGCTCAGCTTATGACGTGGCTGGAGGAACATGTGCTGATCTGAACAAGGTTGCCGCTGTCTATCACAGGGAGAATTGCTGTTGCCAAAATGGTGATACTTTCAAAGTTTCTGTACTTATATCTGTTAGACCTGGCATCCTTGGCATGGTTCCCCTGTCTTTTTGCCTCTGCCTCCTGTATTTTCTTTTGCTGTGTGCTGAATTTTGTTTTTGCTGGTCTAGATGATTTGGGCACTTTGCCACTGCTGACCAGTGCCAAAGTGCAAGTGCTCCCTGTCTAAATTGTGATTATGGATTAGTGTTTCCATATTTGGCTTATTTGATTTACTGCTAAGACCCTAGTACAGTGCACTGTGTGTGCCCAGGGCCTGGAAATCAAAGGCGGCTAGTGGGCCTGCAGCACTGGTTGTGCCACCCACACAAGCAGCCCTTCAAAGAGTTCTCAGATCTGCCACTGCAGTGTCTGTGCGCAGTTGTGACTGCCATGTCGATCTGGCAAGTGCACCCACTTGCCAGGCCCAAACCTTCCCTTTTCTTTCATGTAAGGCACCCTCCGGTATGCCCAAAGTATCCCTTTGGGCAGGGTGCAGTGTATGTTAAAGGTAGGACATGTCCTGGTGTGTGTGACATGTCCTAAAAGTGAAATACTGTGTATTTCGTTTTTCACTATTGAAAGGCTATTTGTCACATAGGATAGAATGGGAGATACTTTGTAACATCTTACAAGTGTAACTTCCCATTGGGACAAGATAGAAAGATGGAGTTTAGGTTCTCTGAGCTAGAATTTAATAACACATCTTTTAGCAGAGATGGTTTTTAAATAGTGTGTTTGAAAATGCCACTTTTAGAAAGTAGGCATTTTCTTGCTTAACCATCCTGTGTGCGTCTGCTGGGTTATGGATTGACTGTCTGGCTTTGGAGTGACAGGGGCTGGGGATGTGCATTCACTGTAGACAGCCACTGGGGGGGTTGAGGTGTGTCCTGCCTTTCCTGGGCTGGGCTGAATAGACCTGGGATGCATTTAAAGTAGGGGAGGAGATTTCCTTGCACCTGAATAGGCCTGGTCTGCCTTACACAATGCTGTTTCCACCTCCTGCCGGGAAGCTGGGCCGGAGAGGACAGAACTGGTTTGGACTAAGCACAGAGACTCTCTGTCACAAGAGAACAAAGGGAAATGCAGTATAAATATTGGGGCCCAGACCCCAGAACTTTAGAATACTTCTGGACTCAAGAGGAACCTCTGCCAAGGAGAAGAGCTGGGAAAGCTGAAGGAGAAGTACTGCCCCTTTGCTGTGTGCTGTCTGTGGTTGACCTCCAGTGGCTGTTTCTGCCAAAGAGAGGACAAAGAATGAACTGTGCTGTGCATCCTGCTTGAAGAAGATCTCCAAGGGCTTGGTGTAGAGCATGCCTCCTAATCTGAAGTCTCAGGGACACAAAGACTTCATTTCATCTGTCCTCCTGCACCTGGAACTGCTGCTTCAGCTGCCACAGAGGGAAATAGCACCACCGACACCGTCAAGCGATGCCGTGACCTGCAACGAAGCCATGGGCACAGCTCGTGAAGTGCACGAGGCACTGCCCCGACTTGTACCGCAGCCCCAATGCCTGATCGCTTCACCGTACCGACTCTGACCCCATCACCGAGGTCGCGGCCTGCACTGGAGTGAGGCCACCGCTCATGACGCTTACGACTCACCGCCCCGACTCGCACTGCAGTCCCGACCTCACCAACATCGGTGCTTCATCATCGCAGAGCCGATACCTGACGTGGGTGACCTCCCGAATCCATCGACACTGCATCGTAGTACGGAACGGATGTCTTGACACCACCACGGTGTCACTTCCCCGGCAACAGTAAGGAATCGATGCCTCAACTCCCCTGCATCGCAATAAGGAACCGACGCCTCACCTCCCCTGTGGTCGTAAGGAACTGACAACACCCGGCACCAACGCAGCATCACCTCTCCAATGCCATGCACCATCTTCGTTTTCATCGTTTGCCAAGGTACTGTTCTTTGGGGTCCGTCTGACTACGGGCCCGACGCTGCGCACCTCATGGCCGGCGCCATATTTTGGATTTTCATCTGTCCTGATGTCGCAATAGCTCCAGGTGGAGTTATTTGTTGCTGCAAGCTTTAATGGTGTGAATAATCTATTTTTGAGGATATCTTGGTATATGTATAGTGGATTTTTTGTTGTTTTGGTCTAGTTTGGTTTAGATAAAGATTTCCTATTTTTCTAAACTGGTGTGGTGTCCATTTGTAGTGTTTTCACTGTATCACTGTATGTGAGCACAAATGCTTTACGTATTGCCTCTGAGAAAAGCCTGCGTGCTCGTGCCAAGCTACCAAAGGGGTGAGCAGGGGTTGTCGAAGGGTGTAACTCCCTTACCCTGACTAGAAGCAAAGGTCCCTAGTTGGTCAAAGGTGCCAACCATTGCAAACGAGAGACCCCCATTTCAAACATTGGTGGTCAGCGGTGAGGATTAGGACTTGCATTTGTGCCTAACATACAGTGATTGGTGTACACTACTAGCATAGTGCAAACCATTACGCAACCACATACTATTTGGTGAACTTTTCTTTTTGAATTTTTCTACCCTTGTGAACTTCCAATTTTCACCATGACAAAACCAGCATCAATGGCATCTGTGGATTTTGATTTTGAAGAAGAGATGGTGGAAAACTACACTGTGCTGCAAATGAAATCACTCTGCAATAACTTTAAAATCTCAGTAAGAGGCCTCACCAGAAAGGAGCAATACCAAAAGGTGCTGAGGGCCTAGTTGGAATCAAGGAATGCCAGTGGGCATACTGAGGATCCTGTGGTGGAGGTGGAGGATTTAGATGGGCAGCAGAATGAGCTCTTGGTCCAAAAATAGAAGGAGGGTGCTCTCCAGGGAGGGTAGCAGTGTATCTTCAAAGTGTTTGTCTCCAGAGGGGCTGGAAGACAGACAGAAAAGCAGACTGCATGAGTTTGAGCTTGCAAAACTCAAGCTGGGCAGAGAGAGTGACATGGAGGAAAAAAAGCTGGAATTCGAGAGGCAGAAACTTGCCATGGAGGAAAAGAAGATTCTCCTAGAGCATGAGAGAAGTTTGAAGTAGCTGAACATAAAAAGCCAAGAGTGTGGAGTCCAGTTCCAACGGTGGCAGCTTGTCTCCAGTGCATGTGGAAGGGAGGGTGTATATTCCTAAGGAAATGATCAATGATTTTGTGCTAGGAGATGACATTGGTCAGTGGTTCAAGGGGTAAGAGGTAGCAATGAGGTCCCACAGGGACCATGAGAGAGACTGGGGAGCGGTATTGTGAAGCAGCTTCACTGCAGAAGGGAGGGACACCTTGTTAGCTGTACCTGAGGAGTATAAAGAGGTTTATACTCCTATGAAGGAGGCCTTGATCAGAAGGTATGGGTTGACTTCAGAACTGTATAGACAGAAGTTTAGGGCCTGTAAGAAACTTGAATCACACATTTGGGTTGAGTATGTTGCTTCTGTTTGCAGAGCACTGGACGGTTGGGTGAAGGGTAGCTAGGTAACTGATTTTCAGGGCTCTATGATTTGATGGCATGGGAGCACTTGTCTGCTAATAGTTTTCCAGAGCTACAGCAGCATTTGATTGACAGTAAGCTGACTGACCCCAGGAAGCTTGCTGTGGAGGCGGACCTCTGGGTCAGCACCAGGGACCACAAGGGGTATGTGGGAGACTCAGCCAAGGGTGGGCAGGGTCCCCAGCAGAAGAGTGGGGGGGCAAGGGTAAACAGAAGGAGTTCCAGGAAAAGCCCCAATCTAGTTTCCAAGAGAAAGGTTCCAGCAAGCTGGTGGCAAGAAACCATGGTTCTCTGCAGGGAAGCCTGCAGAGAAGGGTCCCCGCAAATGTTTTGCTTGTGATCAGGTGGGTCACCTAAGTGAAGATCCTAAGTTCCAAGTCTACACCTGTACCCACTGGTGCCCTGCCCCATGGGTTGACTAGTGTAGCACTGGGGAAGGAGTTGAAGCCACAGGGTGGGTGCGAGCCAGCAGAACTTATCCTTGTCTCGCTAGGGGACAGTGATATGGTCCCAAGGACCTGTCTGCCTGCAAACACTAAGAAACTTGGGCAGTGGGTGACCATTAATGGCTATAGGGTGGAGGCTGATGATGAATACACTTGGGGGCTAGAGGAGTTTAAGGACCTGCGTGAGCCAACTCCCCACCAATTTAATGTAGCACAGAAAGAGCCACGGGTCCGGAATAAGAGGGAGGTTACATAACTGTCTGAGGGTACTCTGCCATGAAAGGAGAGGGGTTTCCCTTTTCAGGACGGTTCCCCTCACACACCAGAGGTGTCACGCTTCATCATAGGGGTGCCTCCTCACGTGAAATACCTAGTATTCACGTGGGCTACAACCCCCACTCTACGAGAGAGGAGCTCAGGGATGTTTTTATTGAGCCAGGGCGGGTGTACTAAAACCCTATGTGAGACTGGCGTGTGCGTGAAAGTGCAGTGGTGTGATGTGAATAGTTCAAACCGGCTACGGGGTTAGCTAAGCTATGACTTTATTCAGCTACCCGGTGTCAGGATTCAAAACAGTGAATAGCTGGTAACACAGGTGCCGACATTAGAGGCAGATGTGTCAATTACTAGACCAACATGTTTCGGCCAGAAGGACCTATAGTAGTGTCACGGCCTTCTTCAGGGTCAGTGATTCAGCTACTGCAATAAATAAGTGCAAAACGTGAAAAAAACATGAAAAACACATGCATAAGACAATAATATGATACTGATCCAGTAGATTGACTGTTCAGTATGCTTTGCGTACAACCTGTAGTAGAGACAAAGGCAAAAGGCAGAAAAGTCACCATAATATACATATGTACTAGGAAACTGGCATGAGAATACCACACAGTTAATCCTCCCAATTAGTGGTGTTTTTTAGAACACATATACATATTAGATCAGTGTGTACTAAATTATGGTGTGTGACTCACCACTGTTGGTTGTGCAGTTCACTACATCTGTGCCGGCGTATTAGCCATATGGTACGTGCGCAGAAACCTATCAAAGAAGGTTTGTGGTATTAAAAACAGAAGATCCCAAGGAAGGGACATTAATATAGAGCTTGGTTGCGACTAAAAATGTATCCTATGGCGTACAGTTCGACTCAACAAGAGGTGTGTAAGCAGAGTCGCTGTCTTTTAGAAACACAAAGATTCGAACAGAGAAGGGCGCGCAGGACGAGAACCGCCGCGCGCGGCCACGCTAGAGGAGATTTCAGGTGATTCAGCGCCCAGGGGGGTGCAATGTGGTCGGTATTGGATGTTGCCAAACCAATTTGCAAGGAGGCGCCTGAGAGGGGATAAGGATACAGGGAACAAACAATGCCCAATAGTAGTGAGGCAGTGCTCTCCGGTGTGCGAATGATGTAAAAAAGACTGTAGGAATTAGAGTGGTAGCGTGTGAGCATACCACTGCTGCCTATTAGGGATACTGGCTGGCGCGGCTAGGAAAACTATAGCATGATCTCTTCGACCATTATGCGCATAGCTAATGGAGTCAAGGGGGGGCTCCCACCGGAATTGCTCCACCACAGAGAAATACAACACACATGCTGCAAGACTCAGAAGTAACCTATTAGACAGGCACTACCCTACGCAATTGGTAAAGAAATCGGCAAAACGGGCCCTCAATACCAACCGAGAGGCCCTATTGGAACAGCCATCTGCAAAACAAACACCATCGAAACTGGTCTGTGTAAATACTTACAGCTCCATGTCCAACATAGTTAAAAAATCAATATTACACAATTGGAGCATCCTGAACAAAGGACAACTGACCCTTGAAAAACCGCTTTTTGCATTCAAAAGAGGTCGCAACTTGAAAGAAACCCTGATTCACACAAGACCTACTGTGTCAGACACCACGAGACCCAACACTCTCTGGAACTTGCCCAATGTCCAAGGGCACTATCCATGTGGGTCCTGCACAGTGTGCGCCCAAACAAGAATGACCAAGAACATAGATATAGGCACTTCTAGACCATGGGTCTTACAAAAACACACCAACTGCAACAGTGAGCGGGTGGTCCACCTCATCACTTGCCCCTGTGGCTTGAGGTACGTTGGTATGACCACTAGGAAAGTACGCACCAGAATTTTAGAACATAAAAGCACGATCAGGTGTGCTAAACAGATGACCAAAATGACTAAACACTTTTTTGACATGAAACATGGACCAGACTCGTTGTGTTGGACGGTCCTTGATAAACCGAACTTCACTGCAAACACTCCTGGTCTAACGACTAAGCTCCTCAGATTGGAACATAGATGGGTGTACAGGTTGGGGACCTCTGAATCGGGCCTCAACGACAAGATTCCTTGGTTAGCACTCTCTTGAGTTACCATCATGTCATTATACCCCTGGGCCGCGTATTAAGAGACCGACTGCCCCCCGGGCCATCCAGATACACGGGTTACCACCGCGTCCCATGCAAGCTACTTATTTATTTATTTATTTATTGAGTTTTATATAGCGCTGGCTAGACCCGGAGGTATCAGAGCGCTTTACATGAGGAAGAAACATTGTTTCAGAACATGGTTACAAAGTTACATCAGTAACTGGAGCGTGGTTACAGGAATTACAGGAGTGCAAAAGCATAGCATAAACGTGAGGTAAAAAATAGGCAAGGGGAGAGAAGATTTGGGGAGAGAGGGAAGGAATAGGGGAGGTAGAAGGAGAATAATGGAGGGAAGAGGAGGGGGAGGGTGTAGGAGGCACAACGGGGAGACGAGGAAAAACAGTGTCCGACGTCCGGCTGGGTAGGTGACGGCCGAGGGGTGAACCAGAGCCAAACTCCTGTATTGCTGCATGGGACAGCGCCACCGGTCATCGGCCAAAGGTTGCTCGGGCACCGCAGTACATACAGAAAGGTTATAGTTTCCGCCTAGGGGGGCATAGTCCAAAAGTTCCATCGAGCGCGCCGGTCACGGTTTATGGTGCTGTGCTCCCAGCGGTAATGGGATCAAAAACCAGGCCTCCGCTGTGTGAGACTCCCTTGTGTTGTGGACTCTCTCAGAGGGGTCTCTGAGACTCCAGGGCATAAATGCTGGATCCCTCCCCAAGAAGGGGAGAAGGAGTGCTTTGTAAAGGGGCCCACTCATGGTGGCCACTATTAGAAAATTGGTGTCAGATGTCCCCAGAGGCTGCCATCTTAGGGTCAGGCATTGGGCACAGCTCACTACACTCCTCGCGTTTTCACTATTGCCTGTGTGAGGGGTATTGAGTCCAGGCCTTAGTGAGGTCACTTTGTCTGAGCCTTCCTCAGCCCCTTCGCCAGCCCTGTGATGCTCTTCAGGTGTCAAGTCAGTGGGTTCCCCGCAAGCCCCAAGGTGTCGTCTGTACCTTATTCCCAGTCCCCTTCACAGTTTGGGTGCCATTTCGTCTTCAGTTCCCCCCTTGATAGTCAGTGTGTCTTTCATCACCCATCGGCCACCCGGGGCCTCCACCTCCAGAGAGAATAACCCCGCGACTCTGTTAAGTGAGTCGGTCATGCAGCCGATGTGTAGTTGTGCGCGGGGTTTGGTATGGCTCACACGGAGATCTTGCAGGCCCCTGGGCGGCGAAACACCCAGAAGAACTGTCCAGAGATAGTGCGGTTTTCGCCCTACCTCTAGTATGGGCGTATAGCCAGCCACGTGTCCCCAGTTACAGCATGAGGTGTTCTGTCCTCAGCAGGTGCCATCTTTGAGTCAGGCACGGCCAACCTCTATTTCGGGTATGATTTTTTATATGGAAAGGCCCCCCCCGATAAGTACCGGGCATTGCGGAGTTTACTGCTGCCGCTGGGAAACTGTTTCACGGCTTTCTCGGGGGTTATTCATCTATCCCCGTTGTGTGGCGCGCAGCGGGGAAATGGCATCTGCCGCGCGTCCAGTATCGCGCTTCTCCCACTCACCGGAACGTTGAGCTAATCCTGCTGCTCACCTTCCACCGGTAGAGGAGAGCTCCGAGTGTGGGTCTCTTCTTGGTGGACGCCTGGCTGCTGGGTCTCCAGATCCCGGATTCAGCCTTTTTAGGGTTTGTACGGGTCACCGGCCGCATCTGCCGCGTCCCGATTCTCCGCTAATCGGCTGCCGTCTGGCTACTTCTGGATGATGTTGCTCGACTCAGTGCCATCCGCCAGCGTTGCCGCCGATCCCCAGGTACATTTCCATGTTTTTTGGCGTGAAAAGCTCGATGACTCCTCTCCAGATGTTAGGGTCCCCACCACGGCAAACAGACGATCACGGCCTCCGAGGAGCACCGCCGGTTCCTCCATACCTCCTAAGATGGAGGCTCCGTCGGAAGGTCGCACAACTTTCGGCGTTTCGTGGGCCTGCTATACTGCACCCCGGTACTCGATTCTTGGACCGGGTAGCGCTCCGTATTGGGCCGATGTGTGGGATGAGGTTGGTGCTTCAGAAACACCGCAGGATGATGTCGGATGCTACCGCTCTGGGACGGAGCTCCGAGAAAGACGTCCTACACAGCCATCTTGTCGGCTTGAACTACCTGCTGCCTGTGCATTCACTTCAACACTTGCCCGTACTCCCCCACTTTATTGCAGCCTCCTGATTCAAGGTTCTTCAACCTTGGCCAGCCCACTTACATCGATCTACGCAGGTCACCTGACAGCCTTGATTTAGGCTGATTTCTCAACCCAGAAGCGCCTAGCCCCCCGCGCACTATTTGCATTTAGCACATGGCATTTTCCATTCAAGATCTTTCTCCACCTCACATGCCATCTCGATATAAAGTATCTCTTTCACCATGTGACTGGGGCACTCGTAACACCAGTAGTTCTAAGTGGTTCCCGCCTGAACTACATTTCCCATCAGCCCCTGCCCACAGCGGACTTCCGGGCATACGCTGCGGTACTCGGCTGTACCGCATTAACCTATTTCACTTGGCATATAATGGAAGCCACGCAGGCACTCTTTCCTGCCTGCCCCTGGACGTACGCTGACCGACTGGATGATTCCACAACCTGTGGTAAGTGCTAATGTTCCCCCATGCAGCTCACGCTGTGCACAGATTGCCCCCTACGCGGCCGGCGGGAGCCCCCACCTTGACTCCATTAGCAACACGCATAATAGATCACGCTATAGTTTTTTCAACCACGCCAATAGGCAGCAGTGGTATGCTTACATGCTACCACTCTGTTCCCTACAGCCTTTGTTATATCCTTCACACACCGGAGAGCACTGCCTTACAACAACAGAGCAGTGTTTATCCCCTCTCGGGCACCTTTTCGCAAATAGGTTTGGTAACATCCAAGCAAACGCTGTGCATAGATTGCCCCCGGCCGCTTCACCCCCTACGCGGCCGGTGGGAGCCCCCCCTTGACTCCATTAGCTATGCGCATAATGGTCGAACAGATCATGCTATAGTTTTCCTAGCCGCGCCAGCCAGTATCCCTAATAGGCAGCAGTGGTATGCTCACACGCTACCACTCTAATTCCTACAGTCTTTTTTATATCCTTCGCACACCGGAGAGCACTGCCTCACTACTATTGGGCATTGTTTGTTCCCTGTATCCTTATCCCCTCTCGGGCGCCTCCTTGCAAATTGGTTTGGCAACATCCAATACCGACCACATTGCACCCCCCTGGGCGCCGAATCACCTGAAATCTCCTCTAGCGTGGCCGCGCTCGGCGGTTCTCGTCCTGCGCGCCCTTCACTGTTCGAATCTTTGTGTTTCTAAAAGACAGCGACTCTGCTTACACACCTCTTGTTGAGTCGAACTGTACGCCATAGGATACATTTTTAGTCGCAACCAAGCTCTATCTTAATGTCCCTTCCTTGGGATCTTCTGTTTTTAATACCACAAACCTTCTTTGATAGGTTTCTGCGCACGTACCATATGGCTAATACGCCGGTACAGATGTAGTGAACTGCACAACCAACAGTGGTGAGTCACTCATCATAATTTAGTACACACTGATCTAATATGTATATGTGTTCTAAAAACACCACTAATTGGGAGCATTAACTGTGTGGTGTACTCATGCCAAAGTTTCCTAGTACATATGTATATTATGGTGACTTTTCTGCCTTTTGCCTTTGTCTCTACTACAGGTTGTACGCAGAGCATACTGAACAGTCAATCTACTGGTTCAGTATCATATTATTGTCTTATGCACGTGTTTTTCATGTTTTTTTCACGTTTTGCACTTATTTATTGCAGTAGCTGAATCACTGACCCTGAAGAAGGCCGTGACACTACTATAGGTCCTTCTGGCCGAAACATGTTGGTCTAGTAATTGACACATCTGCCTCTAATGTCGGCACCTGTGTTACCAGCTATTCACTGTTTTTAATCCTGACACCGGGTAGCTGAATAAAGTCATAGCATAGCTAACCCCGTAGCCAATTTTAACTATTCACATCACAGCACTGCACTTTCACGCACACGCCAGTCTCACATAGGGTTTTAGTACACCCGCCCTGACTCAATAAAAACATCCCTGATCTCCTCCCTCGTAGAGAGGGGGTTGTAGCCCACGTGAATACTAGGTATTTCATGTGAGGAGGCACCCCTATGATGAAGCATGACACCTCTGATGTGTGAGGGGAACCGTCCTGAAAAGGGGAAACCCCTCTCCTTTCATGGCAGAGTACCCTCAGACAGTTATGTAACCTCCCTCTTATTCCGGACCCGAGGCTCTTTTGTGCTACATTTTATAGGGTGGAGGCTCTCAGGGACACTGGAGCCAGTGTGACAGCTGTCAGTTGGTGTCTGTAGAGCAGGTGATCCCCAACGTACTTCACCCAGTAGTTGCAGCAGACAACTCAGAGTACCTCTGTAAAGTGGCATAGGTTCCCTTTGAATAGGAGGGTGTCTCAGGTACCTTGAAAGTAGTTGTAAGACCAGCCAGGCCTGTTGACTGTCTGCTTGGAATTGACCTGGAGAGTTCCCCTTGGGAGAAGGTGGAACACAAGTCTCATCTGGAAATGTTTGGTCTGCTTGGGTGGGCATGTGTGACCACTCGGTCCATGGCAGCCAGTGAGGGTGATCAAGAGGACCTGGAGCCTGAAAGAGTGGCACAGGTGCCTGCCAGAAAGAGAAGAGGCAGGGGGTGTGGGAAACTGGACCCCGAAGTTCCCACGGTCCAGGCAGAGGCAGACCCTGAGGGGGATGCCCTGGAGCTTACAGGCGAGAAAGTGGCCAAACTGGGGGACCTGACTGAGCTGACCCATTGGCAGCAGGAAGGGGGTCCCTCCATGGAGGAATTCTGCAAGGAGCAACAGGAATGCCCTTCTCTTGTTGATTTGCGGCAGCAGGCTGTAAACCAGGCAGCTGGTGATCAGTCTGGATCACATTAGATTTACTGGGAGAAGGGTCTCCTGTATAGCGAGCCTAAGGTTGCTGAGCCTGGATCAGCCCGAGTGATTGTGGTACCCCAGCGCTTCAGAGCCTTCCTACTGGGTCTGGCTCATGATGTACCTTCAGCAGGGCATTTGGGGCAGGACAAGACCTTTGAAAGGCTTGTCACCCACTTATATTGGCCCCAAATGCGCAAGAACTCTGATACTCATTGTAGGTCTTGCCAGACTCGCCAGGCAAGTGGTAGGAGTGGGAGGAATTGCAAGGCTCCTCTCCAACCTTTTCCTGTAGTCAGCTCCCCCTTTGAGAGTGTTGGTATTGACATTGTGGGGACACTGGACCCTGAGACAGCCATGGGTAACAGGTTCATCCTGGCCTTTGTGGACCATGCCACCCGGGTACCCCTGAGGCTGTCCCTCTCCTGGGGTTGGCCTGCAGTGACTGTTTCTGCCAAGGAGTTGACAAAGACTGAATTGTGCTGTGTATTCTGCTTGAAGAAGAACTCCCAGGGCTTGGTGTAGAGCTTGCCTCCTGTTCTGAAGTCTCAGGGACACAAAAACTTTATTTCCTCAGTCCTCCTGCGCCTGGAACTGCTGTTTCAGCTGCCACAGAGGGAAATAGCAACACGGACGCTAGCGAGCGATGCCGTGACCTGCAACAAAGCCATGGGCTCAGCTCGTGAAGTGCACGACGCACTGCACCGATTGCACTGCACCCACGACGCATGCTGACGCCGCACTGTACCAACTCTGACGCCGTCACCGAGGCTGCAGCCTGCACCCAATCCGAGGACACCATTCGTGATGCTCACGATGCACCACCCGACTCGCACTGCAGCCCTGACCTCACCGACGCTGGTGCTTCATCATTGCGGAACAGATACCTGACATGGGTGACCTCCTGAATCCATCGACCCCGCATCGCCGTAAGCAACCAATGCCACGAAGCCACAGCAAAGTCACCTCCCCGGCAACAGTAAGGAGCCGACACCTTACCTCCCCTGCATCGCAGTAAGGAACTTATTCTCTATGCTTATGGTATGTCCTTCCCCAGGTTAATGAGGCAGTGGTCGGACACAACCAAGAGGCACTCCTGCACCATCTCCCAATACCCTACACTTGCTAGAAGGACTGCAGGATCAGCATAAACCATCTGCTATACAGACACACACCAGATACTGTGGCTTCACACATTCACCAGATGATGAAGTATATGATGAGACCTTTGTAAACTGTGTCCATGCTTTTTCTTTTTGTTTTCTTCCCCTTTGTTATATTGTACTATGTGCAGTTCCATCTCCAATAAAATCTTCTCAATAAAGAAAAATATATATATACCCTAAGTCAGAAGGTAAAACTTCTGACTGATTCGCACCTGATTTCTGTTTCCAACCCATGCTCCATCATGGTCGGCCTTAAATCACTCGTACCTACCGGTCAAGTGGAACCACATGACCATGGTTGGTGCTTAATGCTTTTTGTACCTATTTTCATTTAAAACTTTACAAGTTCATACTTCTAGTCCAGTAATTGGATTTCTGACATTTTGGTGTAATTTTGTTCATTACATTATTTTATAAATTTGAATGGGATTTTTATTGTGTTGTGCTTTAGGCTTTTTAACTGTTTTGGTACTTCTAAATGCTTTACACGTTTTCTTATGTTAAGCCTGTCTGCTCTGTGCCATAGCTACCAGGGATTGAGCTCAGGTTTAAATTCATAGACCTTACAAGAGTAGTGACATTATTACTTGTGGTGGACTACTATCCACCCCAACTAATAATCTACTTTCTCACACTCTTCATGTCTTGGCTCATTCGAATTCCTGACTAATACTGCGCATGCCAGAAGAACCTTTACCAATTCCTCTGTGTGGCAGCCTACTTAGGATCAGCAAGACTTGCCTTTCATGCACATTTTGGGCCCTCACTACACTAAATTTAACTTCTTCCAGTAAACAGATGTAAGTTAGGGGTGTCTGAGGATGCACTTGTGGTGCATTAGTCAGACAGCGTGAGCATATCTACATTTGAACACTGGGGTAAACATGCTGGGGCAGACTGTCCAAAGTTCCCTTAAGAGCACTTCCAGAAAGACTAAGGGCCTTAGGGTTTGGTGCACAGGATCCTCCGTCAAAATGTGACAGATTTCCTGTCCACCAATATGTGCAGTGGATTGACTGTAATGCACTTACATTATTAATGGATGGAACATCTGTAACATTTCAATGGAGAATGAAGGTGGCAAGCAGCAAGCATTCAAGGTCAATGTGTGCCTAATTACTAGAATCAGTAAAGACACAGTGGTTCAAATCTAACTTAAGAAGAAACTGTCTTCAATGATTATGGTGATTCGTTCAAAATTAGATGGAACAATTTGAAAGGCTACACAGTTAGCCAAGTAATGGGTCATGGAAAGTATTTCTCTATGCACAGCCATTTTACTGTCTTCAACGTATATGAGATCCCAATGATAACGAGCTTTGACTACCTCTTCAAGTCTCATATTATTAATGTGAATGCTCCAAAACAGCCAGTATCCCAGAAGCTCACTTTTGTGCAATACAAAGTGAATTCACAGACCTGGCAAAGGTGGCTACTGGAACAGTAATATCAAGTCTCCTGCCTCTTCCTTGCCGAGAGCAAACTCTGCATCAGCAACATGATTGATCCTATTTCTCTGCTGCAGGAATGCAGTCAGCAAAGTGCTGATCCTACAGCCTTGCAACTTCCCCCACAACAGATGAAGTAGAGGTTACTGGTTCTACAGGAGTAAGACTTTCAATAATGCTCAGCTGAAGGTCATGGAAGGGCATCAGTCTTCCCTTAATGGTCTGACGATAGACACCATACACATTGTATGTTGTCAACTGGATGAGATAGGTAGCCAACTTCTTATTCAAGGTACATGGTTTATCACATATATTTTATGCTTAAAGTACTTGGTCATTGTTATCCACTCCACCCCTGTACTTATTGTAATCAAGTATACATTTAGGATTCTTGACTTCTGGCAAAACCATGACCCCAAACCGCGTAGCAATACCCCTGGGCGCACGGAGCAGTTCCTACTTGCTTCTTTCCTGCTGCTATCTAGTAGACCAATGGACATCATTGATTGTGGTGTGAGGGGGATGATGCATAAGCGATTCTGTTTCAGCCCCCGACCTTATTCCCTTGGGAGAAAGACTCAAGAGCAAGCACAGGAAGTTCCCCCGCATCCCCCTACCTTGGCCACACATTGTCGTCAACCGCGCTATGGAGGTAGTGCACATGCGGCAAGATGTCAACGACCGCAGTTAATTGATTAATGTCTTTGTTTTATGTAGTTAGCTTTTATGCTCTAGCACATAAAGTCCAGAAAGAATGCCCGAAAAACAAAGCCTAGTCTGCATCCAATGAAAACTAATATCCATTACCTAAAGCAAAACAGATTAAAAGAAGTCCAAGAACGAGGAATAACGATTGAACATCAGCAAAACATGGAAACAGGATACAGCAGATGAGAATAAAATGATACAGTTTCAGAAGTGTTTATATCTGTCAAAGAATTAGAGAGTCCATTTTATAATCCCGATAAAGATGTCATACATGCAACTACATTACCTTGATTACGTGTACCCAATTCTGTATTGTTTTTGCTAAATTTGTTGCTGATATTCTGGGTTTGACAAACAGGCATCAACAAGTGCATCATTAGATGAATGACGAAATATACGGGAGGGATCAATTTTAGACGGAAGGACACAAATATGCCTGAATATTCGTTTCAGCACGTCTCAAGTACTGTAATCTTTTGTCGAATTATCTGATCCCTTTTGGTCAGGAGTACGTAGAAACCTGCTGAGATGACACCACGGTCTGAATGAATATTTGCACCCCAGGATATATTACACAAATAATTAGACTATGCAGGTAGTCGTCGTAAAATATAGGTTGAAAAGAAACGTGAGCAAAAAAAGGCAATCTCTTTCACCGTAGGTGGTTTGATTGGTGTGTGGCTTGTGCTGGCTGTGAAGGCCATCCAAATGAAATGGAGTGTGTAATTTGCCCTTACACGTACTTCTGCATAGGAATCGTAACAGCAGAGAGTTATGTAATCTGACTGTAGTTTGAGTGTAATTCTGAAGCTGCTGGAGTTCTGAAGCCTCACCGAGCACTCCCAGCTCTGACTTTAGAAAGAAGGCACTGCTGGCAGTGGGTGCAAGTGTAAATCCACTCCCTATCCATAGTTACTAGTGGCATTATTAAAGCAGGCTGCCATGTAGACCTGGGGGGGGAGTGTGGCGCAGTGGCCAGAGCGACTGACTCCAGAGCAACAGGGCTCACGGTTCGATCAGTGGGGGCAGCTCAGTTTATCATCATGTGACTCTGGGCAATAACTCACTCAGTCTCCCCGACGGCACCCAGCGCCGTGAAACCCCCAAGGGGGTGATATGTTCGCGCTTTACAAATATGAATTATTTATAGTGGCATTATTGAAGCACTGTGCCAAGTATACCAAATCAGAGCATTTCTATTTTGCATCAACTGTGCTCTTGTGTAGTAGGGAATGGAGCAAACACATTCTGCTGTAGTATATTTACACACTGGCTCACATTTACTGAGACACTGTGCCGGTGTTACAGCACAAACTCCCATAGGATTTGACATAAATCCCGCTCTACTAAGGTACTCAGACTGGCTTTGCATCAAACAATAATGCGGTGTAAACAAGGGGAACAAGGGGAAATTAATGTATTTCTATTTAAAAAAATGCAACACATTGCATGCATGCTGCAGTGCACAGCACACATCCAATGTCTGGGATCTTTCTGAGTTTGTCTAGGTATAGGAATCTTTACTGGAAGCATATACTTCCATTACAAATCTTATGTTGCACAGCACACACTCAGACCTGCACCATGATGAGAGAGTGTGTGTATTGCAATGCAGTCTTGTAGACAGCCAGCACAGTGTGTGACAGTAGCAAAAGGCAGCTCCTATTAGACATGGCTCTGTGTAATGTTTTCCCTCTTGGGCCATGCAGCAAAACACATTTTAATTGTTGCCTGCATGAGAAATTAGTAAATCTTTGGTGAAGTATTTTGTGCCAGGGAAAAAAATTGGGGAAACAGATAGGATTGTTGCACCACTGCGAAACATATTCGACAAATCTTGTGGTCATTAATTATTTTACGTATGCATTAGATATTTTAGCAAAGTAATTGGTATCCACAAAAAAATTGAAACTGAAGCATAATTAATGCTTTATGTTCGCTTCTGATGTAATAAAAATGGAGTGAACAAGTGTTGCCTCAAGCAGAGCCTGAATGTTCACATAGGAAAGTGGCAGCAAATGGATTTATTCAATTACTCATTATGTGAACAGAGCAAAAATGAGAAATCAGTTTGTGCTACTGTTTACTTTAACCCACAAATGTGCATGTGATAAGGATTCGAGCAAACTTGGTTTGCTCCATTCTTCATTCTTTAGTGTGTACATACCAAAAGAGATGCAAAAAAGATTTTCTCTGTGTATTAAATCAGTGTGAATTATACAGAATTTTAATCAAAATTTGAGTACTCGGGCTTTATCACAAACATTGTTGACTGGCACTATTTCATGTACTTGGTGGGAAGTTAAGGCAGCACTTGGTGTAAACAACTTTTACCACTGTATTTTGAAAAGGGGTTTCTGGAGGTGGTGATTTTCGAGGTGGCCATTTCTGACAAAACTCTTCCGGTCTGAGTCAAAAAGGTAAACGTACGCTTTTGTGTAAGTTTAAGATTGTTTGCTATACACAAAGTTATTTTACTCATAGTATCTTTACAAATCCAGAGTCTATACACATAAAAAGGTAGGACAGTCCTATCTTTTACATGCGGAGCAGTTCTTAATTTTAACCTGTGTTTTCCGGTGCTCGGCCCCAGGCACTTAATTGTCAACATCGGCACCTGTTACACATGGTGGCGCTGTTTGTCTAATTTTGAAATGAGCTCAACAGCAGTTGTTAAATAATTTAATATGCATTAACATTAAAAATGAGAAATACCTGCCACCCAAGCCATTCTTATAGCTTTGGGTGGCCTGGAATAGTCTGAATTGTCACACTTGTAGGAGTGTAATGGTCAGTAGTTGCATAGGTCATGCCATTTGCATCGCTGGCAGGAGCAATGACTGGTGCAAGCTGCAGTGGCCTCCTGACAAAACCCCGGGCACTTATGTTTTTTTTCAAATTAAGCACTGGTACGGAGACTCCGCAGTCGTAGGGATACCATTAGTAAAATACCTTTGTGAATAGCAAACAATTGTAAACTTACACAAAAGTGTAAGTTTACATTTGTGAATCAAGCCTTTTGAGTATTTGTTGTGTGGCACTTATTTAAGGTGGAAATGTGCTGTGTTGCTGTTTTGTGCTTTGTTAATGCAATGCAATGTTGTGTTCCCCTTTTTGTGTTATGCTCAGTTGTTTACTTAAGAGATGTCAGCACATGCTACTACATTTCCAGCCAAATGCAGCACATGCCTTGAAGGTTCTAGTGACAAGTAACCATTTAGAATTTTCTGAAGTGGTAAAATACTGCAGCTCTAACTTCAACTACTTAAGAAGAAAAACATCAGCCCCAAACCCTGTGGAAGGCCTGTCTTGAATAAGCACTTCCAGTGCTTACTTTATGTGATACGGTCCCTCAGGTTTAAACTCAAGGTTATCATCTCTCCTTTCGAACATTTCTAACATAGTGTGTACATTGCGTTGCCAATAATTATAGGATGACTGGGATATTACTGCAATTTGCAACCAGGCTTACCTTTTGCAAAGAAAACCGATTCCTTAAATAACTCTAACAGTGAGTCATGACAGCTTTCCTGTGTTCAATGACATGACATATTGCAGTAACTTGAAGGAAAAGAGGTGCTTAACTGGAAGTATTTTCATCTGCTGCAACAAATCAGCAAAGCAAGCAAGCACACTGAGATGTCATGAATCATCCTTTTGATGGCATCTTCACAGGCCTGCAGTGCCTCTGCTTAAACATGTACTGATATTCATGTCACAGATCACCACTTCCACAAATCTGCTTTCATAAAACGGTGGTTAAAGGCACTTACACCAAGCACTGACTAAATTACCATCAAGGGCACGTAAGAGCGCCATGCAAATGTGTTTTGTGATCCCGCCATTTATTTTCAAAAGCATGCAGAATTCTTGAATGGTAATTCATTACTACAAAGAAGAAAATCTTCAAAATATAGGGAAGATTCTGGTTTATATGGGGTGTATGTTTCAGGTTATCTCAAAAGCCTATTTATTTTTATTTTGTGAGAAGCGGTGTTTTGTACGTTCTTTCCTTTTCTCATTAGAGGTTAAACCACATGTCTCATCAAGCAAAACTGACACAGCACTGTTTTTGTGGTTAAGGCTGCTTTCATGTGCTTTGATTTGCCCTGGGCTTTCCCATGTACAAGATGAATAGCAGTTACTTGACTGCTTTTCTCTTGGAGACAGCCATGCCAATTTCCAACATGAGCTTTTCTGAAGAGACTTCTCTGGGGGTTGCAAGAAATATGTGTCAGAAGGTCCCAAGGCAGAATTGGGGTACTTGGACCCCAATTGTAACAGCTGGGGTCCTTTGCTATTGGTGTCCTGGGGCCCGTACTGCAGACCCCTAAACTTGGAACCAAGTACCCCTTTTTGACCTAATTTTCAGGATGGTGAAGTACAGTAATCCAGGTCTTAAGGGAGATGTTGTGGGGTAGAGGATCACAACTAGGCCTGGGCAAAACTTTAATTATGCCAGAGTAATTGCAGTGATTTTGGTATTATTCTGTTACTATTTTGATGCAAAATTCTCGAAAAGTGCGCCTGTTCGTATAATCATGAGGAATTTGGCACAAAAACCCTTCAGCAGGAGCACAGGATCAACAAACTTTACGAGTACGAGTGGCTTCTGCTTTTTATGTTCTGTTGCATTTCACACTATTTTCTGAGTGCAAGTTACATCATCAGTCCATTTTGCATCTTGTGCTAAGCAAATACTGCTAAATGCTTTGTTATGCTTCGCGCATAATTTCTCATGATCTTGCGTGACTTTGCTGTAATTGCGCATTATTATGCTACAGCAGATTACAAGAGTTACACCGACCCTACTCACAACTCAACAATGCTCAATATTTTGCTGTCCGTCCAGTGCTTGTTCTCAAAAAAATAAAAGTACTAACTTCATTACACACTACAGAATACTATACACAAATTACCAAACATATACAAGAATGATAGGTGGAAATGCCTATGGTGACATCCCCTAAAAGGCCTCACAACCAACAGGGGTGCACACAACAGAAACTTCCCACTGGTCAGATAACCCACAGAATGTAACCTGGCCAGTCTGAGCACCAACAAGCTCTAATCTCTAGAAACACAAAAATCCCCATCTGAGCAGAACACAAAATTAAAAGTAAATTAATTAAAGCCAGGCCTCTTGGCTTTGTCTGAGAGCTACCCCAATAATTAAGCCAAAATACAGAGTCAAACAAAGTCGAAATCAAGATTGATACACATAGGGCCCGATTCACAGAACTAACTTAAGACAAAATCCTAAACTTACTACCATTTTGGTATTCACAGAAGGCACTTACTCATTTTGGTATTCACAGAAGGCACTTACTTACTCATTTTGAGTAACTTACTCATTTTGTGTAACTTACTCATTTTGAGTATTCACAGAAGGCACTTACTCATAAATGAGAAAGTGCCTTCTGTGAATACCAAAATGAGTAACTTACTCATTTTATGTAACTTACTTATTTTGTGTAACTTACTATTTTAGGTATTACAGAAGGCACTTACTCATCAATGAGTAAGTGCCTTCTGTGAATACCAAAAGGAGTAAGTTACACAAAATGTGTAAGTTACTCAAAATGAGTAATTACTCAAAATGAGTAAGTAAGTGCCTTCTGTGAATACCAAAATGAGTAAGTGCCTTCTGTGAATACCAAAATGGTAGTAAGTTTAGGATTTTGTCTTAAGTTAGTTCTGTGAATCGGGCCCTACAGGTGGTACTACCTTTCACTAATTTAAGACAATGCATGCAGTCATTTACGATCAACAGCAAATATGTCAACCAAGCTTTCGGTCTCTACCTTCAAACAGATGCAAAGCAACCAAAGGACTTAGTAAAAAGACCATAACCTCTACAGCATCTGGATAAAATTCCCAGCTCCAGAAACACTTACCTTTAATGACAACCTTTCCTCAGCTCACTCTTCTAGTGATCTGGGAGTAAGGTGTCACAGAAACAAAATTGGTGAGAATTCTTTGCATCTTCTGGGGGCCTATCCCTGTTCTTGGTTAGCTTCCACAATGAATTATTTCTAATAATGCTGCTCCTGCTCTCATGGTCACCATGCCACAATAATCAAAGAGAGGTGTTTCCAGTGCATGCTCTAGCCACAGAAGTAATGGATTAGGACTAAATGGCCTGTAATGTGTTTCTTGTAGAGAGCTAAGGGATTTGCTTTCTGCTCCATTAGCTCGTCAGCCAGATTTTGAAGTCTTTTTGGTGCCACGGAGCTTCTTCCAGAGCTAGGGAGCTGTGTAGAACCCAGGTCCTTCTCTTCACTCTAGGCTATTGATAATCTCCTTGGCCCCGGTATTTCTTCAACTGCCCCCCCCCCTCCCCAGCCTTCAAGGCAGGGTATTCTGCCTATCTGACTTACAGGGGCCCTACAATCTCCTGCCTACTTGTAAGGTTTCTGTGTGTCCAGCAGGAGCCAGGAGTGCCCCCTCCATGTGTCTTCCCCACATGACCAGTTCACAGCAGTTCCAGAGGAACCCTCTCCTCTAGGATCCCCAGCAAGTCCAACTTCTACTGTTCCCCATAGGGAGTTGGGAAGCTAGTGTCAGTGGCCCTTTAGATAAGAGTTCAAGAGAGTCCATAGAAGTACAAGTCTGAAGTCCTCTCCAGTTACAGGTTATTCAGCAAGCTGAGCTGTCCTCCTTCCTTAGTTCCCAGTGCCTCCAAGAGTTCTTCCTTGCGCAGGGGTTTAGAAGTGGGAGCAGAAAGTCCTAGAAGGGGCATCACTGTCCAATCCAAATATATCACATCATTCCTCCACCTCGATCCATGCCTGGGATTTTCTGTGAAGGTGAGTTCAAGCTTTGGTCAGTCACACCTCTCCCAGTGCCTGTAACCTCACCCTTAACTGACACAGCAACCTAGATCCTTCCCTCCTAATCTTCAAAAAGGTGCCCCTTGTGTGGGTGATGCCAGAGGTCCAGCTGCCCTGTGTTGTCTCTGTGAGAAACTGTCCTCCGCAGAGCTCTACATGTCTGTGGTTGAGAGAATGAGCTGTCAACTGCCCCCTTAGGCTACACCTCTCATGGATCTAGACCCAGTGGCGAGCACATTCCATAAGCGTGGGTTTTATGTTAACTCATCCACTCATTAGCTTTTCATTTTCTGCCTGTCTTAATTAGGCCTGTGAGTAATTTTGATTACTGTGGAGTAATCAGAGTATTTTGCTAATTATGTGTTACTTTTTGACATGGAAATACGGATAATGATGCAATTACACCCACTTGTGTAATTAAGAGTAATTTGGGGGGGGGGGAGAAATTGTACCCTGAGAGCACATTTATCGAGAGCCTGCTGGTGCTTCTGTTTATATTCTGTTACATTTTCTTAGTGCAAGATCCATCCTTGTATCCATATTTGGGTGTGAGGGTACATTTTACGCTTAGAAACTAGGGCTAAATGCTGGGAATAAGTTAGGGGATACATTCTACCCCAATTGCACAGTTTAGCGATCGGCTGCTTGCACTGGCTTTTCATGTTCTATTACATTTAGTGCTATTTCTTAGCAGAAAATACATCTTCGCCTCCATTTTGGATGCAAGGGGGCATTTTTGCGCTACGAAAATAGCGCTAAATGTGAAATTACTCTTATTGCGTAATTCAGCATAATCTCCGCTACACAGCAATTTTAGGTAGTTCTGCATGATTACGCTACACAGAATTTCATGAGTTACGCCCATCCCTTGTCTTAACATTGGGGGAGGCAGGAACGAGGGTGAAAGCTGTTGGCACATGGTCCAGAACTGCTCTTGTCAGTGCAACCAGCTTGTGTCAACACTATTGTTGATGCAAATATAAGGGGGTTACCCTGCTACAATTTGTGGTTCCTACGACAGGGACAAATAACTCAAAGTGTGCTGAAAATCCTAGGCAACTTTATAATTCTAGTTTGTCAAAACCGACTTGACAGTACTGGAGACATTAGTTGTAATGACCATAGAGACAGATAACATCTAATTAAATATGTTTATTCTCTAGAAAATATATATATGCTATTCCATATCCATAAGAAGAAGCATTTATACAACATTTAAAACAGCCTCTGTAGTGTTTCATTATCTTGTCTTTTCAGCCATACACTCATTCATACTCTCACATTCGTCCACAGCGTTCATTCAATCCCAGATATACAATAATTTTCTTCAATGTTTTTTTCCACTACTGAACAATAATCCTAAATGTAATATTACAAACAGTGGTTCCTATATGATACATTTAACTTTTATACATAATACATCTCAAGCATTAATCATTTTGTACTATAAGCTTCTTCCTTCAAAGCACGTTTCGGCTAAAAGCCTTCTTCAGGAAGCTACAAATCTTACAACAAGTACTGTTTCTGTGGACACAACAAATTGTAAAAAATATGGTCATGCAAGCTCTCATAACTTTTTTGTACACATATAAAAAGCGGTTGGTAAACAACAATTCATGTAGATTCATGCATTTGTGAGTCCTTACTGTATGTGGCAACACTATTGTTGGACTGCTATAACACAGAGCATGCTCCAGGAACCAAGATGAGGATGACCTTGGGGTATCCTTAATAGTTGTGAGTTAGGTTTAACGCATGGTTCTTTACCATCACTGTAACAGTTGTGTTTGCTCCATGTTCGTTGATAATCAGTGTGAATGCACTTTTTCTTTGCCAGCTGCTGCAAAATGCATAAGCAACTCCTACATAAAACACTCTCTGATCTTCTCCACTCTTTCTTACCTCCATTCTCTTGCTAAGTCTTGCTGGAATACCAGTATAACCAGGATTTGATGTGAAAACATTTATTATGAATATGTAGTTGTCACTTGGTATTTTTACATCGTGCTGAATTTGTGTGCTGTCATTTTTCCAATTCCCCCCTCTTTATGCACAAAATATGAAATGTAGGCATTGAACATTGTGTTATTTGCTCATGGTCACATAGTTTCTTCAAGGTAGGAAGCCGAGATCAGAACTCTGCTTCCACTGTCGGCAAACACTAAATGTGCTGCCTTGCGTTACATTTCATTTTGGGAGTCGTTCCATGGGTGGAATATGGGGGTTCCCATGCATCCACCCATGGATTTCACGAAATCCCAGATTTACAAAGGTTTGCCAAACTGGGATTGCATGAAATTGCTATGCCTCCTAGAGGATGGCGTAACGAGGAGAATAATATTTTTTTCTCCTCTTTGTTTCCTCTTTCTAAGTGTGCTGCATAGAAGGAGGAAAATGCCTTGATAGATTGTTTTTGTGCAGGAAGGTATTCCTTCCTGCACAAAAACAATTCTCCTTGTAACGCAGGCACCCTTGCACTGTGGGGGCCTGCATTGGCGCTAGGCTGCCTGAAGTGTGCCAGCGCTATGAGAGAGCAGAAGTGAGCCATATCTTAGTAGATATGGCACATTTCTGCTCTCTCCCTTTCACGCAACACAACGCAGCGCAGCGAGTTTCTTTGCTACACTGCATTGCGTGAAAGGTTAGTAAAACTGGCCCCCATGGTTTTGTAAGATAACATATGTTTGTAAAGCACGCATACACCCAGGGTTTCTAGCCACTATATAACAGATGGCTTTAATTACCCAACTGAAAGGTAATCATTTCATCTACCTCATAAAAATTTTAAAATTGAAAGTTGAGTATATCAGCTGAGATTCAAACATGTATCAGTGGGGAACAAAGCTCTTGCAGTGGATTCGTTCATCCACAGAGCAGCAGAGGAGTTATTGTTCCATTTGGCCGGCACATATAAAGAGAGTTCAAAACCTGAACCACAGGCCAGATCCAAACAGAGATGGCATGGTGAGCAAAATCACGATGGATAGGGATGCTGACCAACTGATTACCAGTGGCTGAGATTAATTCAATGCATTTATGTATCTGGTATTTGTGAAGCACGAACTAATCACTCCTAGGGGTCTTAAGGTACTGGGAGCCATCAGGGAGATTAAGGGGCATATTAGCAAGACCGGCGATAAAATTATCGCCGCTTTAGCGGCAGGAAACTGCCGCTAAAGCGGCGATAATGGGCTTGCTAATATGCGTTATAGAATTCCAATAGAAGCCCAGGTTAGATGTCCTGCACATCTAACCTGGGCTTCTATTGGAATTCTATAACGCATATTAGCAAGCCCATTATCGCCGTTTTAGCGGCAGTTTCCTGCCGCTAAAACGGCGATAATTTTAACGTGGGTCTTGCTAATATGCCCCAAAGTGAGCTATTGCGCACAGTCACAAGGTACTGAGCTGAACTGGCACCGGTGCCGGAGATCGAACCATGAGCCCTGTGCTCCGGAGTCAGCTGTTCTGGCCGCTGCACCACACCTCTCCCCCACTGCACCACACCTCTCCCCCACTGCGCCACACCTCTCAAGCATTCCATTCATTACTTTTTTGTATAAACAGATCACTGGCGCTAATAGAAAGTCACCCTCTGGTTGCACTGACTGACAAACTGGTACTATAAGAGGCTTTGAGCTGGTCTGGCACCTTCCAAGGATGTAAACAGCTTTGTGTTGAGTTGAAACGTTCTACCATTATTCTCCCAGCGATTTTTAAAGCTTTACCCACAAGTACAGGAATATACCTGCTGCTCACTTTCACTACAGACTGCTTTTAACAAAAGCTTTTTTAATGTTGATGTCAAAAATACCACAAGCGAACAAGTATCTATTGTGTGGAGTGCACGGATGACGCACTGGTGATGTTAATTAAGTAAAAACAGATGCCAAGGCTCTTGCGTCACCTCAATCCAAACACTGTCCCTCACCCATTCATCCCTCCATGCACCCATCTGTCCATTTATTCAGACTTTCACTCATTCTCTCATTCACCGAGTCCAGATTACCACATGTACAAATTTACCTCAATAGCAGACCTATTGACTTTGTCAAAATTTGGTTATGCCTGGCTTCATTGATGCTGTTCCAGCACGCATATGCCGAAGTCTATTGGAGGTGACATGGGGTACGATATAATAAGTAAAATTCAAGCTTTTCAATTAGCTTAATTGCCAATGTCATGATTCGGCAAAGCAGTTTAGCTTTTGCACACTATCAGTTTGGTGACATCAGGGGCCAGATGTACGAAGCATTTTACCGGTTGCAACCGGCCGATCGGGCCGTTTGTGACTGGTAGAATACATTTTGTCAAGTGCAAAAGGCAAAATGCAACTTAGTAACTTGTTACTGATTCACATTTTACTTTGACGATCTGGTATTAGGAAGGGGTGTGTTTAGGGCGTCCCTTCCTAATACCGAATAGCACTGGTACGTATGAATGTTTTGCACTGGAATGTGGTCGCAGAACATTCATAATTTACTGACTCCGTAGAGGAGGTGGTAACCCATTCGCAAATGGGAAGGTCCCCTTTGTGAATGTGGGTTAAAATGTAAGAGCAGGCAGTGGTCCCATGGAACTTTTAATTTTTATTTTTGTAATGCAGCCCGTTTTCGATAAAGGAAAACGGGCTGCATTACAAAAATAAATATTGCTTTATTTAAAAAGCAATCACAAACATGGTGGTCTGCGGACCCGAGCAGGCCACCATCCCTGTGATTGGAGCCACTCTCAAAGGGGACCTGCATCATGAATATTGATGAGGCAGGTCCATTTGCGACCCATTGGAAATTGCAAACAGTGTCTGATACACTGTTGTACATAGCTGTTTGACATTCCTAATTGCGAATCACAAAAATTCGCAATTAGTGAATCACAAACTGACTTTTTGTACATCTGGCCCCTAATGTTTTCATTGAGCACCATCAGAAAGAAATCTAATATTCACATATATCAGTGGAATGACGCAGTACATTTCAAGCATAAGATTCAGGGAGCTACTTACCTTTGCAAGTATCAAAGGGAACAAGCTACTAAATAGGAGCTCCTGATATGTGTATGTAATGCAACACATATGTGTTTATTAGAAGACCCTCACTAACCAACCTAGTTGGTGACATGCTTCATCATCGGGTCCCACCCAAGGCACCGAGTGTACCTTGGGTGTGCTTCGACGCCTGGATGCAGCGGAGCTGGTTCTGTGCAGTGAGTGTGCAGTGAAGGTGAAATGAGTGTGGTTTAAAAGCTGTCCGTGGGGTCCCGTTAAGTAACAAGCGGACTATTTTAATGTGTGGGCCCCCGGCAGTGATTAAAAGGGGAGAGGTGGATATCTCTGGAGTGAATTAGGCTCCGATATCCTGTGTGGTCAACATGTTTCAGCCAGTCTCTCTATGCTGGGCTGGCTTTCTTCAGGACCTTATGTGCGTGAGATTAAAAGGTGGTCTAAAACTAAATCTGTAAGAGACCATCTATGTGGTGCACTCGCTAAGGTGCATTATGTGGTAGAGGATGATTTCCTCTTGTGACGCATACTCAGAAATTGTCTGAGAACCGCCCCATGAGTTCTCCGTCGGAGTTCCGATGCGGCCAGACTAGGTACGGAGACGGGCCTCTGATCTTGAAGAAAGTGTGACAATAGGTCGGGCCCCCCTATGGAACTCATGGGGCGGTTCTCAGACAATTTCGGAGCCTAATTCACTCCAGAGATATCCACCTCTCCCCTTTTAATCACTGCCGGGGGCCCACACATTAAAATAGTCCGCTTGTTACTTAACGGGACCCCACGGACAGCTTTTTAAACCACACGCATTTCACCTTCACTGCACACTCACTGCACAGAACCAGCTCCGCTGCATCCAGGCGTCGAAGCACACCCAAGGTACACTCGGTGCCTTGGGTGGGACCCGATGATGAAGCATGTCACCAACTAGGTTGGTGAGTGAGGGTCTTCTAATAAACACATATGTGTTGCATTACATACACATATCAGGAGCTCCTATTTAGTAGCTTGTTCCCTTTGATACTTCCATTATACCTAGGGGAAGTGAACTGGCTTCTACCTCCTCGCTCTTCATTTTGATTGTTTCCAGCTACTTACCTTTCACATATCATACCGCAATTTGTTGCATAGGGAGCTGGAAATAATCAAAATAGACACTACTTATGAATTCGTTTAGGAGGGAAAGGGAGAACGAAATAGGTGACAAAACTTGTTTATTCAGAATGTGACACCTAACAATTGGAGAGTGCTTTAACGCAGCAAATCAAAAGCAAGCTAAAGTGTCACCCTCATAAAGAGGAAATATGGATATTTTTTATTCGCACAATAAACCCTAGTCACCCTGTGGTGGTGATGCAAGCAGACTGATACCTGTGACCTTTATTGCGTCTGGTAGATTCAATGTTTTCCTCCTAATCCAAGGTGCATGGCACAGCATGATAATATGGTATTAGGGATATTTGTTATACCTCTCTGAGGTAGCATGGGAACTTTCCATGTGAGAAATACCCCGGTCCACAACGACTATGTTTTCTGTCCTGCCTCTTCCTGTCACATGCCACTAACCAGTATGTATAAAGTAACAGAAACAGAAAAAAGTGCATTTGTTGAAATTTTTTACAAAGGGCTCTTTCTCTTTCCCGCTATATATCCCCATTTTTCACCCAGTTTGGGTCTGTTCCAGATTATTACCATTGCTGATTACTCCTCAGAGTGTACTAGTACGGAATCGAGTCGTGTTTTCAATGTCTCCTTGCTACTCTCCATACATGCGGAGTTGGATGAACTGATGGCTTTTTAGCCTTTTCCTCCAAATATTAGCAACACATTCTTGGGGACAGCCTCTCATTCATGCCTTTGCAGTTGAAGTTTCTTTTTATATAGCGCGAACTCGACCCAAAGGTATCAGACGCTTTACATTAGCACCAGTTGCATTACAGACGGACACATTAATTTCTAGGCACAAAGAGATTAAGGCCCTAATTACCAGTCTGGATGTGGTCCGTCTGCTGCATTACAACTTCAAAAGTCATTGTGGCAGAGGACCACCGGCTGTGCCAGCGAACAGTCGTTCCCTGACAATGGCGGAGCTGTGCCACAGTGTAATATGCTCAGCAGGACTGGCGCGGTCCCGCTGAGCATATTACGAGTTCCACCACCACCAGCCATTTCATGGCGGGACTCCCGCCATGAAAATGCTGGCGGTGAAGGAACAAAGGGGGCCCTACAGGGCACCCATGCCCCGCCATGCGGATATAGTCAGGGGGCACAACATGTGCCTCCCTGTCTGTATTCCCCCAAAGTTCCAGCACGGCATGGACGTCACCGTCCAGGAACTTTTTTGCCGTTCCCATTGTGGTGCCTGCTTTCCAGTCATCGCCATGGTAAAGGCGAAGGACTGTCTGCCGTACACGAGTTCAACTCGTAATACTGCAGGCAGTCCTTGCGCGGCTTTGGTGCAGTTGTGTCGGCAGAGAGCCGGCGCAACTGCGCCAAAGTCAAAATCCGGCCCTAAGTGATTTGCCCAGAATAACAGGATGTTTGAGCCTCCTGCCAGACTCGAACCTGGTTCCCCAGCTTCAAAGTCAGCCGCTCTAACCATTAAGCTACATCTGCCTTCTATACCATACAACAGCAGTGTGGATCCTAGAAGGGATTGCCCATTCCTTACTTTTTTTAAAAAGGACACAAAGGAGAAGCCATTGCTTCCAGGTACAGTCTGTTACCAGTTAGCTGTTCTTTGGGGGCACGGTAGGGCCAACGCAGACGGTCTACCTTGATGCAAGTGTGACTAGATGAGACGTCCACCCTGAACAGACCATGAGGCAAATAGCCTTTATACATTAGGTTAATGTGCTTGATGTTCTTCTATAAGAGAGGTAGGCCCTCTCTATTTACTTTTCAGTGTGCCCTGCACTGTTAGTTTATTGGTGAGGGTATAATTTAACTCGGCCCTGACGAATGCCCGAGAACACTTGGCTCAATTTAGTGGCCAGAAATATGTTGGGAGATTCAGTCAGTAGCACATAATGGTCAATACAAACATATACGTCCTCTGACAACACCTTACTGTTTTTAATAAGCCTAGGATACCACCTTAATAAAGGATACTTTTGTGGATTATCCTAAGGCTTTTTTACCCTTTGAACTGGATCCAAATTCTATCCAAAAAAATAAGTAATTTCTAAGAACTCCCTTAGGTCAGCCCCACCCTGAGGTTGAGTCCGACCTAGTAGCCCCACCTTACCAGGGTGTGGCGAGGTGGCAAATGATGAAGCGTGTCACATTACGTGAGTGATCCTACCTCGTCTAATTCTTGGAATTGCCTGGTTTTATCTGGAGGGAGTGTAGTAGTAGGTGGTAATACTGACAATAACTATAGGTGTCCTTGGAAAATTATTCCATGCGTCATAGAAGGGTGTCACATCAGTCTTTGTGTTTGATTCATTGCTTCCAGTTGTCATTAAAAATGATGGTAGAAGGTGCCCTAATGTTGAAAACTGGTAGGAATATCGATTTGTAGTCATCAATTATCAGTGATGCTAAAATCAAGATCATGGAAATAAGCTAGCCTGAACAGTCTGAACAGAGTTGAGAACCTGAGAGATAGCTTACTGGTAAAGTAAAATATGATCATGCCCTTTAAAGAGGCAGGAAAGACATTTTACTTACAATTATATATTTAATTTAGGCACAGCTCTGACAAACTGTTATATGGATTTATTAGTAATTGGTAAAGTTCCCCAAATTTGTAGGTCTTCACAAGATGGGGTATGTTCAAGAATTTGGTGGCAACGATGCTCACCACACTGAAAAATAAATGCAACTTAATACTATGCATGCATTTAAATGGAATGGGAAGTTCCCTTCAATCTTTTAATGTGAGTCAACGATTAAGATGAGTTCTGGATGCCACAAACAAATCATCACGAAGGCCTAGTTTATGGCAATCCATTTTAAGATTCTACAAAGGTGACATTTTTATCCTCAGACGTTGCACAGAAATACAAATATTACTACATGTTGGCAATGACCTGAAGACCACTGTGATTTCAAATACACTTTATCAGACTGCCAAGGCCTCAACAAGGAAGAGGAATCTATTTGTGCAAAGATGGATTCGTTTAAGGACCCTATTTAGAGGAGGACAGCAACTGAATTCATACTAAAAAATAATGGAAGTTCCCTTTAATCCAATGCACTATTGCAAAACTGGTGGAAGACAAGCATCATCAATGATGGAGCCGTCTCCGGCTCCACCTTCTGCAATGTAATGTCTGTGCTCTAGTCACAATTGAAAATGATGACGAACCGATGATAGGTTGGGGCTTTTTCCATACAGGACCACCTAGTAGGCCATTGAAGTCTTGAACAGAATGACAAACAGGCTTTCCTGATTCAGAGGGAGAAAACTGCTAGCAGGTCAGGAACACATTGCTCACCCTGAGGGGTATTTGTCCACTACTGAGATGTTGTGGTGGCAATTTCACAAAGTCACCAACGTTTGTGGAACTTGCTGTAACAGAGTTTTGCCACCATGAGCAAAGAAACTCGTTCCTCAAGGATAGGAAAGGTTAAATATGCTGAGCTTTACTCCACTGCTGTGATACAAGGTTTCCTTTGCCACACCTAGACCTGGAACATCCCACCTAGAAATTCCAAATGAGACCCCAAGTTTGCTGCACGATTTCTCTGAGTTGCATAAAATAAGCATTTACTGAAAGAAGTGGTTAATACAGCTGTTCTGATGTGGGAGCTAAGAAGAGGTGTCAAATCGATTTATGTGTGCACAGTGGGACGTGCGCAGTAGTGAGGGAGAGTTAGGTTTTGCATTCTTCCCCATGAAGGGTTTCTATTTGGGGGAGCCCATAGCAAGGTTGGACCTTGCAACTTTTCCCATTATTTATGGATATATTTACAATGAGATCTGTGTCTCAGTAACCCTGCAGTGCCCAGCCTATAGGGGGTTTGGTCTTGCTACCATCTTCTTCAACTGTAAGTGGCATATTTACAACAAAAGTGGCAAAGTGCGTGTTAGCTCCAAAATAGCTAACGCCGCACTCTGTCACTTTAGAAATGCAGGGATGCACCGTATTTACAATAATATGGTGCACCCCTGTGTTTCTCCTTGCACTGGTGCTTAATTCAAGCTGCCTAGCACCAATGCAGGCACCCTTGCAACCATAGTGCAAGGGTACCTGCAGTGAGGGAATGATTGTTTATGTGAAGGAAGGTGTCCTTTCCTGCACATAAACAATCCAGAATGGTGATTTGAAAAGCCTATGTGTGCTGCATTGTGCAGCACACATAGGAGTTGCAAATCGTAATTTTTTAATGATTGTTTATGTGCAGGAAGGGACACCTTCCTGCACATAAAGAATCCTTCATGGCGTTTTGCTGTTTCTATGTGTGCTGCAGAATGCAGCACACATAGAAGCAAGCAAAAACAAGGAGAAATACAGCATTTCTCCTCATTTCGCCATGTTAAGACCAGATTTTGCCTGGAGTTTAAATTGGCCGGTCAAACCAACTGGCTTCCGACGGGCTCAAGGAGCCCATCGGCCAGTTGTAAACTGCACATAATCCCTTATAGACGGCGTGTGCGCGGTCGGGATTATGATGTCCGTTTCCAACAGGCTTTCCATGCTGGGCTTTCCGACATGGAAAGCCTGTTGGAAAGCCACTTTGGGGGCCCCTAGCAGGTTACCTTCCCTCTGCTGGCCCCGGTTGTTGGCCGGGGGGCACCTATGGTGCCCCCTGTAAATCCCTGCACACAGTGAAGGGGTTTACATTATCTCCCATTTCTCTATCGGAGCTTGTGCGGATGCCAGTTTTCGACCGCCACACAAACTCCCATAGGGAAATGGGAGTTTGCGACTTCACCATGTGGTGTTGCATCGTAATTACGGTTTCAGACCGCCGACCCAAGGTCGGTCGGTTCCGAAACTGCAGAGATGTTGGTTGGAGGTAACTCCGACCAACATCATAATCAGGCCCCTAAGTGATTAACACAGAATCATGCGGTGTTGAATCGAGATCCGAGTTTCCAACCTTGTTCCCCATTTCTAAAGTCAGCAGTTCTAGCCGAAGGGAGACATTGTCTCCCCCACTGAATGTGACATGAGGATCTCTGCAAGAGTTCTAGTTCAGTCATTATTTTCAGTGAAATGTTCTGGTACTGATATGCTTGCCAGCACTTCTTAGGATACAGTGTTCATTTAATCATGCTAAGCCCCCAAAGATACTCTGTGCTAGTTTTCAAATTGAGGACGTTTGCACTGGAACAAAAGCCTCCTCTTTTACACCAGGCTCATTTTGACTGCCTGGTTAGCTAGTAAATGTAATGCCAGCCTACACAGTGTGGTTGCGGAAGAGGATGTGACTTTACGGCCAGAGAGGCGAACTTTGAAGTTGGGGAACCAGATTCGAGTTTGGCGGGAGGCTCAGACATCCTGTGATTCTGTGCATAAAAATGAATATGTCCGTCTATAATGCAGCTGTTGCACATGTAAAGCGCTCTGATACCTTCAGATCAAGTTCGCGCTATATAAAACTGCAAAAAAAAAATGTAAAGAACAATATTAAATCATGTAGTTTAAATTGCAGAATGTTAGAAAAAAAGCTATTTAAATTTGGCCATTGCACTGTGATAAATGATTTAATATGTGTTTATTTATTAGTACACTTGATTCGCATAAAACTTATTACTGGGCCACATTTTTTTCCAGTGGTTTCATTTTTAGATAGATATATATATATATTCAGATAGACATGAAGCCAGTGAAAATAAATGTGGCCCTGTAATAAGTGTTATTATATCTAAAGTGCAATGGTCTAATTCCATCTTCTTACTAAGGCAATATATTTTTTTAAATGATGCTCATGAGAAAACAGCATGGCATAAACCATATATACAGTTGTGAAAAGGCTTCACCTCTCAAGAGGAGTTATGGCCACAACCCCCATCCAATAATGGTACTAAGTAGCATATTACAAACTGCAGATGTATTTAAATATATTTGATGCTTAGAGTGCTACTGATCCAGAAGATCTCCCTGTATCTAAATTCCTTACTATAATTGTCCTACAGTATCCTCCACTGGTCGTCTGGACCTTTGGTTGTCAATTGGAAGCATATGAAAGGAGCTAGCATAGCAATACATTTCAATTACAGTGAAACCAATGTGGCTCCACAAAAACAACAGAGGATGGTATTAAACTATGAAGGTATTACTGACAAAATGTAGTTATAAAATAGTCAATCAGTAAATCAATTGATCAAAAAAGCATATATATCTATATAATTGTACAATCCGAATTTTAATATTATAAAGAAAACGATGCAAACTAAGATACAAAGAAAGATACAAAGCACAGAACAAGAAATAGATTGGTTCCATGAACCAACTTCCCGAATTTAAATAAAGAATCAACGTGGCAGGGGATTTTCTTTGAGAAAGGTACTAGCATCAGTGGAACCAAGTTCAGGTTCAGAGGCATAGGCACAGATGTTCAAGCTTAAAGCTCAACACCTCTAGCAGGGGAAATGAGCAGATCACAGGACAGGTCTTCCCACAGCGATGTCAGCACAGAATCAGCTAAACTTACACAATAGAAGGTTCTGGAAGCTTTGGCCCACCAACTACCTCTGGGTGGACCAATCGGGGTACAGCGTCTCCTGGGAGCAGGTTAAATCCCCATGTTCCCATCACCGAACAAAGAAGCACACAGCTCGATGGCCTTGAGAGTGGAAACGGTCAGTGCTGCCTGGTACTGGAGGCCTCTCCCATCCCCACATCCTGCATGTCCACCGCCAAGTTCCAATTACTATTCCCTAATCCATCAGTTCTCATCACAAACCAAAGCCTGTTCTAACTAATGAAGTAGAGAGGACATCTTGAATTGAAAGAAAACATGGAAGCAACTCAAGAAGAACATTTTACTCTGAACACGATAAAACGGGGTCAGGTTTAACTCCTAGCCACAGTCATGCTGACATTAAGAGAGAAAATTATATTCAAATGAATACTGCTAGCATAAGCAATACTTCTGATTATAATTCAATTATATAAAATGGCTTCTGCTACAAATATTTATAGCCATTTGCTAACGTTCTGATGCATCAATGTGTGGAGCCCTAAATTATGTGGCTCCACTACGTAAATTATACAGATTACCAGGTAAGAAATCTGGGTACTACTCTACTTTCGGTGAAGAATAGCTCCTTTTTAATGGCACACATCAACATCACCAACATGCTAAAACGGCCCACCTCAAATGTTAGAATATGTTGCAGACTTTTCAAGCACTGTATTAAAACAGTGCTATCCATTTGAAGTTAGAAATGTGACAAAAGTATTTTGAAATTGTTGGACTTGGCCCTTTTTGGCAGGTTCACCCCTAAACTTTTTGCCTTAAGTTCTGACATGGTGTTGGTGGTTTTAGGCCTCTGGGCACTTTAGCACTGTGGTCCAGTGTAAAGTGCGTGCGCTCTCTGAGTTATAGTGGTAAGATTGGCCTGCCCTCCCATAGGAATGCATTGGGGATTCCCTGATCAGTGTGTGTCAGTGGTAATTCCTGGTATGAGAGGAGCAGCCGGGTCAAGTCTGGTATGTATGAAATCGTGAGAATAAATGCTGCGCAATGGTGTGCGCAGATTTATGATGACTGGTGGAGAAATGCCACTTTTAGAAGTTGGCATTTCTGTGTGCTGTGTGTCTGCCTGCCTGATGTGAATTGCATGTCTGGCTTGTGAGTGACAGGGGCTGGGAGGTGTGTGTGGCTCCAGGAGGGGCAGGGTGAGTCAGCGCTGGGCTGAATAGGACACCTGGACTGGGAGTAGTGTGAGGAGTAATCCCCTGACTCTGAATAGGAGTGTGCCTGCCATGTACAATGCTGGCTCTGCCCCCTGTGGTGTGTCTGATCACCTAGCCCCCACCTGACAAAGGGGAAGAGGAGCTTGCAAAACAAAGTGCTCCAAATCCACCCTGAACCAGTTGCATCTGGTTCCCCCATGCCCTGCACTAAAGACAAAGGAAATATTGATATAAATATAGGGGCTGTGACCCCATGATGTTGTTCAGTTCTTGTTCCTGAATCCTGCTAGGGCTTGATGCAGTTGGGGCACAGGGGGGGCTGCCATGAGGGCTTGCCTTCCTGGGCCCTGCATTGCCCCTGCATCTCTAAAGACTTTTGGGACCTTTTACTTTGCTTGTGATCCTCCAGGACCTTGGAGGAGCTGGTGCTGCTTCTAGCGCCTTGTGAGCACTTTATTTCCAATTGCCCCAAGGAAAAGGAGCACGAGGGCTCTGCAGCGCCGAGCGGCCCGTGGAGGAGGGAATTCCCGGCATAGGGATTCCCCTGCATTCTTGTTATACTGAGCGGGAGCCCACCCCGCTTATTGAATCCTTAATGTGCGGGAGCCCACCCCGCTTATGCGTGTATTTTTAATGCGGGTGCCCACCCCGCGTTGGTTGCCTTAGCGGGAGCCCACCCCGCGTTCAACTTTTAAAAATAACCGCCGCGGCCCCGATCGCCAAGCAGGAAGTCAGGCACGTCTGCCTGGCCTGGGGCAGAGCCGACGGCGGGAAGGAGGAAGTCCCGCCTGCCGAGAACAGCCTTCCGGAGCCTCGCAGGCTCCACAGCGAAGTCCCGGGTCCCAGGAGGGGGCCCGGGTGAAGGCAGAGGAGGTGCCCAAGTGGCAGGTCGGAGCGGGGCTCCCGTGAGCAGTTGGGAGCCCCGGCGGTGAAGAGGAGAGGCGGCCGAGGCCACCGAGGGCAGCGCGGGGCTCCCGTGAACGAAGGGAAGCCCCGCGTCCAAAGAAGAGCTGCAAGAGAAGGAGAGGGTCCCCAAGGAGTAGGGGCTCTCCTCAACCTGCCGCCTGGACTGGACGAAGCCTCCCCAGCGAGGGAGCAACGCAGAGTCTGGTGAGTGGAGCCTGAGGGGGGTGTATGTCGAGGCACGCTATCGGTGCCTGCCCCATAGTTGCTTCCCAGAGGTGCCGGTTCAAGGCCCCCTTGAAGAGTCCCATTTGCTGAGCGGCCCCGCCTGACAGTGGGCCGCTCCAACGAGGGGGCATGTTTGTTTTAGAGGCCCATAAAAGCCCAGAGGGCCAGTAGTGCCCGTGCCCCCAGTTTTGGCGATGTGCTCCAGCTGCCCCACTAGATAGGGGGCAGCTGCAACGATGGGGGCAAGAGTATGTAGAGAGCCCCGGTGAGGCCCCGAGGGCACAGATGTGCCAGGGCCTACTTGCTTGTCCACCGCTGCCCCGCCAGACAGTGGCCAGCTGCAACGTTTGGCGCATAATTGAATCAGAAGCCCCTGAGTGGGACAAGAGAGGGCACAGTGGTGCCAGGCCTTAGTCTTCACAGCTGCACAGCAAGTAGTGGGCAGCTGCAACGTTTAGGCCATCATTCCTTTGGGGGCATTGTGTGAGATAGGAGCGAGAGTCACTCCTCTGCCCCAGCGCAATGGCGCACAATGGATTCTGCTGCGTTGGCAGCCGCCCTGACTTTGGGACATAGGGCATTGGAGCCCCTTTGAGAAGTCCAGTTGGCCAGGGGGACGGTTGGGTTTGTAGGGCGCCAGGCCCTAATGTGATTTATGTGGTGCTAGGAAATGTGATTCATGTACTATGATTTACGCACCCTGTGTTATGCCTCTAACTGAGGTTTATGTATGAGGTTATTTGCATACTGTGGTTTATGCTAGTGAGATTATTCTCTACTGTGAGTTATGCCCCTAATGTGAGTTATGCTTAGGAGGTTAGGGTTTAATGCGTTTAGACTTATGAGATGATTGCATAATGTGTTTATGCTGGTGAGGTTGGCGCAGAATGTAATTCACGCCTAAATGTGATACTGTGCATAATATGGTTTATGTTACAGGATGATGCTGAGGTTGCCAGTGTTTACTGGCTGTGTTCTACGTTTATGATATGTCCTACATTTACTAAGTTCACTTTGTGATGGTCTGACAGTGGTCCAGTTGGCCCTGTCAGGTGTACATAATCCCTTGTAGATATTACCTTGTGCCAGGTGGCACAATGTATATTATGTGATTACTATTCTAATGTGTTATGAGAATACAAAGGCTATTTTTGATATAACCTTGTGTGGAGTTCCTTTTGTAGTGTGCCTGGTATGTTGTTGCTGTATGCGTGTTGCGCAAACGCTTTACACATTGCCTCCGGGATAGGCCTGACTGCTCGTGCCAAGCTACCAAGGGGGTGAGCAGGGGTTATCTTTGGCGTGTAACTCCCTCACCCTGACTAGAGTGGTGGTCTCTGCCTGGCTTTGGCGCAAGCCTTAGCCAACCAGAGATCCCATTTCTAACAGAAATTTTTTAAGCAAAGTCTTTAAGCATAGATTTAAGAATAGTCCTAAGTATAGCTGTTGCATCCATGCAGAGCTGAAAAATAGCCAAGGCATTTTATAATTTCTGCTCAGTTTAGCTTTGGATTGGTAATACTGCACCTGAAGTGGTAAAACGCCTTTGCCATTTTTCAGCTCTTCTGAATCTCTGCACATCTGCATATGTAACACAATGGTGACATCCGTATGCAGTTCTGGTTAGGTCAGAGTTTACAGTGAAAAGCCCTTTTTTGTTTCGGTGAATACTTTGGTGCACTTTGACTTTACAGTTGGGGCAAGGATCTCCCTATGATAATGTACAGGGAAAAGTTTCCTATACTTTACAACAGGAAGACCTCCGAAGTTGGGGCAGAGATCTCCACATGCTAAAAGTAAAGGAAAAAGTTAAAAAGTTTTTTCAACTTGTAAAATGTTAGCAAAAGTAGTTTATGATAAATATTAATGTAACTCATTTTATATATTTCTTGTAAATGTAGAACTAAAAAAAATGATACAGAACAAGAAAACAAAATTTAAATTATGCATTAAAAATTATTAAAATTGATATATTGAATTAATTAAAAGGGATTTACTTATATTTTATAAAATTTATTTTTACATTAATTTTACACACAAAAAACTTTCAAAAATACTTTAGAATTAAATTTAAATTATGTACTATTTTAACATTTTTAACATTAAAATATATTTATTTATATGTTTAACAATTTAAATTAATTTATTTAATTTAACTTTATTTCCTATTTCCTGCGAGGTTTACATTTTAGTCCCTGCTGTCATTAGTTTCTATCCGAGAGTGTTGCAGTACCAGGGGTTGGCATATATGGTGCTAGACATACATACTCATTTTTTTAGTGGCAACTTACATATGTAAGTTTCGCTCTACCCCCTTTTTCAGGTGGAGGTGTATGGAGACGTGTAAGCAGTGCTTACTCTGAGGCTGTCTCACTCCTGGCCTCCTCCTTCCTCTACCCCCACGGCCGCAGCCTCGCTCACTTCACTTCGCTGCGCGGGGGTGGCCTGGAGCTGGCACTGCAGACTGCTTGATCCGTTGTGGGGCAGAGTTCTTCCTCCTCGCGGGGACGGGGGAGTGGGTAGCTACTCCACTCTCCGTCCTCCTGCTTTAGGTTCACTTCACTGCCCCTTATGCCCGCACTCCAGCTCACCTTCTGCCAGCAGATTGTCGCGACCGATGCGGGTGGGCTCCGCTCAGCTCACACTTCCCTCGGGCCTCAGTAGGCTGGTGGCAGGCACCCCACTGGTGTCGCTCTCCGCCACGTGGTCTCTCGCTTTCTGTCACGCAGGTCACACCACGGACGGATTAGATGCCGCCCCACTTTCTCGGGCATCGCAGGTGCGGGGTGGGCCCCGATCACCTCTCTTCACGTCTGGGGCTCTTCATATGCCCGGCAGGCGATCAGGCGCTTCCCTCGCCTGCTTCAGGGGGTGCCCTCGCCACGGGCAATACTCTCCCCCTCACCACCTTCAACAAGGCGGCTGCACACGCAGGATTAGCCCGCTCGTCGCCAATGTAATGGTCTCATGCTGGGCCCTAGGCCCACAGGCAGATCATAATCAGGGACACAGACACCAATGGTTACTGGGTAGCAATGGCCACGAGCACGTGTGCTCGGCCCCTTTTATTGTCAGGGTCACCTGACTGGTGACGCCTGTGAGGGGTGGGTGTACAGTGTGGTTGAGGCACAATGCAAACACTAGACCCGTGATCAGGCGATCACTATAGGAGTAACCTAAGAGAGAGCTTGGCAGCTATGTTCCCCTTCCTCTTGTTACTGTATCTTATGAAAAAATATAGAATCTGCAATTTTCAAAGTCTGTGATGAGCTCGAGGACAGTGACAGGTTCAGGATTCCTCCAGCTGTGCAATAATGTAGATCAGTCTTTTTTTCCACATTGTTAACAACTGGCTCAGCAGAATGTCTGCAAAGGGCGCCTTACCCATGCCTGCACATGGCCAGCTCTAGGGCGGAGCACGGTGCCACAGCACTGGGCATTGACTTTGGGGGGGTGGCACCATTTTCTCAACTATATGATTTAATTAAAAGCACCTTCTACAGTGTTCCTTGCCTCCAGCAATTTTCCGGCAAAAATAAAAATGTCAAAATAACTCTGGTGATTAATGGAGCTGATGGAGAGAGAATCAAGCTTTGTCTAATGGAAGTTTACTTTTGACTCATCATAAGGTAGCGCAGAGGGTTTATGCTGCAAAGCATGTGCACCATGCAGATCACAATGAGCGTGTAACGTAAATAGTTCACGGGTTACTGTTTTTGTCAGAAAGATCATTTTATTACTTGCAGTTTATAAGTTAAAATACTAATATAGAAAGAACATTGAGCTACTAACTGTCATCAAAGAGCTGCATACAGAAATGCATGTGAGAGGGTGCGTTATGGAGACATAGGTGGGGCCAATAGAGTAAGTGGGTGGAGCCAGTGGAGGAAATGGGCGGAGCTGGGGTAAGTGGGTGTGGCCTCCTAAAAATAATTTGAGCACCTGCACTTAATATTTTACTAATTAAGCACTGCGTGTAAGTCCACACTTTTGAGTAACTTTATGGGTTAAATCTTTTATTAGCTTTATCAAAAATATCAAACAGTTACAGCAGCATATTTTAGCCTTCAAGGGTAGACAACCCCAGAGGGGGCGATACAAAATATTATTTCGTGCTAAAATTGAAATTAATATTAAAAAAATAAAGGAAAACCCTTCAAAACTCTGCCCCCCAACTTCCCCCACCCTTCCCCACTCACCCTCGTGCAAATCAAGAACCATTGTACTGTTGCCGATTTGTTCATTGTTCCGTAGGGTTCTCGGCTGAAGGGCCTCCAAAAGACGCTATAGTCTGAGATATCTGGGACATGTCAATTCGTGGAACTCATGCGATAGTAATGACACAAATGGGCCCCATAATTCCACAAATCCTGCCCCCTTCCCTGCCAATGACATTGAAATCTTCTCCATTCCTAGTATGTGCCATATCCTGTGTAACCAATTTGTATGCATGGGGATAAGCGCAGTGCCCCAGTGAGCTAAAATGGCTTGGACAGCTGCCCCTAGCGCCATCCCTATTTGCCTTCCTCTGTGGATCTTAAGGGGTATGTTAATGGATTCGGGAGACCTAGTAACACATAGGCTGGGAAATGCGGTAGCTGTGTGTCTAGATGTTTATCTATGTCATCTAGGACTTGTGTCCAGTATTGTTGGATCTGAGGACAGTCCCACAATATATGTATCAATGACTCTCTGCCTCCGCATCCAGGCCAGCAGCTTTCGCTTTGCGTGGGTTTGATTTTATGTAACCTGACCGGTGTGTAGTACCAATGTGTCGTGATTTTGGTCAACGTCTCTGTGAGTGCCGTACTATGTGCAGTGTGGCGGGCCCTATAAGCTATGCCTTCCCAGTCTTTAGCGCTCAGGGTACGCCCTAGTTCCTCCTCCCATGTTGTCCATCCCGCTTGAAATGTGTGTATCTGTGTTAGAAGTAAGATAGCATATAGCTCGGAGATCAAGCCTTTGTCCGTCGATTTTGCCAGGAGCCATTTCTCGTATTGGGTTAAGTGGCGTTGTGCATTGGCGCAGTTTAAAGGGTGTGTGATCCATTGTCTAAGTTGTAAATAATGAAATCTTTTGGATTCCGGGAGCCCAAATTCTTCGCGCATTTGGGGGAAGGAGAGTGCGCCCTCCGGGTCGAAGAAATGGCCAATGGAGTGGCAAGCGGACAGTTTCCAGGTTGCGAAACCTGTCGCCGTGGTTCCCGGGGCGAAGTCCGGGCTCTCGAAAAGTGGTGTCAACGGGGATGGATGTGGTCAGACCCATCTTGGTGCTAGTGTGGTCCCAGGCAATCATGGTTGTCCGGGTTATCGGGGATAGATATAGATTTCGGGGCCTATGTGCTTTAGGAAGAAACGGGATCTTCCAGAGGGCCATGCCCGCGATCGCTCTATCCTGAAAGAGCTAATGCTTCTCAGACTCTGGGCGACTCCACTCCACTAGATATCTTAGTTGCGCTGCTTTGAAATAGATATGTAGGTCTGGGATACCTAAGCCTCCGGCTTCGGGTGGGAGGCAACTCAAGGATATTTTCATGCGTGGTTTCCGTCCCTGCCAGATGAAATGCGCTAATTCTGACTGGAGTTTGGTGATCATGCCCTGTGGTGGGGAGAGGGCGAGGTTCTGAAAGAGATACAATATCTTAGGAAGGGTTGCCATCTTACAGGTCACTATCTGTCCCAGCCAGGAGATTTGGAGGTGTTTCCACCTTCCTAGATCATGCCGAATTTGTTGAAAAAGCGCCTTATAGTTACTATCTACTGTCGCTTGGACTGTAGGGGATAGATTGATCCCCAAGTATGGAATTGTCTCGGAGGCCCATTGGATAGGGTAGCGAGTCGCCAGGTGATCTACTGTGCATTGGGGCACAGGAAGATTAAGGGCTTGAGATTTATCTATGTTTATTTGGAAACCGATGCCACCCCAAAGGCCCTCAGTTCTCCCATAAAGGCTGGTAGGGAAGAAGCTGGATTCACCAGGGATGCCAGAATATCATCCACGTATAGGCTAATGGAGTGCCTGTCACCTCCGAATGGTACACCGGTAATGTCTGGATGGTGTCTGATCCTCTGGGCCATTGGCTCCATATAGAGAGCAAAAAGCAGCGGGGATAGAGGACAACCCTGCCGGGTGCCTCTATGAATTGGGAAGGGAATGGAAGTGTAACCATTGAGATGAACTGTCGCTGTTGGGGCTTGATAGCAGTTTAGAATGCGCGTCCTACATTTTTCCCCGAACCCAAAGTGTTTTAGAACTTGCTCCAGATATGGCCAGTGAACCCGGTCAAAGGCTTTCTCTGCGTCGACTGCTAAGAGCATTTATTCCCCTTGCGCCCTGCCCGCCTTTTCTATGATATGTAGGACTCGTTTAGTATTGTCGCTAGTCTGTCTGCAGGGGATAAAGCCTGCTTGGTCCGGGTCCACTAGAAAGGGGAGGTATGTATTGATCGTATGAGCTATAATGGTAGTGTATAATTTTAAGTCTATATTCAAAAGAGAGATGGGCCTATAAGAGCTGCAGCGTAGTTTGTCTTTACCCGGTTTGGGCAAGACTATTATAGAGGCCATGAGCATCTGAGCTGGGATCGTCCCCGGTTCGGAGAAGGAGTTGTAAAGTCTTGTCAGAATGGGTGCTATTATCGAACAAAAGGACTTGTAGAAAGCCGCGGAGAACCTGTCAGGACCCAGCGACTTTGCGACTTTAAGGCGCGCGATGGCCCAAATGACCTCGGCAATGTGAATATCCTCGTCAAGGGACTCCGCCTGTTCTGGGGTGAGTGTGGAGGTTTTAGCCTCCCTGAGATATTGAGATCCGGCCTCTGCATCTAGAGATTGGTAGTTATTTAAGTGCGCATAAAAATCCTTGAAAGCCTTCGCTATGTCAGGACCGTCTGAAACTAGATCCCCCTGTGTAGAATAAATCGCCGAAATACCCTGATTTTGTCTTTTGGCCCGCAGAGTGTTAGCCAAGCGGCGGCCGCATTTGTCTCCCCCCACGTAGTAAGAGTGGTGCAGGCGAAGGGCGGCGTATTCTCCCCTGTCTGTATCTAACGCTGCCAGTTGAGCGCGGGTGTTGGTTAGTTGGCGCCAGACCCTAGGGGCACCCGTGCGCTGGTGTATGCGTTCAAGTTCTAAGGTCCCTTTGGTAAGATCCTCTCTCTTTTCCCTGCAGATCTTATTGTCTGCTGAAGCTATTGCAATGAGTTCTCCTCGTATAATAGCTTTAAGTGTCTCCCACAGTACCGCGGGTGATGTCTCGGGGGTATCATTGTGTGTGAGGTAGTGTTTAAGTGAATGCTGGATTCGCTTTATGACCTCTTTGTGATGCAACATGGAGTCCCTTAAGCACCAGAACCTGGAGGGAGGGATAGCTGGGGAGAGAGACAGCGAGATCTCGACCGCCCCATGGTCAGACAGCGTAGCTGTGTGTATATCTACGTCTTTCATGAGTGAGAGGATTTCTCTTGTTCCCAAGAAATAATCTAGCCTGGCATATGTTTTATGTGCATTAGAGTAGAATGAAAATTCCTTAGACTGTGGGTGTTTGGTCCTCCATATATCCACCACTCCTAGCTCGTGTAATCGCGCCTGCCCTTCATTTGACAGAGCCCTTGTCTGGCCTTGTCTCTGTGCTGATCTAGTTATCAGATCCTAAGTTGAGGTCCCGCCCTAGTAGCATCAGGTGATCCCCCGTTCCCAGCACCCTCCCCAAGGCATTATCTAGAAACCTCTCTTGTTTCTCATTAGGAGCGTAAATTGAGCCGACCACTAATGACCTCCTGGCTAGGGAGAACCGGTGCAAGAGAAGTCTGCCCTTGATTTCTTTAACCTTCTGCTCGACCACTCCCCGATAGGATTTGGCCACCAAAATTGCCACTCCTGCTGATTTGGAAGGGGTTGATGAGAAGAACTGCTGTGGAAAGGCCCTTGACTTCAATCTATGGCAGTCCCCAACTAGGAGGTGAGCTTCTTGTAACAGGCAGATATCTGCCCGAGAGGACTCAAGGTAATTGAGTATTGCCCTGCGCTTAATCGGATTATTGAGACCTCGTACATTGAGTGTGAGTATTTTAAGCAAACTGCCTGTCATGAGGGCAGAACACAGTCACCCACTATGTCCATCCCGAACCCGCCGCTCCTCCCCCGCCAGCTGTATTGAACAGTGTAACACATTGTACTGGTCTTATATTAAAAAAATAGAGCATCCCCTATAAGAGTGAGTGTGGGCCCCAAACAATGCCCTCCCAAAACAAATGAACAACAACAATAATGAAAATTGAGAATTCTGTCTTACGGATAGTCCTGAGGCCAGACGTGGCCGCATGGTGAATGCAATGGGGGTATAAAGGTGGCCAATAGTTCGACTCCCCCCGCCCGCTGCCCCCTCCCATGTCTACAAGTTATGCAAAAGTTGGGCCCAGCGATCAGGATTCATCGATTTTCGCCAGAGTTGATGGAACTGCTTCCAGGGCGGCCTGTTGGCCCTTAGCGATCTCCTCTGGGTCCGGCTTAGTTGACCTACTCTCTGCCAGACACTTCTACCCTCTATTTGGGAGGGGGGTGGAGATCCCCCCGCCTGCTGCTCCACCGGGGGCTCGATTCCAAGTACACGGCATGTCTCTGTTAATGATCGTAATTGATGGAGTTTTCCTTCCCAGCGAAAAATCAGACGAAAGGGGTGGCCCCAGGAGTAGGGAATTCCATGGCTGCGAAGATGTGTTGTCGCCAGGCGAAACGAACAGTGTTTTTGCCGGGTGAGGGCTGCAAGGTCTCGGAAAAGGGTTGGGGAGTGGCCCTGAAAAGCAATGGGGTGCATGCTGCGTGCTTTTCTCAGAATCTCTTCCTTAACTTGAAAGTCATGCACGCAGACAAAGATATCCGGTGGGTTAGAAGTGTTCTGCCTGGGGGACCCACCCGGTGTGCTCTGTCCAGTTGAATTGGGGACTCTGGGGAGCCGCCCAAGATATGATGAAAAAGGTCATGGACAAAACCAAATATGTCCTCCCCCTCTGCTTTGGAATCCACCACCCTTATACGCACATTGTTCCTCTGGAAACGATTCTCTAAGTCTTCGAGATGTGATTGCAAGTCAATGTGCTGTTCCCGGAGACGAAGAACTTCCTGTTGTAGTGACTCTGTCTCCTCTTCTCGGCCCTCTTCTCTGTCCTCCAGCTCCGACACTCGCTCCCCCAGAGCATCCACGTCCCTCTGGGTCTCCTTAATTTCTTGGGAGAATTCGCGTTTTAGAGAATGTAGCTCTTCTCGTAAGGACGTGAACAGTGCCTCCATAAATGTGCGTGTCACTGGCTCTTCTGAGGATTGGTCAGCTTGTGACCCTATTGTGCATGACTGCAGATTTGTGTCCTCAGGCGTGGTGACCCCTGGGCGTGAGAGTAGTTATTTTATTGAGCGGTCTTTTTTAGGGCGCCCGGACGCCATGATGTGGGTTCCAGCTCCACTTGCTATAAATGTTCACCTGGGTCTCAATGCCTCCTCTCACACCGAAAACGGGTGGATTCTGTGACTGCTATGATGGAGGTAGAGCTTCACCTCTTGCGGGTGCTGCCTTGCTGCCCCTGGCGAGCCGCAGCTGGTAGGTGTGCAAGCGGCTGTGGGTCTCGGAGCTCACTGGGCTGCTAGGCCTGTCAACTTCACGAGGGAACCCCCTCCTTGCCTCAGCAGGTCGGGCTCTCCCTACGCGTTCTCCTGAAGTGGGGGCCCTGGGGACAGGCGTCGTTTGTGTGCTGGCTCCCAGTGCTGGAGGGGGGCAATTTGCTCCAGGGTTCCTCCGTCCCCTGCCACCCCTTCTTGCTTCGGGTTCCCCCGCGTGCGATATTGAGGAGTTTAAGTTCCGGGTGAGATTTAGTCCGCGAACCTCAGGCTATCTCACGGCTGCCGCTTCCCTCCTTCAATGGCTGCTAGGCAGTAGGGACTCAGTCAGGGTCGATCCACCCGGCGAGTGGGGAGAGATGGAGGACGGGTCCCAGAAGGGCCTTCTTGCGTCTCCGCTCCGACTACGCAGATTGCTTTCCTCCACCCGCTCCGTTCGTGACTTAAATGTGCAGAGCTCCAGGCCTTGTCTTTAAATTTCAGGGCCTCGCGCCATGTCGAGTGTTTCAGCTCACCTCTTTGGAAGCTCAGTGGAGGGGGAGTGTGCTGCTATAGCTGCCCTCGGGTGCGGCCGTCCTCCTCAGCCCTTCGGAGTACGAGGCTTCAGTGCTTGCATGCCTCCGAGTCCCGGGCGTGGTTTACGTACCGCAGCCTGCGCGTCGTCCCTCTCCTGCTGCCAAAGGCGTTTCCCTCCAGGCTCCCCCGGGACACAAATTCCAGGATTCCACAGCCTCCTGCTGTACCAGAGGCTCTGTTGCCCACTCCGGTGGTGCTTGAGCCCCGAACAGGGCCCGGAAAGCGATGATTAGGGCAACGGCGGGCAGGAGAGTCGTCGAGGCATGTCCTACAATGGCGCCATCTTGGCCACGCCCCCTTGAGTAACTTTAAACTTATTTTTTGTGTAAAGTTACTTAAAAGAGTAAGAGTAAATGTGCATGTGTAAATTAATGACAAGTGTAACTTACCTTTGTGAGTAGCCCTGCATGTTCGTATGGTTTTCATACCTGGGTAGGAAATAGACATATTCCTAATGAGCAAGCTAGTTTATATCAAAGTAGGGCATTTTACAAGAGAATAGCTTTGGCATATGGTGGCATCAGTGCTACTGTGTCAATGCCACAGCACCAGTACTGGTAGCCCTACTTACCAAAGTTTAATTAAACACACGTGTAGCAATGCACTATTGTCAACAAACAAAACTCTCAACTATTGAAAAACCAGCACAGACCCTCTTACTATCGTGGATAAACCCTTTAGGGTAATTTTCGTCAGCATTGTTGGGCCACTACAGAGTGTTAATCAATATAACTATATTTTGGTTGTGAACACACAACAAGGTGCACCATACAGCATTTCTAAGTAAAATCCACAGTCCAATGAAAGCAGATTTCCAGTTTGAGTACCAATCTTCTTTTTATTTTGTTCCTCGATTCAAAAGCCCAGAATTATATGACACTCAAACAGCCAACGCGTTTCGTCCAACACAATGGACTTCTTCAGAGCTGTAAATATAATGTATAAAACATATATAAACCCCACATATATAGTACATATATAACATTACAACTCAGTACCTAGAATACACACCTAGTACAAAAGAATTATATATATACACATATCTAAATGCACTGTAATCACATTACAAAGGAAATTACACATATAGACCGTTAACAAACAGAAATACACAGAAAAGAACATCACATAGTAATTTGCTCTAAATTGAATATCTATATCTATATGCCAGAGCATACACTTACCAACATATAATACAAAACATACACCTGAACACTAGGACAATTCTTAACACATGTAACATTTAACCCCTAAGATCATATTTGGGCCTACATTCATCTTAAAACATGTACTAAACTTTTATAAAATTCTTCATAAAATGGTTGAAGAATAGGATGGGACTTGCAGAGGACAATAGAGCCGGTACGATGTCACCTATTTGTGTATCAACACAATACATTTTAACACCCACCAGGTAGCATATGATGAAATTAATAAAGCCAAAGGTTTAGTATAATGACTGCACTCCAACCATAACAATTATGGTGTGGTCAAAGAAACCAAGATTCTATAAAAGAAAAAAAGGAAATTTAGGTTTATATATGTAGTGATGTACCTACCGAGGTGCAGCGTGACCAGGGTCAAGATTAGTAGTATCAATCCATATACCAGACCATAGTTCATAATGTAAAGTGGATCTCGGGCTTTACTTCTACAGAATCCCTACATAAAAGAAACATATATCTGGGTAGCCAAATGAAATTTTTCCAGTATATGAGTAAATATACTCCTTCAGTAATCACAAACATCATAAAGTGACACATACTTACTATACAGAGATTGTTTGCATAATAGGATTTATATATATGGATATAGCATTCATATCCACCAATCATCTATTGCGAGGAGTTCCAAGTGTATTAAACATGGGGGTACCAATCAGACCCCACATGCGACACCTATCAAAAACAAGTAAACAGAAGGATGCCATGTAAACCAATAGAGATCCTTGTACCTATACTAGTAAAAAGTTGCATAACAACAACCAAATTAATATTATTCCAAACTTAAAATGAAATAAATAAAAGCGAAATAAAGTATACACCCAAAACCATCACCACAAGTGAAAACCAGAAAGGGCAACCTGTCTATGTCTAAATATAACATAACAGTTCCCTATTCGTAGCGATGAACAAATGAGGGACCTGTGAGAAGTTGGCCTGGTATATGCTGTCCACTAATTATAGTGGGCACCTTGCACCAGTCCAAACAACCCCTTATTGGAGATAGGTTAAAGACAACCTTTATTGAAAGCTATCCTAGTGGTAGCTATGGAGAGCAGCCTTCAGGCATAGGGGCCGATTCCGATTCAGGCCGGAAATCTCTCCGACCGAGCCGGACCCGGAGAGATTTCCGACCGAATCGGTCCCTAACAGTCCGACCGAACGAGTACGATGCGTTCGCATGCTATCGGACTCGATTCGGTCGGACTCCCATTGAAGTCAATGGGAGCCGGTCGTACAACGCGTACGCGGGCTCCCATTGACTCAATGGGTGTGAGGCGAACAAGGGCGCCCCCTACAGCGGGTACGCGTCGAAGCGGGTCGCGGCGTACATGCACAGGTAGGGGGGACCCATGGGTCCCCCCTGTGTGCGACTCGCGCGGCTAGGCGTACAGGGGGGTCCGACACGGACCCCCAAAGTGCGGCTCCGACTGCTCTTTCGAGCCGGACGGCGCGAGTCGGTCGGACTGCTCGCGGCGCGCATCGTACTTACCCGGCCGGGGAACGTCTCCATTGCGCAGTGCGAGTCGTGTCCGTGCGAGTCGGTCGGAGCGGTCGGCTTTCGCGAACGAGTCGGACGGTGCGGTTGGGTCTCGCGAACGAGTCGGTCGGAGATTTGCATCGTACTCGCTCGCCCGGACGCACGTACGAATCGGTCGGGAAACAGGGCTCCGAATCGGATCCGGTAAAGCCGAATTCGATTCGGAGCCCTACCGGCCGAGATCGGAATCGGCCCCATAGTCTTGAAGGAATGTAAAGCAGCTTGTTTTACCAGTCTATAATCTCTTGAGTGACCAAATGAAAGAGGACCACACCAGGTATATATTTAAATATATGTATTTAGTCTTAAACACACCCCTCTAGTCTCTTTATGAGGCTAGAGTTCGAAGTACATAAGTTACAAGTCAGTTATCAACAGTAATAGCACAAATACACGTTTGAGCCCCAGGGGCGTACCAAACCATATACCAATAAAGTGGTATAAGAACCACAACTGAGCTAGACACAAGGCCTAGAGCCTGTAGAAGTGCTTGGCCCTCAAGGAACCACCCAAGGTAGTGACACAGGGGACCCACGGGAGACGCGTGCAGTGTGAGAACACCGCCGCGAGCCGCCGTTGACTTCTATGGGGAATGTCGCGGTTGGAGTTTTAAAGAAAAAGGACACTTAGAGGAGGACTTGGAGCAAACCCCTTTAGAACTAGGTTGTTCTAGAGTCTATACCCATGGGAGCACCGGAGTACTCGAGTTACCTCACCCAGGGAGCCGGGTGCATAGGTGTCTTTCGGGGTCGGGTTTCGTCGTCGTTTTCAATGGCGATCTGCTGCAAAGTGCTGCTGGCGACCAAGTCGAAAGTGTTCGGGTGGATCCAAGGGTGGATCGAAGATCTGAAGAACCTGAAAGCAGAGGGGACAGAGTCTGGGTCACTAGCCAGTGACCAGGAAGGCGATGAGCAGATGCCCACCGATGTCGGGTGCTTCAGGTAGGTTGACAGTCATCTTGACTCTTCAGCCACGAGGTCCAGGAGGCGTCGACGACAACCAGGAGCTGGATTCGAGCTGTCCCACGACGTCTGTCGATTACAGGGGTGTCGGCGACCGGATTGGACCCAACAAGCCTTGGCAACGGCAAGTCTCATGGAAATAGAAGAAGGACGGTGGTACAGACCAGCAAGGTCTGAGGGACTCACCCGGCGAGGGTAAGTCAGGGCACGTCTGGAGCAACCAGGGAAGCCCAAGCAGGAGAAGAGTTGCCTTCGGGAGGGCCCACTAGCCAATGGACTAGCGACCACGAAGGAGCCTCGAGTGGACGCACTGGGAGCTGGCTCACAGGACACTCGTGGAGTGGAGGCCAGTGATCTTCAATGCAGTCGGTGCTGGAGGCGGGGGCTACTCGGAGCCCAAAGCACAACTTCGTGGGAGACCAGGAAGAGGATGCACTTGCAAAATCACTTGGTGTCCAGGGGTCACGGTTCCACGTTAACCATGACAGCTATGGGCCTCAGCTTTGCTGGGGACTCAGGGCAGCCTCGGGAAAGTCTAGAAATCCATCTCTGGTGATGCAAAGACTTCGGCGTCTGGCGGGAGCTTCAGCGATGCAGACCGGACAATTGCTTCTCAGGTGCCTGCCAAGCAGGTGAGTCACTCCTTGACCCCAAGGGAGATTCTTCAGTCCTCTAATCTTGAAGTAGAGCGTCGAAGGTCCAGGATTCAGTGTCAGAGTTTCGTCCAGGGTAATCTAAAGTCCTAAGGACTGGGGTCCCATACTTATAGAAAGTTAGGGGGTTGGACATCTCTGGGGACCCACCTATGGGAGGGTCAGGGAAGAGGGGTGGTTACACCCATTCCCTTTGTCCAGTTTCACGCCAGAGCAGGGGCTGGAAGCCCCTGAGCCGGTTTGAACTGGGGTATGCACAGGGACACCAAATGTGCCCCCAGTGCAGGACTTCAAAGCACTCAGAGAGTGCACCCACCCAGCCCCAATACACATCAGCCTGTCTGGGAGGTGGTTACACTTCCCTGCAACAGGAAACCTATTGTCCAGGCCTCCCCTGCTGGAGTTTCGGTCAGCAGCAGGAGGCCAGACTTGTGTCTGTGGCAGCAGCATCCATTTTGTGATGCCAGGGCTTTGCAAAGTCAGTACCGGGTATACCGGTGTGTACATGTCTCTCCCTCTAGAAGGGTGGAATGCTACCCCTGCTGCCAGAACTGGCGGGGGGGGTAGTATTCCAAGATGTTTGACACCAAACACAACATGTTTCCATGCAGCCATCCCAAAGTTAGCATTTAACGCGAGGTTATAATGCGCTTGAGTATATGGTCAGGCTGCACTACAAACAGCATCAGAGAAGGGTCTCCGAACGCTGTAGAGGGGCTCTGCTCATGCAGGGGCACCCTCTCACATAGGAACCAAGCACTCTGCCTTCAGGATTGATAAGGCCTGCCATAGGAGTGACTTATAGGTTTATATGTGTGTATCATGGTAGTGATATAGGTAGCCTATACCACTGTAAGGGGTGCATGCACCACCTTACCCAGGCTGCAGCAGCAGACCTGTGGTGTCATTTTGGATGGCCTTCCAGGGGTGGCACAATATATGCTGCAGCCCCTGGTAGGCCTCTGAGGTACCTATGCCCTGGGTACATAGTATACCATATACTAGGGACTTATAAGGGCACTCCAGATTCCAATCAGAGATGTGCCTAAGGCACATGGAAACCATTTTAAAGAGGAAGCAGATAGACTGGGGCCCTGAATAGCAGGATCCCAGTCCAACTAAGTCATAAACCAGCAAAACACCAGGAAAAAAGTGGGGGCAACCATATAGTCAGATTCCACCTTCCTACATAACCCCCCAAACGAAAGGAGATAAGGCTAACCTTGGCCAGTTGAGCCTTTATTGACTAAGTAGCCATATAAGGAAGCACCTGCACTAGCATGGTTGCCCCCTGTCTTATGGTCCACTAAGCAATCCCTCACCCTAAGGGTATGAGAGGGTCTCCACCATGGGGAATTACTACCTGTGGTGTGCTTTGGTAAAGTACAAGGCTGGTGAGGGGTCTGAGTAGGGAAGTGAGGCCCTAGGAAGGTTGGTCTCAGCTTCCTCAGATCACTGGTCACCATGTATGCCTGTCTTTCCATGACTGAGTTGCACTTTGCTCTAAGGGTCAACCTTTGGCTGCCTACAGCTGGGGGTTGGGTCCCCTTGGATGGACCACTGGAGGGACATGGCAGGTTTGGAACCTTTTGGTCCCAGGTTTGCCCTTGCCTAACAGAGTCCTTCTGGGGAGGTCCCTACACAAAGGTATGGGGGATCCCTCAGTGTGTTGAGGAATTTTCACCTGGCTAGGGCTACTAGACTGGGTGCCCCTAATCTGCTGATGGGGGTTCCTCTGGACAGGGGGTCCTGGGGGTCCACTGACCTCCCTGACCTCTGCAGCCCTGGGCTGACTGAGGCAGGGTAGAGAGGGGCAGGTTACCTGCTCCAGACTGGGTACCACCTTGGAGGGGTCCTCTGCCATCAGGGGTGTGGCCAGGCCAGGCCTGACTACCTCTGGGGCAGTTCCTTCACTAGGGGTAGGGTCAGTTCCCTGAGGAGGCTGACCCTTACCTACTGTCTGGAAGGAAGAAGACTTTTCTTCAACCCTTGTGCTCTCTTTTGGGGGAGAGTGGGCCATTCTTCCAGGCTCCATCTCTCCAAAATGTCCCTGGGCTTGGGCTGTGGCCATCACAGCCCCACTAACCTTACAGGGACGTCCAGCATTCTCAGATGGGTTTGGTGTTCAACTTCAGCCCAGGCTGAAACTTCCAGATCATTGCCCATCAGGCAATCTACAGGCAAGTTGGGGGACACTGCCACTCTTTTGGGCCTGTGACCCCTTCCCAGCTGAGATTGACTATGGCCATGGGGTGATCTGTTCTGACACCATCTATGTTGGTCACCTGGTATTTAAACTCAGGTAAAAGCTGGTGAGGGGGACTAGTTTCCCTGCCACCATGGTGACACTAGCCCCTGTGTCCCTGAATGCCACAGCCTTCTGACCATTAATTATTGGCTCCAGTCTGTACCTGCCCAATGCATTGGGGCCCATGGTAAAGGTGGCAAATCCTATACCACCATCAGAGTCAGAGGAGTCTGTTGAGGGGGTCCTGTCTAAACTAGGGCCCACCTCTGTTCCTCTTGCAAAAGCACCTAACTTTTTGGGTGCACTACTCCCAACTGGAGGATTACTACTGGTAGTACCAGGAGGGGTGGTAGTAGTTGTTGGAGGAACATTTTCTTTATTGCCAATCCTGGGGCAACTGGGATCTGTTTTCCAGTGTCCAGGCTTTTTACAGACATGGCAATAGGGTTTCTTTTCAGGAGAGGAAGGAGTTTGGGACCCACCCCAGAAGAGGACTTTTGGGGCCCTGTAGTGGATTTATCCTTAGATTTATCCCCACCTTTCTCTTGGGACTTGGTAGAATCTTTCTTCTGGTCACCCCCTGATTCTTAGGCCTTACCCTGGTTCTGACCCATTTGTCTGCCTTCTTTCCCAATTCTTGGGGAGAGGTCAGATCAGAGTCCACCAGGTACTGGTGTAAAAGCTGGTTTTGACAATTATTTAGGATCTGCTCCCTCATAATCAAATTGTACAATCCTATAAAGTCATGCACCTTGCTGCCATGTATCCAACCTTCCAGCGCCTTAGCAGAACAATCAACAAAGTCCACCCAGTCTTGAGTCTGTGCTTTTTGGGTATCTCTGAACTTTAACCTGTATTGTTCAGTTGTTAGGCCAAACCCATCTATCAGAGCACTCTTCAAGACTTTGTAATTGTCAGCATCCTCTTCTCTTACAATGAGGAGCTTGTCTCTACCTTTGTCTGCAAAGGAGAGCCACAAGATTGCTGCCCACTGCTCCTGAGGGACCCTCTGTACTTTACAGGCCCTCTCCAGTGCAGTTATCCATTTGTGGATGTCATCCCCACTCTGGTAGGGAGGGACAATCTTGTTTAGGTTTCTATGGTCATAAGACCTTTCCCTACCACTAGGGAAGTTGCTGCCACCATGGGACTCTAGTCCCATCTTTTTCTCTGTCTATAGAGATCTAGGGACTCCCTGTCTATAGCCAACTGCTGTTTTCTGAGCTCAAGCTGGGCTTGTTCATACTGAAACAGTCTCTTTCTCCTTTCATGAGAGGATTCCCTCCTATGAGAGGAGACAGAGGTCCCTACTGAGGTGTCAGAGTGGTTAGACTCCTGAGAAGGAGATCTAGCCCTTCTTGGCACACTCTCAATTCTTCCTGGGGGGACAAAGGGGAGGTCATTCTGATCCTCCTCCTCATCCACAGGAGGAACTGGATTTTCCAGGTCAAGGTCATTGTCACCTTCCTGGCCAGTTTCAGAGGTTGGGTCCTGGTTATTTTCATCCCTGGCCCCCTTCCTCATCTTCTGCCCCACCCTGTCTGCCTACCCCTTCAGACCCTGGTAGTCTTCTGAGATCATCCAGCAGGAGTACCTCTATGAGGCGTTGGGTGTTGGCACTTTTGCCTGTCTTCAGTTTCCTAGCAGTGCTTAATGCTCTCAATTCCAAGAATGGGAGATTATCATACTTGGAGGGAAGAAGCCCATTGGCTTCTGGCTGGGACCCACTGGTTCCTGGCCCTGAAGACATTACTAGTGTGGTGCGGTGTATGCACTACCTACTCTAGTGTGGCCTACTAAACTCTCTTGAGTTGTAGAAAGGGTGTGCTATCCCTTAACCCACAACTCTAAGTTCAGTAGAACTTACTGTATCCTAAGCTTGTTTTATATGTACCTAAGGTACCCTGAGTGGTTTTCAGTTGATCAATTCAATTGAGATTATCTGGTAAAACAATAGCAAGCTGGAATCCCACACGCTGCACACCAATTTGAGAAGTTGGCCTGGTATATGCTGTGCACTAATTATAGTGGGCACCTTGCACCAGTCCAAACAACCCCTTATTGGAGATAGGTTAAAGACAACCTTTATTGAAAGCTATCCTAGTGGTAGCTATGGAGAGCAGCCTTCAGGCTAAGTCTTGAAGGAATGTAAAGCAGCTTGTTTTACCAGTCTATAATCTCTTGAGTGACCAAATGAAAGAGGACCACACCAGGTATATATTTAAAATATATGCATTTAGTCTTAAACACACCCTCTAGTCTCTTTATGAGGCTAGAGTTCGAAGTACATAAGTTACAAGTCAGTTATCAACAGTAATAGCACAAATACATGTTTGAGCCCCAGGGGCGTACCAAACCATATACCAATAAAGTGGTATAAGAACCATGACCGAGCTAGACACAAGGCCTAAAGCCTGTAGAAGTGCTTGGCCCTCAAGGAACCACCCAAGGTAGTGACACAGGGGACCCACGGGAGACGCGTGCAGTGTGAGAACACCGCCGCGAGCCGCCGTTGACTTCTATGAGGAATGTCGCGGTTGGAGTTTTAAAGAAAAAGGACACTTAGAGGAGGACTTGGAGCAAACCCCTTTAGAACTAGGTTGGTCTAGAGTCTATACCCACAGGAGCACCGGAGTACTCGAGTTACCTCACCCAGGGGAGCCGGGTGCATAGGTGTCTTTCGGGGTCGGGTTTCGTCGTCGTTTTCAATGGCGATCTACTGCAAAGTGCTACTGGCGACCAAGTCGAAAGTGTTCGGGTGGATCCAAGGGTGGATCGAAGATCTGAAGAACCTGAAAGCAGAGGGGACAGAGTCTGGGTCACTAGCCAGTGACCAGGAAGGCAATGAGCAGATGCCCACCGATGTCGGGTGCTTCAGGTATGTTGATGGTTATCTTGACTCTTCAGCCACGATGTCCAGGAGGTGTCGACGACAACCAGGAGCTGGATTCGAGCTGTCCCACGACGTTTGTCGATTGCAGGGGTGTTGGCGACCGGATTGGACCCAACAAGCCTTGGCAACGGCAAGTCTCGTGGAAATAGAAGAAGGACGGTGGTACAGACCAGCAAGGTCTGAGGGACTCACCCAGCAAGGGTAAGTCAGGGCACGTCTGGAGCAACCAGGGAAGCCCAAGCAGGAGAAGAGTTGCCTTCGGGAGGGCCTTCTAGCCAACGGACTAGTGACCGCGAAGGACCCTCAAGTGGACGCACTGGGAGCTGGCTCACAGGACACTTGTGGAGTGGAGGCCAGTGATCTTTGGTGCAGTCGGTGCTGGAGGCGGGGGCTACTTGGAGCCCAAAGCACAACTTCGTGGAAGACCAGGAAGACGATGCACTTGCAAAAGTACTCAGTGTCCAGGGGTCACGGTTCCACATTACCCACGACAGCTACGGGCCTCAGCTTTGCTGAGGACTCAGGGCAGCCTCGGGGAAGTCTTGAAATCCACCTCTGGTGATGCAAAGACTTCGGCGTCCGGCGGGAGCTTCAGCGATGCAGACCGGACAATTGCTTCTCAGGTGCCTGCCAAGCAGGGGAGTCACTCCTTGACCCCAAGGGAGATTCTTCAGTCCTCTAATCTTGAAGTAGAGCGTCGAAGGTCCAGGATTCAGTGTCAGAGTTTCATCCAGGGTAATCTAAAGTCCTAAGGACTGGGGTCCCATACTTATACAAAGTTAGGGGGTTGGACATACTCTGGGGACCCACCTATGGGAGGGTCAGGGAAGAGGGGTGGTTACACCCATTCCCTTTGTCCAGTTTCGCACCAGAGCAGGGGCTGGAAGCCCCTGAGCCGGTTTGAACTGGGGCATGCACAGGGACACCAAATGTGCCCCCAGTGCAGGACTTCAAAGCACTCAGAGAGTGCACCCACCCAACCCCAATACACATCAGCCTGTCTGGGAGGTGGTTACACCTCCCTGCAACAGGAAACCTATTGTCCAGGCCTCCCCTGCCGGAGTTTCGGTCAGCAGCAGGAGGCCAGACTTGTGTCTGTGGCAGCAGCATCCATTTTGTGATGCCAGGGCTTTGCAAAGTCAGTACCGGGTATACCGGTGTGAACATGTCTCTCCCTCTAGAAGGGTGGAATGCTACCCCCGCCACCAGAACTGGTG